>JANPWX010000069.1:2517080-2688086 GCA_024734555.1 Trochalopteron elliotii | reverse complement strand
AAAGAAGAAAGAAGAAAGAAGAAAGAAGAAAGAAGAAAGAAGAAAGAAAAAAGAAAAAAGAAAAAAGAAAAAAGAAAAAAGAAAAAAGAAAAAAGAGGAAAAAGAAAAAGAAAAAAAGAAAAAAGAAAAAACAAAAAAAAAAAAGAAAAAAAAAAAAAAAAAAAAAAAAGGGAAAAAAGGGGGGAAAAAAGGAAAAAAAGAAAAAAAAAGAAAAAGAAAAAAAGCTGTTCCCCAGGGACAGGTTAAGTGCATTCTTTAGTGAGAATAAGTAGTGAAACAAAAAACACTTACTTTGAAATTGCCTTTTAAGATAACAGAGACTCCCATGGCCAGGTCCCAGGTCACACTGATGCTTTTGCCCAGTAAAACGATGTAATAACGGCCAGATTTGATGACATCTAAATTATCATTTTCACCCTTAGGAGGTACCCTGATGTTTACCTGAATGAGAGAAACACATTGTGCTATCAGCAGTGTCTCTAATTATTATTTAAGGTAGGTGATTTTCCCAGTGAGACACTAACAAGTGCCTCCAATCATGCTGCTCTCCAGAGAGTTTCCGTACACTACCCAGATGCTCCAGAGAAAATCAGCAATTTGGGATACAAGTACATTATTTCAATCTCATCCTATTTTCAAAGTCTTTGAATGTGCTTCCAGGATATAACACACAGATGCCAACAAAAGAAGCAGAGCTGATAAAGATAGGGTTACACTCAATTAATTACCAGTTTAGTATTGGTCACTGGTTTGCTGCATAATTACATGTTGGTTTGGGCTATTTTTATTTCAGCTTTTTAGAAAACAATTCTGTCTTTCTGGTTCCAATGTAATGAGAACAGAGAGAACCACACATATCAGCGGTCTCTGAAAGACTAGTCTTACTCTGGAGTCAGAAAAGACTTTCTTCCCAACCAACTACACCAACAGGAAAAATCCAGAGAAATTCCTTTCAGTGTCTATTCATTTTTTCCATCACTTTCCCTTCCCCTGTGTGCCTCCTTTTTTCCCCATCTGGCTGCAAATTTACTGCCTCCAGCTCCCAAGAATTTAAGAGATTAATTTAAAATGCTCTCTTTCACACCACAATCCCCTTTCAATGGGAGTTCTAATAGGAATATTAACCACATTTGGAAAGAAAAGTCTGGCATGGCTGTTACTTTAAGCACCATTAGTGCATTAACTGCTTAGTTCTGGAAGAGGCAGATGAAAACTTTCAATCAGTACAAACTGCAATTAATGTAAAGAAGAAAGAAGAGCCCAGAAATCATTTACTCACTCCCCTACTTTGAGAGCAAAATATATCCTTATCCCACTATTCTTTCTTTCTTAATTCAGTAAGAGCTCTGCACCATAATTCAATTCTTTTAATCTCTGAGTCATCATCAAAAACATTTACCCCAGATAAGATAGTTTACATCTTCCATGGATTTCCTGAAGAAGGTCTCCAATGTCTTTAGGGAAGATATTAAAATATATTTTAGGTACTGAAAGCTTTTCAACTTTCTCCTATGCCCAACATATTACTACACAGTATAGTCACTTGACCGCTTAAAATTCTAGAACAGTCTTTGTCTTTCCAAATTTAAAGGGTTCCAAAAAGCAGAAGAGGACAAAGTTGAGCTGAGAGGTTGACCTAAATTACAGAATTTTTATGTTTTTGGAGGCTTTTTGCCCAACCATGAAGTCATAAACTTTTGACCTTGCAAACTTGCAGATTTGCTTCAGAAAAGCAAAAATTATTTCATCTTTTTGTAAATGTCAGCCAGACTGCAACATGCCAATTAAACCCCCATTCACCAGCAGCAGTAGAAGCTGCTCTCAAAACATATCATCTTAAAACAATGTTAATTGGAAACATTTTAATGGCCAAAAAAATACCTGATTCTTCTGCTTGCTTCTAAAGATTCTAGTGGAAAAAGAGTGTAGAAAGTAATCACTGAATAAGAATTTGCCTAAGAGTCTCTATGTCAGTTGGTTTTCCTTAATGTCCCTTTTTGTTGTTGTTATTTCTAAGCAAATCGGCTCTAGATATTATTACACTGACCCTTAAACTCTCTGAAAAGACAACTAAAAATTCACTCAGGGTCACGAGGACAGTGCTGTAATACAGACCTAGGTCTTACAAGCACAGGCTCTCTCAGGAACCAAACACCCTCTGATGCTGGAGCTGCTGGATGCCTAAATCAACTCCTGTTTTCTTCTGACCCTTTCTTACATATCCAAATGGGATCACGGCTTTTCTGAAAATCTGTCACCTAAAGATGCTTTCAGACAAAGCCCAACTCGATGGAATGATCCCTGCACTGTTATTCACCCTCACCCAAGCCAGGGATTCTTCAGCAGTAGAAATAAAGAATTGGACAACAAATATGTCTCGTGTTCACTCCTGCAGCACCCAAAAGGTTGCATGGATGCTGTGCTGTCAAGGTGCACTGCACAGACACCTTTAATAAAGGTCATGTTTTTGTGTTCCTGCCAAGGCTCAGGGGCAATTGGCAGGCAATTCCAAAGCTGGTACAGCTTTGTCTATTAACCCAAAACAAGGCAAATGTACAGGTGGTTTCACGTTTCACTGGGAACAATCTTGCAAATCTCTGGTCCAGATGCCAGCTCAGAGCACAGGACTTCTGAAAAGGCAGCAACTGAAACAATAAACCACTGCAGCTCTGCAATGGTTGAGCTCACAGGCAGCATGAATTGTTACAGTGCTCAAGCCAAAGGGCTGAACTCTGCCCTCTGGAAAGCTCTTTTCCTGCTGGGAAGGGACATGGGAGGTGGAAGTGATTCTTGGTCAATCCTTCCATGTTTGTTAGTAGCAAAAGGGAGGAAAAAGAAGAATATGGTCAAGTGGACATTCCATCCAGCAATTTAACAGGGCAAAGCACAGCTGACAGTTCAGTATCAACTTGTTTGAGCAGTGACTTTTTTTTGTGCATATGTGCTCAGTCCTTCAAATTGCTAAATTAGCTCTGATGTTTTAGTAGCCACAGGTCAATCATTTCTTAGCCCTTCCTTGCACCTCAAGTTGCTGCAAACAGGCTTTGACAAGAACAGTCTATTTTCCCATGTTTAGAAAGAGTCTGGGGCACCCAATATATGAAGGACGTGGTGCTGCCAGAATGAGTCCAGAGGAGGACACCCAGATGATCAGAGGGATGGAGAACCTCTGTTGTGAAAACAGACTGAAAAAGTGGGAACTGTTCAGCCTGAAGAGGAGAAGGCTCCAGGGAGACCTTATTGCAGCCTTCCAGCAGCTAAACAGGCTACAAAAGAACTGGAGAGAGACTCTTTACAAGGGTCTGGAGTGGGACAAGGGGCAATGGCCTCACACTGACAGAGAGCAGGGTTAGATTGGATATTGGGAAGAAATTTTTCCCTGTGAGGGTGGTGAGGCCCTGGCACAGTTTGCCCAGAGAAGCTGTGGCTGCCCCATCCCTGGAAGTGTCCCAGGGCAGGTTGGATGGGGCTGGGAGCAACCTGGGAGAGTGGAAAGTGTTCCTGCCCATGGCAGTGGAGTAGAACAGGGTAATCTTTCAGGTTCCTTCCAACCCAAACATTCTATGATTATCTGGGATAAACTGATTGGCACCAAAGCAGAAATACCAAAACAGTATTATACCTCTGGAAGCAAAATGGATAAATATAATCCTGCTAACCTGACCATTTTATGATCAAGAACCCCTGAGTGCGAGGTCATTCATGCCTCAGCTTATTGAACAATCTGAAATTCTTTTCCCAAAAAACTAAGAAGGAAAGAGAAAAGAAAGAGTACATACGTTTCCATTAAACAGCTCTATTTCCCCTCCTTCATACATAATGATAACCCTTTTGGTGCACTTTTCTCCAGTGAAGCCACAACCTTCATTTGAAATGAGTATCTGGAATGTTCCAGACTCACCCTTGCAGAAATCCTATCAAAAAAGAAAAGAAATGGGTCAATAATGCAGAGTATTTGAAAAACACACAGGGAAAAACACAGAGAGAAAAGAAGCCTTAAACAACACTGTGTAATCTGTGGTCAATAGGACATATGTTTGGTATGCCAACTGTTCCCATGTTCATTTAGTTTATGCTTAGCACTGATATTCATGTGTTCCATCCCTCAAAGAGTGAGGCACACTCTGCCAGTGACACACACATGCATAATTGGCAGAGTATTTTCTGGCAGGGAGAATCCACAATGTTACAGCATCTGTCATATTTAAAGATGTATGATGGGCACAGCAGGGCATGTCTGAATACACAGATGTACCAATTAATGTACTACTTTCTTATAAGTTCAATATTTCTGAGATCCTTGGAGAGCTCATACTAAATTTATATGATGACTCATATCTCTCTCTGGCCTTTTAGATTTCATTTTTTGGTTGTATTCATTTTTTTCAGTACACACCTTTTAAGAAAAAGGCCCTGTGTGGAGCTCTGTGTCTGTCATTTAAGGAAAACAGATCTAAATTCCATTTTAAGTAGTTTTGCAGTAGTGTATGGTATTGCTGCCCATAAGACCTTTACACAGGGCTCTCAGTAGTGGCAGAGCAATCACTCAAACACAATCCAGCTGGCATCAAGGTGGGAGCATATTTCAAAGAGCAAGGCAGAGGCAGGTTGATCACACCTTCCTCCCTAAGAACTGCAAGGAAGAATGTGCCTCAAGAGGACTCTGTGGGGAAAACAGTAGCCCACCCAAGAAACACGTCACACTGTAACTGCAGAATATTGTTATCAATCAGCACTGAATCCATCTAGTTTTAGATCAAATTTTCACATAAATCCTTGTTTGCACAGACATTTCTAAATACCTGATAATTTGCGTGTAGATCAGACTTTATTTTAGTTAACTCTAAATTCTGGCTGCTTCCACAAATCAAAAGTTGGTTTTAGTGTGCTCTGCCTTTATTCCCCTCTCCTCCTCACTGAGGAAAATGGATACTGTCAGGGGACTCCAAGCAGGTGGAGCATGGAACAAGACAGGGATCATGATGAAGGGAATGAGCAGAGCCTGTGCTCTGGGTACATTTAGGGAAGGTTCACTGAGCATTCCTTGTCTCACTCGGCCAGACAGCAAGCTACCCCTACAGGATAAAGAGGAAAAGAAGAAAACATTGATTTATGGATAGCCACAACTCCATTTTAGAGATGGGACTCAGACAGCTCTGCTCTGTAGCAAGGTGCTCTCATAAAATTTTTCATAAGGTTTTCAATGGCCAGCTGGACACAAGGCAGCCTGATTCATATAAAACAAAATGCACTCTTCAAAATTCTCAAGACCTCTCTGAAGACATAAATAAGCTCTATTCTTCTCTACTATACATGGCTTAGTAATTAGAAATAGCTAACTGTGACTTATCCAAACATGGGGCTTCTCACCTGGTGTAGAACTCTTTTTATAAGATCAGGCAGCTTTAGCATTTGACATGCTCTTACCTGAGCTAGCACATATTGGCAGTTTCCTGGAAACTTGTATTTCAATCCATCAAATGTCAAGTAATGAGCTGTACCAATAGCAGTGCAGGTGCCATCACACAGATTTTTGGTGCACTCCCACTTCCTCCCTTGGCACATGCTGTAACAGAGAAAAGCAGGCAGTGACAGTTGTCCTTATCTCAATGTAAATAACTTTAGGGAAAGAGAAAGTGACACAGTCTCTGCCTCCAGGAGCTCCCTACCACCAGAGGAGAGGCTCTCTTATTAACATAAATCAGCATATGTTAGCAGTGGGTATATTAATAAAAAAAAATGCATTAAGATGAAATGAATTAGGGATGTGTTTCTCTGTTTCTTACAAGCTGCACGTAGAACTGCATGGTTTGAATTTCCCTGTTACAAAATAGGTCAGGACAGTCTGCTGGAATATTCTTCTATACTAGAATTTTATTTAGGATATGCTGCTCTGCTCCAAGTACTCTCTCAGCAAAACAGAGCATCCACCACTCTTGCCCCTTTTTCAGAGGTATCCTGGAGGACCACAGCCACGCTACAAAAGCTGCAAATATGAAAGAGGAACTTTCCCTTGACATCCATAGGCTTTTGATCAGTGAAATAAACTGATCTGCTAACTAGCAAAAGACTGAACAGATAAAATAAAACTCAAAATGAGTGGAGAGTTAGAATACCATTTGACACAATATTTAATAATAATAATTTAATAATTAATAAGCAATAAATTGCTGGAAGATGGCAAAACATTTATCCACTAAATGCTCCATGAATGCACATGGACATCATCACTGCCCCAGGAATTTTCTAATCAAGCTCTGTGAGGGCAGGGAAAGAGGAATTCTATCCATGCTTTACAGACATAAAAACTGGCAGATAAAATCTTGAAGTACTTTCCCAAGATCAAACTGCTACCCAAAGAAAAAACTGGGCACTGAACTGAGTTCTCTAATAATGCCTTAACCTGAGCATAGACATTATTTAATCTTGGTAACATTTCACATCATAACAAATATTGTGCAAGGCATTTTCTTCAAAGAATGAAATTTCAGTAACACGAAACCTCTTGCCCCCTCTCCTCTATGAATTCTCTGCTAACAGTTAGACAAGAGCAAGATTTTGTAAATACATGCATGGACAGATTATAAGGGACGTTGGGTGGTTAAATTCAGATTAGCAAATTTCTGCTCTGCACTGCTGCATAAGTGTGACTCCAAAATTTTCCTTGAGCTCCACAATGAATTCCCAATACGTTGCATAACAGAAGGTTTGCCACTGGCTTAGGCTTGGAGACATTCCCTTGTTCATGAATTAGGGTCTCCCATATGTCAAGTCGGATGTAAACGCCAAATCTGACACCTCTGGCTCATATATTGCCTTTGCAGGTGTTCACATCTGGCTCAGAACAAGTGAGAATGAGAACTCCTGAAACAGCAGTACAAAAAGCAAAAAAACAAAAGAAAAGGAAGATCTCGACCTCCAAAATGCAGACTCTCAATCCTTATTAATTCTCAAAGCAATAGTAACTTCCTATATCACTTTCTAAATGCCATTTGACTTGATATTTGCTGAGAACTATCAGAAAACTTTTCAAAGTCACATAGTTCAAAAAACCCCTAATGACATTTTTGACCTTATTTCCAATTTTACTTTCACATTCATGAAAAACAACTAAAATTTGAGGGAGAACTTTTCATCAATGAGAAAACCCTAATTTCTAACATTTCCTCGACCCTGATATTGAAGGACATTCTATGTATTTGAGGAAATATAATTCACAATGGTATTGCCAGAATTAAGTGGGCAGTTCAAGAATGAAGCAACATGGTTATGACTACTTTAAGATCAAAGATTATAAGAATAATTGAAAATAAAAATGCTGATCATGGTTATGGAGAGGAATCTTGCAAATTTCTCAACACAGGAATTTCACGCTGTAGTCTTGTTTCAATAAAATTTTCATGGTGCCTGTTTTTCAGCTGAGTCACTTTTACCTAAATGCAATGTAAGCATGTTATAGAATAAGTATCTAGACAAAAACATCAATTTCTCCTCCATCTTTTTCCCTTTCAAGCCTATTTTTTCCCAGGTTTAATTACAGTAGATGGATTCACTGTGTTTTGTGTCGTTGCAAAGGAAAGAAATGAAACAAAACACTGGGAGGTCAATATTTCCACAGAAAACCTTCATCCAAGGCTAACTTACACTAGTTAGGAGCAATCCCACTAGCTAAAAAATGCAAAACTTGAAATCACTGTTATTCAAAGAGCAGTGTACCAAACAAAAATCAAGCCTTGAACTCTCCAGTGATGCTGACACTTTAACCCAACTCCACCCAGTCATGCAGAGGCTGACAAACATTGCTCCTGGGGTTGCCACAGAGCTGGGCAGGGATATTTAGGGCAGAATGCATAACAGAGTCTCAAGTCTGAGTTCAGAAAACCCCCCAGAATTTTCACACTGCTGGTGGCTGAATGTCCCACACCCTGAACACTCAGAGTTCTGAAGGAAAGAGCCACCATTCCCTCCCACACACACATGGAAAACAAAGCACCTCCAATGCAGCCAATGTGCTGTGCAGGAGAAGCCAAAAGTGGCCCACTGTACTTTACCAAAGGTTCTCTCCATGCAAACTGAGCAACCCAGAACTCCCCCCTTTGGACCTATAAATCCTTTTCCAGCAACCAAGCAGGATAATGGTGAAAGACATGGAGCACTCACTCTTTTCTTCAAAGAAAGTACCAGTTTTCCATCTATTTTCATCTTTTTTAATATATCAAAGGATAGAGCACTCTTTAGAGATATAAGAGGTCGACCCTGTCTCTTCCTAATTCTTTACCATTTGCTTGAATAGCTCCTGTCATATTATAGCTGGTGCACCTACCCCTTCTGGCTGAAAAGGGCTGATTTGAAGGGCCTCAGACAGCCAAGAAAAAGAGAAACACAACAGGAAAGCTCAGTGACAAAGCCCAGGCTCCATTCCTCCCACCCCAAAGCATATAGGTCCTAAATTGTTATCTTGTGTTGCAAAATCCACTGTCTACTGCCTACAGAGGAGTTGCACAGACACACAGCTATTTGTAGGGCAGGAGGTAGAGCTTGCCAGACATGGCAAGGAATTTTACTGGATCTTTATGCAACATGCAAAGGGAATGTGCTGTCTGTGCAATTACTGCACTGCAAAAAAACTGGCTTTCTACAAAAGAGATCTGTTAAGGAAACAAAATTTGAATTATAAGAAACACAGCAGGCCCCCTAAAGAGAAAAAAAACCACTCTTCCAGTGGCTCACCAGGTGTTGCAGTCCTTAGTCACTGTTTCTCCCTTGGAATATTCTCTTCCATTGTGGAAGCAGGGGCACCTCTCAGGAGCAACACACTTGTTTTCATGTCGCACCTAAGCAGAACAGACACTTTGTCACCACGTGGGGCTTTTGGCACATGGCCACATGCAGGGTGATCAAGCAGCCAGGAGCAAGCACAAGAACGTGTGGATGAAAAATAAAAGCAAGGCTGAAAGGAATAAAAGAAAAGGTGAAGGCTATCCAAGGTAAGAAAGGTACAGCAGTACTAATACTTTGAGCCATTAACATAAACAGAGCTGTAGGGACACAAATCACAGTCTTCTGGGTACATAAATCACAGCTGGCTCCCACTATCTCAAGCTGCTGGGAGAATAGATAACATTATAGAGGAGAATGAGAAAGTCCAGGATGCAGTGACCCAGGCTAACCTGAGGATGGAGGGCAGGTGAACAGCTTCTCACACACAACAAACTGGAAAAGGGCCTACTAGAAAAGCAGAAAAGGGGCCTAGATGGACTGAAAATGGAAATAGGAACATCAAGGAGACTAGAAGCCACAGTGCCTGAGCCACTCATGTGCAAATGCAGGTTCTGTTGTCACAGACAACAGCCTCTTAACAAAGCCAGTCCTCTATCAACTCTCCTCTGAAAATTGCAGCAATCACTCATTTTCTTTCAAATCCCTATTTATCTCCTGGAAGGCAGGGTAAATATCAGTCCACTTGAGGTATTATTCTGCTCTCTCTGCAACAAGCCCTGTTGCTGAGAAATAGGACATTATGTTCTACCCATATTTTCAGTTTCACCTTTCTGATCTCAGTTTCTCTTTGTATAACAACAAATTATTTATGCCACTAAAAAAAAACAAAACCAAAAAAACTACAATGAAAGAAAAACAAGCAATACCTTTAGATTATTCAGTTTTTCCATCCCTTTTCTGTTTTCTTTTTCTGTGATTACTTTACAGTTTGAAGACCCCCAGTTTTAGAGAATCAAACATAACCAAAGCTGGCTATGCTGACTTTTCACTCAATAGCAGTTCTGGCAAACCCAGGATAGGTCTGGCTCTTGTTTCATGGAATACCTAAATGGAGAGGCCTTCCCCTTCTCATTCAAAAGTCACAAAATATCACCTTCCCACTTTAAACTCTTTCTGCAAAATCATTAAAATAGTTTATTTTTTACTATTAAATCTGGGCCAATGAGATCAATGTGGTCTGAACGCCAGGTTAATAAAGAAGAACAGCTTTGCCTTTTTCTATGGGGACCTAGAACTGCCACATGGAACAACTCATAAAAAAGATTTCACAGCCCAAAGACCCTTCCTTCACATGCAGCTCCATGTGCTCTATGGCTCATGGAGAGCCACATTATGCCAAATAAAATCACTTCAATAGAAGCAAGATGGATGCAAAGAAATATTTTTCTAGATAATGGAGCTACAGCTCTGCCTTCACCTTGACAAAGGATGGTGAGAAAGTCCAGAGAAGACCAGAAGGAAGAGTTTAATACCTTCTTTCCTTCCTTCCTGGTGGCTTTTAGGAAAAAAGCAGGAATATGACCTCACACTCATGGCTATGTTTCTGAATTTTTGCAGTGTTCAGCAACACAGTTCACAATACACTCGAGGGCTTGCCTCTGGATACAAAACTAGGAATTAGATGTCTGGTTAGTAAAAAAGAGAATTAGAACTTCTTCTCCTTGCTCCCCAAAAACTGGTACAGATTTGTATTAGAATTTTTATCATAACCAGCACAGCAGCTGTAAAACCACCAAGAAAGAGGGAAGAGCACCTTCTCTTGAACGCTGACAGAGTGGGTGGGTGGGATTCAGCAAGCAGGGTTTGTTTGTTGTTTTGGGTTTTGTTTGTTTGGGGTTTTTTCCACAAAAACCCAAAGTGGACTTTGACCAGAAGAAGGATTTTTTTTTTTTTCTGCAAAACTCAATGAATTATGATTTTGTTAACAGTAACACACAATCTACTGGGTCTATAGACACCCCATCCAAAATCTGGGGCACATCTGGCAGCCTAATGCCATGCTGCACTACAATGGACCATGTGGTGCTATACTACAAGGCCAGGAGCACTATTCACATGCAGCTGGATTTTCTCTGGAAATCTCTCAATCCATCAGTAGACTGCAGTTAGTACAGGACATTTAGCAGCCCTTGGTGCTTGGGATGACAGGAGGCAGTAGCACTGGGGAGGCAACCACACAAAAAGACAGAGGTTTGTAATGAAAACATCAGCTGTTTGCACCATTAAATGCCCTTAGGATGATGCTTTGCATCCATGGGATTACAAGTGGTTGACTACCAGCTCTCCCATTACCTGGGGATCAAACAGAAATGTTCATAATTTCCTTGTTCTGTCTTATTAATTGCTAAACCTTGAAAAATCTTGCAAAAGGAAGGACAATATTACAAGTTTCAGAACGTTTAAGATATCTCTACCTACACTCATAGGAGATGATTGCTCTGCACTGGTATAATCTCACCTTGAGTACTGGGGACAATTTTGGGCACCACAATATAAGAATCTAAAGCTGTTAGAGAGTGTCCAAAGGAGGCCACAAAGATGGTGAAGGGTCTGGAGAGGAAGCCACATGAGAAGCAGCTGAGGGCAATTGGTCTTTTCAGCTGGAGAAGAGGAGACTGAGGCCAGAGCTCACAGCCGTTCTGCAGCTTCCTCAGGAGAGGAGGAGGAGGGACAGGCCCTGAGCTCTGCTCTGTGTGACCAGGGACAGCACCCAGGGAACGGCTGGAGCTGTGTCAGGGGAGGGTTACAGGGGAGTTCAGGAAATTTTCTTCCTCCAGAAGGTGCTGGGGCACCGAACAAGCTCCCCAAGGAATGGTCACAGCCCCAAGGCTGCCAGAGCTCCAGCAGAGTTTGGACAATGTTCTCAGGCACAGGGTGGGATTGTTGGGGTGTCTGTGCAGGGCCAGGAGTTGGGCTGGATCATCCTTGTGGTTCCCTTCCACATCACGAGATCCTATGGTCCTGAAATTCATCTCAATGAACCTAAACTTTGCAATCTCTTGGTCAACACAAATTGATGAGTATCCCCTCTGCCAAGGGAAGCTCAGACAGTGCTCTGTTCCTCCTGACACACGTGTGGATTTCAGTGGAAAGTCAGCCAAAGGTATGAAGAAGCTTGGGGTTAAGTAAAGGAAGTGGGTCAGATTAGATCCCAATAGCTAATAGGCTTTAGAATAAGAGACTGGGAAAGAAGGGACCTTAAAGATCATCCAGTCCCATGGGCAGGGACACCTTCCACCAGCCCAGGTTGCTCAGAGCTCCATCCAGCCTGGCCTGGAACACTTCCAGGGATGGGGCAGCCACAGCTGCTCTGGCAAACCTGTGCCAGGGCCTCTCCACCCTCACAGGGAACAATTTCTTTCACAAATTTTTGTTTTAACTAAAACAGCCTCTCACCCTTATTGTGCAAACAGAGACAAGTCAACAATATGTTAGAAGATCAAAATGTGCTGGTCTACACTTGACTTCTCTTTCTTATGTTAGCTGCATGTCTCTGATGTTTATTTGACATGCCCACCTCCTCATGAAAACATTGTAACATAGGATAAGCCCACACTGAAAAATATACAACAGAGAAATCAAAATAGTCAGGTAAAATCCAGTTGAAAACAGTTAGCAAGAAAAAAAAAAAGCCTTCCAAACTTTCTTGGTTAAGATGTTTAGGGTTTGTATTTTTTATTCTTTTTCTACTAATGTATCGAAGTTTTAGAAATAGTTTTATTTCAGCAGTCAGAATGAAATAAAATACTTATTATAAATTTTAATTTTCTGTCAGTTGTTGGGAATAAAAAGAAACTATTTTTCTACTTTTGAAGTATCTGGATTTTGTGCTTTCTGATTGTTCTGCTCCTGTCTTTCTCCAGAAAGGTGGTTAACACTCCATTTGTATATTTATTAATATTTTCCAATGGGAAAAACTGAAGTGCAGTAAACTAATCTGAGAAAGCATATTTTTCCCCACACTTCTGCACATATGTTATGATTTCTCTTTACTGCTGTGCAAAAGGGTGACAAGTATGGAGAACTTCCCACCTTTCAGATGATCAAAGACAGAAATATTTTTATGACACACTGAACATTTGTATTTGCTATAAATCAAAACAGTGTAAAATACTGAGTCAAGATGAATTAGAAAACTTATTTTTCAGTTGAAAGAAACTGAAAACATAACATTAGGTTATGTTTTCAAGCTAATATGTTATCTGTGAGCATTGATAACTTTCACATGCTGTTGTACCACAAAAATAAGAAGGCACAATTTCCTCCAGCATGATAATATGTGCAAATATTTATGGGAACACATGCTGAGTAATGTCTTACTTCCCACAGACCTTCCTGCCAATAGCAGCTCACCTCTGTGAGTGCTTGTAAATTAGGCAGGATTATAGAACATCAATAAGGGAGACTGACCAGTAAAATGGTAATTCCTTTATCCAGTCCCTTTATTGTTCACCTCTGTGGTACAAGCCTGGGAAACACAGACTTTGACTTTGATTTGACTTTGCTGAGCTTTGTCTCTGTGCTCCCAGAGTCTCTTGTGTTAGGAAAGGACAGGATGGAAAGGAGATCCTGGTCACCATCCCAAATCCTTCTCTACTGGGGGAGCACAAAGCCTCATTGCAGAGCACAGGAATCAGAAAAAAAGGCTCTCCCAAACCTCATCCCATTGGGTGAGGAGGAGGAAACTGCTCTTTGAGAAGGGGCTGGCAGATCCTGTGGAGCCAGGAGTCAACACAGGGCAAACAGGACACACCTGAACAGGGACTGGGCTTGACCTTGACTTCGCATGGCAGTGCTTACAGGATCATCTCTCCATGGGCTTCTCCCATCCTGGCTGTGATGCATCTCATGATTTTTACTCTCTACCAGAAGGGAAGCCAATGAGAACAGGTAATTCCAGGCTGAGTTTACTGAAGATTAAACTATACTGTCATCTAGTGGACAGAGAATTTATTTACTAATTTTTTTTTTTTTTTTTAAATACTGAGCCTGATTCTTCAATCCAAAACCTGACAAACCACCTTGTTGGACTCAGGGGTGTGTTTCACATCACTGCAAAGTCGGCTGGAGTTTCCAATTCCAAAAGGCCAAAGACTGCTCTGGTGGCAACAAGTTTATGAAACAATTGTTTGTTCCAATTTACTGAAAAGAATAAGAAATGCTGTACCAAACACGAAGGTTAAATACTATTAACCTTGGGGCTTTTTTCCTGTGGAGCAGTTATTGTAGTTTGTTTTCCACAGTTATGTCAAAAGTGTACTATTACCATATCCCAGAATTGAAACCAAAAATCACAAGCCTCTTCACCCAACCAGAGGTCAGAACATCAGATGCAAAGAAAAAGCTGTTCACCTTGGAGCTCCTGGAACTTTACAAGTACACAAGCTTTTCTAAGTTTTCTTATCTTGCTACTATTTAGGAATATTTTTCACTTAAGGGACAGACATTTTCGGACTGAAATGTGAAAAGAAGCAACACTTGTTTTTAAAATTGTGGTGAAAATTTATGGGTGACTTTAGATTCTCTTCTATTTCACCTCCAAGACATTTCACAAGCCTGAGCTTTTGCCTAGAACAGGAATTTTATTCTGGAGTAGAATCTATTTACATAAATGCATGTTTATCAGCAACATACAGTAGCAATGTGCAAAGCACATGTTTATATTATTGCTAGAAATTACTGCATAATGAAAATTTGGGAGGAGCTATTTTTCTAGTAAGATAATTGAAGGAATTTGGGGGTAAAAAACACTTAAACTAATGATTAAATTTGAGGGTTGCAGTGGGACATAACCTCAGACCCCAGAAAGCCTCTTTTCAGTAAAAATAAAAAAAGAAAAGAGGAAAAAAAAAAGGGGGGAAGAAAAAAAGGTGTGCTTAGTACAACACCTGCAACTCCAAGACACACTCTGGCATCATCTTAGCAAGTTTCATATCCCACATTCCTTCTCACAGGGAACCTTCAATTTGATACAACCCACAAGAAGGCAGCTGGAGAGATGGAGACTTGACAGGGAGGAACCAATATCATCAGGAAGGGTGGCTGGATCAGAGAATCCCAGAATGGGTTGACTCTAAATATGACCCTGTTCCATGCCCTTGCCATGGGCAGGGACACCTTCCACTGTCCCAGGTTGCTCAGAGCCCAATCAAACCTGGCTTTGGACACTGCCAGGGATGGGGCAACCACAGCTGCTCTGGGAAACCTGTGCCAGGGCCTCACCACCCTCACAGGGAACAATTTCTTCCCAATATCCAATCTAACCCTGCTCTCTGTCAGTGTGAAGCCATTCCCCCTTGTCCTGTCACTCCAGGCCCTTGGCAAGAGTCTCTCTCCATCTTTCCTGTGGGTTCCCTTCAGGCCCTGCAAGGCCACAGTGAGGTCACCCCAAAGCCTTCTCCTCTCCAGGCTGAACAATCCCAATTCCCTCAGTCTTTTTTTGGAGGAAAGGTGCTCCATCCCTCTGATCAGCCTGAATATGGGTGTACTTCTGTATCTCTATCTCTGACTGAGAAAGTTCAGCAAGACTGAGGATGGTTTTAGAGGCAGAGCTGAAGGAAGACATAAACTAGTCTTCAAAGCAAGCTTTGGAATTTTGATTATTAATTATTTTTACAAGCTAAAATTCATCTCCAATGAAGATATACTAATACATGTTCTTTAAGCCAGTCACAACTTGACAGTCAATACTTCACAACCGCTTATTCCCAAGCTGCAAGAAGACTGTTGGTAGGAGAGAATGAAGGCAAGAAAGCAAAGAGGACCTGCTTCTTGCTGCTGTATTGAAACCTGCTTACCATCCCTTTTGGACAGAGGCATCCAGATATGCAGCCATGGCTGATGCACTCCAGGTCATAGTTCTGGCAGGTCTTGGTACATTCCACTCCTTCTGCTCTTGGATTGTCAGCAGGACAGATAATTTTTTCCATGGGGGATCTACAGGTCAAGCTCCTTTTTACTTTTTTTTTTTTTTAAAAAAAAAAAAAGAGTTTACAAAAAGCACCATCAGAACTCAAGTATTGTTGGCAAAGTATTTTTCTAAAAGGTGGATTAACACTTTGATTAGAATACTAATTTAGAATATAGCCTGGAGCAACACCACTACACAGGACATAGCAAAGAAAACAGCCCCTACTTCCTCTGGAGTGACCTCAGTTAGGCTGTCACGAAAGCAGGTATTTAATACTGAATCAAAAAAGCTGCACTAAACATAAAAGTGCAATTCCAGACTGCAGTGGGGCTATGCAAACACCTCTAGGCACTGTACAAAGTTAGCAGAAAAATTATATTCTGAAAAGCAACAGCATTGTATATTATTGTATTTAGACCCATTTCCCACACTGAATATAACTACATTGGTGACTGTAAATAACAGTGCCCTGAGCTTCAATACAAACTCTTTGAGACTTCAGGATCTGACAGAAGATCAGAATGTCCCAAGAAACTCCAGGATATTAGTTCAAGTGGTACTAGCAATATGCCTCTCTGAGGTTTTGCAAGTCTTGACATCCTATTATCAGGAAAAGTATGTGTGCTAAAATAGAAGCTGGGGACCTCAGGTCACTGCCAAGGCATCCTTTAATATTTTCAGCTCAAGAGAGACTGCAGTTCCTAATTATTATTATAATTTTCAGAGGCAAGATTCAGTGAGCCCTGCACCCTCTCACATATTGCTTTTGTTTCTATCCTGTAAAAAAAAAAGTTAGGAAAAAGTCTCACAATAGCACAGCTGTTGCAACCTCCAGAATTTTTTCTCCAATCTATACTACCAAGAAATTGAAGAGAAAAAAAAAACCAAAATAAAATACTAATTTTTAAGGCATACTAACTTCTGGGAGATGGCCTCTCTTCAGCAAAAACATCAGCCAGGAAGGCACCAGGAGCTCTGTTTGTACTGCAGTGCATGAATCCATTCTCACAATAGCTAAGAAAAACAAACAGAGCTTATATTTAATGAAACAGCATTTAACTTTCACTCACACTGATTTTCAGTCAACAGGGACCTTGTCAGAATACAAAACAGCACCTCAGTGGGGTTGAGCTGTTGCTCTCCATCCATTAATGTTGGCGTCTACCAACATTAAAGGCAAACTTTCCTTAAGGGAGTTGATGGGATACGGTGGGTGGCAACCCAGCTGTCTGCTGGCCCTGTCCTGCTGGATCCAGTGCAGCTGCACAGGGATAAAGCCAGGCAAGACAATAGTCAGCTTTGCTGTGGAAAGAGGTAAGGGACCACCTAGTTCCTGAAACTTGAGATTTTTGTGGTTGAGAGGAAAAGAACACACTGTTCCCAAAACTGGGCCTTGCCCACCAAGTGCATTCCCACTCCAGGAGTACTGCTACTCAATTTAACAATTAGAAATGTTTTTTAATTCTTGTATCTTTGACAAGAGGTAATTGGGTTTTAACAGTTAAGAAGTGCAGCACAGTACATTAAAGTGACATTTTAAAAGCCCACAAAGTAGCTATTGTCAGTAATTAAGCTCCATTTCAAACTGGCAGGAACTGTTCATAGAAGAGGGCTTAATAGCGAGCAATTCTGAGTAAGGTGGGGTTTGAAATTAAATGGAGAGAGATACAACTGCAAAACTCTCCATTTGGCTTGTTGGAGGCCAAATCTTGCCTTTTCTTTAACTAGTTTCAGTGGCTGCACATCTAACAACTCAAACCACCCAAAAATTATGGTTTGAGGCATGTGAGGAAGGGTTACGAACAGTGCACTTACCACATGGAGTAGTGATCCGAGAAGACATCCTCTGGCTGGAAGATCTCCCCATCATAGTAACAGGAGCACTGGGACTTGGGCACACACTGCTCGTGCTCATCCAGGTAGTGCCCAGGGGGACAGTAACACCCCTCCAGGCAGAGCTGCTCACAGTCCTCCTCCGGGTAGGACAGCGACCGGCACGTCTGGTTGCATGGCGTCCCACACTGCTGGTACACCTGGCCCTCAGGACAGGCCATTGCTGGTGAAACACAAGGGAGAAGAGCATTTGATCCAAATCCAGCTAAAGGAAGAGCTGCCTGAAACAGACTGGGAAGCTTGGGATTAAAAGGTATCTGCTCAATTTACTTATCAATTTATTTATCATCCCTCCTCAACTGCAGCACTGGTGTAGCCTAAGGTGCTGCTTATGTACACACACAAACACAAAACCTTACTAAAGGAAGTTCCCAATAAATGTCAGGACTGGACTGAGCTGCACTGTGATGGAAATCCAGCCACAAAAGGGATTAAAAGATACCTGCTCAATTTACTTGTGGATGGAGTGTTACACCATCCCTCCTCAACTGCGGCACCTAAGGCGCTGCTCGTACACACACACAAACAAAACCTTACTAAAGAAAGTTCCCAACAAATGTCAGGACTGGACTGGACTGGACTGGACTGCACTGTGATGGAAATCCAGCCACAAAATTTCACCCAGAACGTGAAACACAAGCTCTGTCCAATCCCTGTTATTATCTGGATCACAGTCAGGATAATCTAATTGAAGCTCTCCAGCACATGAAGGGAACCTACAGAAAGATGGAGAGAGACTATTTACAAGGGCCTGGAGTGACAAGACTAGGGGGAATGGCTTCAAACTGACAAAGAGGAGGTTTAGATTGGACGTTAGGAAGGAATTGTTCCCTGTGAGGGTGGGGAGGGCCCGGCACAGGTCGCCCAGGCTGAACGGGCCTTGGAACAACCTGGCCTAGTGGAAGGTGTGCTTGCTTGCCCATGACAGGGGGTTGGAATGACATGGTCTGTAAGGTCCCTTCCAACCCAAACTATTCTATGATTCCATGCGTTAGGAGCATTGCAAGTGTCACGTACACATTCACACCTCTCTTTCTTTGCAACATCTTTTGGGACTATTTGGTCAAAATAAATAAAAAAGTAGTAGAAAAATACTTTTCTGCTTTGGTAAACAGGAGTCCTGCAGCATTGTACAGTCTCACATCACAGAAGTACTCTGGGGTTTCTATGGAAACAGGTGTAAATAATGAAGTGATTTAACAATCATGGAGCAAAACCTTGATACTAACGATTATTTCATGATTAATTCTTTTATACGGAGACTAATTATGACCTTTGGAGCCGTTTTGACTTTCGTTTATAAAACCTCCACTTCTACAGGGCCGATTTTTGAGGCATTCACCTCTGCACACATCAGCATCAGCACTAGGTGGCAGCTATGACAACACATTGTAGAAGACAAGAAAAACGAGCTTGTTTTATCAAGTTTGAACTCAACAGGCCTCTTGATAACCAGGATTTACACTGTCGTTTGTAGCAACCTTCCACAGCAAACAGTTGTAAGGTGATGAGGAACAACGTTCAGGGAAGCAGCTGCAAATGAAAGTTGGCACATTTGCACCTTGCTAAAACCAAGATCAAAGGGTTACAGAGAAAGCCCTTCCTCTTGTTATTCCTGCAGAATGATGTGATAATCCCTACTCTCTTCTAGCAGACATCCCTGGGAACTCTGGCAACCATGGAATAACAGGATGCAGCTTCAGCCAGGTGTTCACTGGACTAGCAAAGCAAGGCCTACGTGCTGACCAGTGGCTCGTGGTCACCTTCACAAAACTCTTCTGAAATGAAGAATTATTCCTGCCTGCTGAAGGGAGACATGGTTGTACCAGCTTCTCTTGAGGCTCCTGCAGCCCCATACGTGGGAGTGTAACACCCCAAACTGAAAATCCAGCTCAGAAGCATCTAAGGTGACTTGAACCCCCTCTTAAGAGCAAAAATCTCCCAAGTCTGGGACTTGTGCCCAGACTGTTTAATGTACCTGTCACAACACAGCCCAAGAAATGTGTGTTCATCAATACAGCAAATGCTTTCTAACTCTGGACCAAGCAGAAGGCAGGCTCATTCACTGTTACAGAAGTCTTTGGCAGCCATTCACAAAAATGTGCTTCTAATTTACATAAACCTGATATTTGCAGTAAATCAAACCCTGGACAGGCACAGCCCCGGGCTGAGGACCATTTTAAAAGTAACTTTCATCACTAAAGGTACAAACCAGCAGGACAACCATGAGGCCTCAACCAAAAGGATTATTTGCTACACATGAGCCTCTGGAAATATGGAACTGGTTTGGCAGATTTCAGATGGGTCCATCAGTTTATGAGTTTCAGGTTTCAAAAAAGGATGGGATAACTGAGCCCAATATCCTGCCCTACTTTCTAGTCAGTGGTAACACTCCTTGTCCACAGGGACAACTTTGCAGTAGATTCCTTTCTTAGACAGAGCTTTGTAATCCATGTGGGGCAATGGCTTCAAAGTGAAAGAGAGCAAGTTTAGATTGGATATTAGGAAGAAATTCATCCTTGGGAGGGTGCTGAGGCTCTGGCAGAGGTTGTCCAGAGAAGCTGTGGCTGCCCCATCCCTGGAGGTGTTCAAGGACAGGCAGAAAGGGACTTGGAAGAACCAGGTCTAGTGGAAGGTGTCCCTTGGAACAAGATGATATTTAAGATCCCGTTAAATCCAAACCATTCTAATATTTTCCTTGCCCATGCATCTCCTAAAATTTTCGGAACAGGCCCTGTTTTTCCAGTTATGCTTCCCAATGCTATGCTTACACTCCACATCCGAATACCCTGCTCTATCCCTTCCCAGCAACACCCACCTTTAACAGGAAAAAGGCAAAACAACTGACCTGGGAGAGGCCTATTGTCTCTACACTGTGTAATACACTACCACGAAAAAAAACCCCATCCCATTATTGACAGGAAAATGAGAGGAAAAGACAAGGTGCATCTAGTCCCTGTGGATGGCTCCCACAAAACCAAAATAGCTCCGTGCTGTGCTCTGAAGCACAGCCTATCCCAGGAATTAGATGAGAAACAGTGGGAAAGCATTGGAAAAAATATGTTTGCATGGAACAGCTCACGCAGCTTTTGTGGGCGGGTTTTGCAATCAGAGTGAAAGAGACAAACCATGACCAATTCCTCAAGTAACACAAGGTGAGAAGGTCGCCACTTCTGGGTGAAGGTGCACCCTGCCAGGACTAGACTGAACACAGCTTCTGCACCATGTTGAGGCCCACCATGCACTGTAGCCATCCTCAAATGCTGCTCAGAGCCTGTCCTTAATTCCCCACTCCAGCACTCTTGGATTTATCCCATACAAATCCTCTTATAGAAGGAATGCAAAGTCACCAACTGCCCCAGCACTACCGCATTAAGGAAAATAATGGGTTTAGCAACATGTCCTGAAATCTGAAGGAAGATCTAAGGACCTGTTGACTGATTCTCCTGTGCCACAGAACAATATACACACGAGACAGGAAAACAGAAATATCT
Organism: Trochalopteron elliotii; assembly: GCA_024734555.1. Lineage (NCBI taxonomy): Eukaryota > Metazoa > Chordata > Aves > Passeriformes > Leiothrichidae > Trochalopteron > Trochalopteron elliotii. The sequence continues at coordinate 2,667,008 of JANPWX010000069.1, read as the reverse complement.
GGGATGGAAAAGACCATAAGATAACTGAATACAGCCATTAACCTCACACTGCCAAGTCCACCACTAAAGCATGCTCCTAAGCACCACATCCACATGGCTTTTAAACACCTCAAGGCATGGTGACTCAACAACTTCTTCTGGGCAGTCTGTGCCAGTGCTTGATAACAATTTCCATGAAGAATGTTTACATAAAACCTAATCTGAACCTCCCTGATAAAAGCTGAGGCCATTTCCTCTCCTCCTGTCCCTTGTTCTCTGGGAGCAGACCCCAACCCCTACCTGGCTGCACCCTCCTTGTCAGAGTTGTAGAGAGTGAGAAGATCCCTCCTGAGCCTCCTTTTCTCCTAGCTTAACCCATCCTCCCCAGCTCCTCCTCATCAGATTTGTGCTCCAGCCCCTTCCCCAGCTCCCTTCCCTTCCCTGGACATGCTCCAGCCCCTCAATGTCTTTCTTGTGCTGAGGTTCCCAGCAGTGCCCCAGGATGTGAGGTGTGGCCCCAGCAGTGCCCAGCACAGGGGACAGTCCCTGCCCTGGCCCTGCTGCCACCCCATGGCTGGCACAGCCCAGGTGCCATTGGCCTCTTGCCCCCCTGGGCTCCTGCCCAGCCGCTGTCCCCAGCACCCCCAGGGCCTTTCCCAGCTTTGCAGCCCCTCTGCCCCAGCCTGGAGCTGCAGGGGCTTGGTGTGAGCCAAGGGCAGGAGCCAGGACCTGGCCTTGTTGACCCTCAGGCCACTGGCCTGGGCCCATGGATCCAGCCTGTCCAGATCCCTCTGCAGAGCCTTCCTGCCCTCCAGCAGAGCCACACTCACACCCAGCTGGGTGTTGTCTGCAAAGTAACAGAGGGTGCACTTGATCCCCTGACCCAGATCCTTGGTTAAAATATTAAATAAAACTGGCCCAACTGCTGAGCTCTGGAGAACATCACTGGTGACCAGCCACCAGCTGGGTTTAGGTCCACCACCAGTCTCTGGGCTCAGCCATTCAGCCTGGGTTTTATCCTATTTTTTACATGCAGTTGCATGAGAGGGACAGCCCTTGACAGTGTGGCCTGTCTGCTCCTCCCTTGCAGCATGAAGGGATTAGCTCCAGTGCTTATTCATGGTGGGCTACAGGGGTATAAGTCAGGTCTGAAATAATCAAACTGCAACTAAAATAAAGTCAAAGATAGGGGAGCTGAATGCACTTGATAGCTCGACACACAGCAGAAATGTTGTGCTATACTAATGACTTTGCTCCCTGACACTCCAAATCAAGCAAACTGGCTCTGTCAAGTCATTTCCCAAGAGACCCAATCTCTGGGGATGAAGGTAGGGCCGAAGCACACAGTCAGTGCACTGGGCCATCAGCACAAATTACACAACCTGCACATTCACATCTCAAGCCCATTAAGCAAGAGGGATTGCTCTCCTTCATGTGACAGGAGATGTCTAGGGCACCAGGATTATTTAATGGGGGCTGATGGATCTGCAATCAGGGAAATTGTCACTTTGTGAGAGCACAAAGCTCTCTGTAATGCACAGAAAGAAGCAGCAGCTCTGCACTATTAAAGATTAATTGTGAAAATTGACTTGTTCAATTACAGAAAGAGCAATGGCGCATTATCGCTGCTCTTTCTTTCAGCCTCCAGACCTGCAGAGTTCTGAAAGGATTTTTATTACATTACTGTTCCACTATCTGAACATTTACATAAACTAGGTAAAATATTATAAAACCATGCAGCAGTTTATATTAAACTGGATTTGTTCTCATTTGCAGCAAACACTCTCCAGCCTGCAGAAATTGTGGTTATTGACCTTGCAGACTCTACCAGGTCAAAGGCCAGAGACCTCCCTCTTTTCTACATACTCAGTTTATAAATGTTTTTTCCCCACTCTCTGCTTGGGAAGAAGTAGCAGAACAAATCTGGAGAGCTGCCAAGCACACATGCTTTCCCCCAGATTTTTCAATTGTCTTCTTTCCTTAATAACAAAGTTGCTCAGGAAAATGGAAAAACATTCACTTCACAAATATTTATGGGAAAAGTATGTCTGTGCTCAATCAAAATTGCATGGCAATGGATTTTTTCCTACCACAGTGACCTCACAGAGAAATAAAAGAAATGAAAGGTGTTGCATTCTTCTTCTCCAGCCCCTTGACAGTTAGGCTATTAATCTTGCTCTGGATAAGAGAGAGATGTCAGAGAGGCTGCAGTACCTTTGTTTTTGGAGATATTCAAAATTTATCTGGACAAAACCTCGAGCAATCTACAGTAATTTAGCCCTGCTGTGAGCAGGGGTGGTGCCACAAGACTGCCAAAATTCTCTTCTGACACAAAGTTTGTCTTGCCCTTTTGTGCTTCCTCCACAACGGAGTCACTGATGAGGTCAGGACATGGGAAACTTGGGCCTCAAAAAAAGGCAGTCCATGGACTACTACAAATCACTTGGGAGATTCCTACCATGGGACATTCAGAAAGTTTCCAGGTGAGTAGCTAAAAATGGAAACCCAGGTAGAAGTTCTGTGGAGCTGTGTCAGATCACCACTTCTCTCCCCCAGCACTGAACAGTCCCTGGGAACACCTTTTGCATCCTCACCAGCATGGAGGAAAAATTTCCTCTCATCATTTGCCATAAGGAAATTTGGGCATCTCATTCTAGATCTTTCACCCAACGTTGCCAGAAAAATTCCTTCAGGATGAGGAAAATCAGTGGGGTGGAGCAGCACTGCACTTACGGCAGAAGTCGGGTTGTCTCCACGGGACCAGGATGCTCCTCCTGGCACAGGCTGCTGCATAATTAGCAATAGCAGAGCACAGGCAATCCTTGCCACTGGAGCAGGAGCAAACATCAAAGCGGCAGTTCTTCACGTAGGGAGTGGGACTGACTTCGTAGTGACAAGGTTCAAAGGCAGGAGACATCAGAACTGAGCAGGAATCCTCGGCGTATTTGGCTAAAAAGAGAAAAATTGCATGCTCGCGCTGAATGTATCGATCGAAGTGGCTTTCAAGGAAAGCTAGAGGAGGTAACAGGAAGCATTTTCTCTTCCTCTCAAAAGAAGGAAAGGAAAAAAAGAAACCAAAAAAAAAGCCCACAAGAATAAATCAGGATCAGGCAGGCACCTGATCCTGATAGCACCATAGCTCATATGTCATGAGCTCTACTGAAAGAATAATGTTTCACTAGTAAAACAAATCAGGGAAAAACAATGCTTTTATACTCTGTTAGCACTATTTCTGGTGCTGTAATTCCTTTTACAGGGCCTTTGCTTTCTGCTGCTGCCTTTTTAAATTTGCAAAATTAAACTAATTTTTGTTTTCAATTTTCACAAAATATTACATTTTCCTTAGGAAACCTGCATCAATACAAGTCTCTGGGCATGTTTTTTGTTTGGTTGGTTGGTTGTTGTTGCTGTTGTTTATTGGGTTTTTAAAAACATATATTACAGGCACCCTGGTGGTAATGTAAGCAACATTAGCTACTTCTCTTTTTCTTAATTTTCCCTTTTTTTTTATGTAAATGGAAGATCACCATTTGCTGCACACATTAATTCTGGATAGAGCTCAGTACCTAAATGAGGATTGAGATTGCAGGGGTCATTGTCTTGTTTTAACAAATCCTGGCAGTCTGCATTGAGCTTCCAGGAGTTTCCAAAGTCTTCCAGAAGGGATTCCACCATGCCAGAAGGTGTAAGAAAATCATCCCCTCGGTTCCCATTATAATTTCCACACAGCCCACACATCCTTTCAGAGTAGACTGGAGACACCTAAGGAACACAACATCAGCCTCAGCCATCTTCCAGAACAGGTTACCACTGTAGAGCAAGACTTTTTTTTAAGGAATGAATCATACATAATTTAATAGTCAAGAAAATTCTCAAACACACATCAAAATACTACAGACACAAAGCCATTGTACTGTATTTTCAAACTTCTAACAAAAATGGTACTATTAGTAGCAGCAGGACAATTTTTGCACAGTACAGTGAATTTCAGAGGGGGACTAAGAGGAAAATAGCTCATTTTTACGCCTTGATCAGCAGTCCAGTTTAGTCTTTCCCTACTGTCCCCCTTCATTCATATAAATGACCAGAGCAACAGTGGGGGTTTGCATTTTTTATAATGTAATTCCAACGGCAGTTTGGAGAAAGAGACTGCACCTGGGAGCATTTCACATTTTAAAGGAAAACTGGATGATGAAGGAAATTTAAACAGGCTGTTTTATCACAAAATGGAGGCAATATTGGAGATGTTCCCCTCAACACTGAGGACCCTGGATAAAATAAGGAATAAACTAAGATCCCTAAAGCTCCCCCACATTAGAGATTTCTCCTGCCCAGAGGAACTTCAGGCACACTAAAAGCAGAATTTCCAACAATCCAGAGAGCAGGTGCACTTTTCACCCTGTTCTATTCCTGCTGCAAATCAAGGGACATCTGAAAGGTGACCCTAAACCTAGAGGTAAGCAGGGAGAAATTTCCTAAGCAACATCTGCAACACAAAGGCACCAATACCTTTCATTTTAGTAGGAACTGTCAGTTTCTGTTAGGAGTAAAGTTCTGGTACATTACAAACACTATCAACTACTCAGGAGCTTTGATGCTCTCTGTATCCATGTAGTAGAGTGCTAGTTTAGGCAGGCTTATAGGAGTAACCAGTGGAACAAGCAAATAAAAAACAGAAAAGGTAGAAAAATCCACATTTTTAAAGAAAATTATTTTTCTGTATAGACAATAAAAACCATCATCCAAAAATATAATCTGATTCTACACCCAGCATCCAAACACGGGGGTCAGAGAATAAATATGGAGCATCAAAAAGAACAATTAGAGAATGAATATTCTTACTCCAAAGTGTACTACTACTCTTTCACGTACTCTGCAGATGGAACAATGACTGAGACAAGTCCAAATTGTGGAGTATTTTGGAATGGAAGCTCAAATCACAATTATCAGGTAGTCACAGAAAGGGGAGCCTTCTTGAGGAACACAGAGGAAGAATTTTTGCCAGAACAAGGTAATGGAAGTGTATCACTTCCTCCAATTGTCAGCAATACTTGGCAACAGGTCAGTCTACAAATCCAGCATAAAATAACTCTCCAAAAGCAATTAAAGAGATGTTTTAGATGCCCTGCAAGGAAAGGAGAAGACAACTGGAGAAACTTCCACTGCTTTTATGGGCAGAGGATCTGGAGCAGAAAATTAGGTTTGTTTTCAGTGGGACAAAAAATTTGCCAGGTTATATTGGTCTCTGATCAGGGAGAAAAATACTTACAATACTGAGGAAATCCCAAACTCCTGAGATGTGCCAAGGGACTGAAATGGATTATTCTAAGCCCTAAAAGAATTTTTAGGGCCCTCGGAGCACAGAGATGCAGGTTAAATCAAAATAACAACCACAAACCCACAGATGCTTTCTAAAATTACTCCAGACCTTTCTTATCTGTTTTCTTTTCAGCTTTTGAACTCAATTCTGAACTGGCTGTCATAGCCCTTTGTGCTGTGCCAGGCATGACATTTAAGCCAGATTTTGGGGTGGGCAAGGAGAATGCAAAAGCAATGCCATGGTTCAAGGAGGGCAATGTTTAACACTCCACAGAGAATCCCAGGAAAATCAGTTTTCTTGGCAAAACTCCTCTCTGTGAGCAGACCCCTATTACAAGGGGGGCTCAAAGGCAGCAGAGCTGTGGTTACAGCTTCCTTAGAGATGATTTCTGTTAAACCTGTCTTGGGTATTTCTACACTCTGCTGTGTCTGCAGCACCGAGAAAACCTAATTGTTAATCAAGACTGACTTCAAACATTCCTCACAGTAGAAGGAGCATGCAGCACATCTTCTATGAGCTGATTTCTATTTCCTGGAAATTATGAGTAACTGTGTCCCTGGAGGCCTTTTCTTCCCTTATTTTAAGTCGTTCACATCCGCTGTTTTAGACAGGGCAGTCAAAGCAAGTAAAAACAAAACTCCGGTTTGGAGGGTATCTGCTGAACGAAACACAAAACTGTTCATGGTTAATAAAGGCTGTCATTGCTCACACACACACACAAAAAAAAAAAAAATTAAAAACTCTCAAATTGTTGTAGGATGAAGTGCTTGTTTCTGGAATACAAAAGGACCTGTATATCACTCTGGGGGTAGCAAAAGAGAAAGGAATTTCTAACATGCAACACAAAGCAATTTCTGACTTCAGACAAGAAAATCTTTGTACATATTTGGGTGGAACGAGAGAGGGGGGCAAACAGGCAGAAATAAAACAGACAGAAAAAGTACCTTCACTAGGAGTTGTCCATGACCATCCCAGTCAATCTGCAGATCCTCCCCATAGGTGAGGCGAACTGAACTCCTCACCACGCGCTGGACACGAAGGGCACCTGAAGGCAACCACAAGGTGTCAGTCAGTTTTTACAAGATACAGTGACAGGACAAGGGGAAATGGCTTCACACTGACAGAGAGCAGGTTTAGATTGGATATTAAAAAGAAATTCTTTCCTGTGGGGTTGCTGAAGCCCTGGCACAGGTTGCCCAGAGAAGCTGTGGCTGCCCCATCTCCCTGGAAGTGTCCAAGGCCAGGCTGAATGGGGCTCTGAGCAACCTGGGACAGGGGGGTTGGAACAAGATATCTTTAAGGTCCAAACCATTCTGTGATTCCATGATTTCAAGCTTCTGGCTGAAAAATAATAATTTCAAAAAGAATAGACCAACAGTGATTTTTTCACAAATTTCTCAAGTGCAGAGCAGTTTAATTCTCCTGATTTTAGAGCAGCCAAGTCAAGACGTGTCAGCTGCATGGAGAGAAGCTGAAATGACAGAGCTTCTAGAAGAAACTGAGAGTTTGGCATTGAGAACACTCTTTGATTGAGCTGGGCTAAGGCATGCCTAAAACCACTACTAAATAGGAGCCTTTCAGTGGCTGGCCAGAGTCTGCCTGTGTGAACACACCTTGCAGCAAAGGGATCTGTATGTCCTGTCCATTCAGTGAAACTCCTCCTCCATGTTTCATTTTAATGATGCTGTTGTCCATATCCCGGATCCGGACAGAAGCAGAGCGAGTGCACACGGCATCAGGATCATCTGCACACTGCAGAGAAGGGAAAATCTGCCTCAAACATCAAGTTTTCATTTTCTTGGCGACTTAGTCCCAGAAGGCATTTTGGCATCTAATTTGGGAGGTGTTGAGTGTCACACTGGTTTTATAGATCTGGTTTCTGCATCCCACAAACAGCAGGCTGGCAGCCTTCCCTCCATTATCCTGCTAATCACACACCAGGGCTAAGCTCCCCATCTCAGAACTTAGAAAGTGTTCCACCAGACCCCTGGGAGTGACCCACAGCAGTTACCAGCCCCACAGCTGTGGCAGGGGCAGGAAGGCCACCTGACCCCCACAGCCTGGGAAACAGGCACACAGTTCACATCACCCGAGACTCCTGGGGTGTTTATTTTCCTGGCTGTGGGATACCCAGAGGAGGAACAGGGACTGCGGGGGCCCCACGTCTCCTCCCTGGTTTCGAAAGGGAAGTTTCAGTGGAAACCTGTCCTGCAGGTTTCCAAGCACTGATGACCTCAGAGCTGCAATTATCAGAGCTCTCTAATGCAGGAGACAGGTGCAGATGGTGCAGAGAACTGTCAGAGCCCATTTTTCCAAAGCCTGCAACTTCCCTGGTGCTGCAGGACAGGCTAATACTCCCCTTCCCTCCTGTCTCCATTGCACCTCTCCCTACTTTCAGTTCCTCTGACCCCATCCCCTTCTTCCTCTCTGCTTCCTTCAGGGTCCTTTTCAGTCTCCAGATTTGTTCACCTTTTCCCAAGCACAACTGGCCGATCCATTTCACGACTGTGTTAACCTTCCTGTGACATCCCTCTTCAGAGTCTCCAGCCCTCCCTGCACCAGCCTGGCTCCCTTTCCTGCCCCTCTGCAGCTGCCTCTCTCACATCCAATGGGGGAGGCAGTAAAAAAAGCCAGGAGCTGCTGCCTGAGTACAAAAAAAATCACCAGCCAATCTGACTAAATGGGAAGGGACACAAGGCACTGCTCTGCCAGTGCACTCTCCTTGCTGTCCAAGGAAATGTCCTTTTCCCCACAGGCATTAGGGAGGCACCAGCAGCCAGGGTGCTTCACAAGGGGTGCACCCTTGTCTGTTTGTTTGTTCAGCTGGCAAAGAGTCGCTGAGAGCTCGTTCTCCAAACCTCATCATGAGCCTCCATCCCCAGGCAGGCTCCTGGGAATGGTGGTGAGGAGAAGCAAAACACTTATTAACTAAGGAGAAAGACTGCATCTGTTATTTAAACTAATTATCTCGTAGGGAAATTACTTCTGTTGGCCTGTGCATCTGCAATTCATGTCATAGCCCCACAGCCCTGCCCCCTCTCTCAAAGAGTGTTTGCAGAGGCACCAGCAAGGCTGCTGTTACCTGCACTGTCTCGATGATCACAGAGAAGGAATTTTCCACACAATCCTTGGCAAATAAGTACTGGCAAATCCCACTGAAGGTGAAATACTTGTTGTCAAAGCTCTTGAAATGGGACTGGCCAGCGACAGAGCATTCCCCTGGAAAAAGCAAAGAGCCATTAATCATCCCAGTGCCAGTTGCCAGCAAAATCCTTCTCAGCCCCTACAAGCTTCTGAAGAGGAAGAACAGCCCTGGTGAAACAGGTTGTACTAGGCCCAAGCTCTCCACAAACCAGAAAGCACCAGCAAGATCCTTATCTCACTCTTTATTTCTGTAAGGCACTAACCAGCAGTAACAGAAGAACCAACAATAGCTGGGGAACACAGAATAAACTGCAGCCAAGAGCTGAAATTTTTGCCTGTGGAAAAGCCTGTATTCTTTTGTTGGGATACCTTAAATATCAATAAGTTATTTTAACATAAAATACCTTGAGAGAATTAAGAGCTGAAGATAATGTCTGTGGGAACCCTTCCAAGGACAGAATTTATCCTGAACCATCATCTCATCTAACAGAAAGTTAAATAAAATTCTATAGTTACAATAGCTACATTTCAAGTCCTCACAGAATATGATGAAAGTTTGGCTTGACCACCTTTCTACTAGAAAAAGGAGCTATTTAAACATATCAACATTTGAAGGTGTTTGGATAAGTTGTGGCTCTTCATTTCCAGGAAGGCAGTATGCAGATATCACAGCTGGGATTTAGATTTACCCCATCATGCAAACACATGGAAAGGCTCCAACTCCACAGAGCTTGCAGAGAAAATCTTCCATCTGAGAAGACCATCACACTTAGAGATGATCCCATGGCAAAGAAGGTGGGCAGCCACTTCCTCATCCAGAACAAAATTCAGGTGCTGGGCCTACACTGGCCATCACCAGCCAAAGGTTGGAGAAAAGTGAAATGTTACAAGCTGGCAGGTGAGCTCCATGAGTTATTCTCTCTTCACTGCCTTTGAGTCCCACAGCTTTGTCTAATGAACATCATGTGGAAATTGCCCTCTTCAGCATATTATTCAGTGTTTACTATCTTAAACCAGCTGGTGCTGAAGCACAGACCCTGAGGATTCCCAGCCTTGCACAGCTCTGATTCGCCCTAAGAGAAGCCCAGCATCCTCCTGGATGTTTGCCATCCCTTGGAGTTGGATTTCCAGGGCATTCTCTGCAACAAGGAAACAAGAGGACAGCTTTGTAGCACAGGGAACTGGGGACTGCTATCTAAGACAAGTCCCAGCATTTGGCATTGTTCCTGAAAGGGAAATTTCTTTTCTGTGGCCAAGTCTTTTCTTATGGGTCCCTCTGTCTATTCCATTTGATGTAATGCATCCCATGAGATTTCCTGAAACTTTCTGCCTTCGTAATTATCTCTGCTAAGATATGAGCTTGAAAGCCTCTTGGTAGTGCCAGCCAGCTCCAGCTGTGGATTCACCTTATCACCAAACTTACAGCTGGGCAAGTCACTCCCACAATATGAAAGCAATCTTTCCTGGCAAAAAAAGCTGGTCAAAAGAAACAGAACTACCTAGAATTTATATGAGTAACTACATAAATTTTCTGGACACATGATTTTAGAAATATTTGAGGTAACTAACCAACAATGAAAATATGCTGTAACATTACTTCAAGCAGAGATAAACAGCACAAGTAACAATACAAATTTGGCTACTCTGGGAGGCTTTGCTGCCCTCCCATATTGTCTCAGTACAGTTTATAGAGTTCTTAGCAGGCACATGTACAACAGCTGCAGGTATACAACATTCAGACTTAAACAAGCCTAGCAGGAAACTGATTTAGATACATAGGCAGAAGGTACAAAAATAAACTGCCTTTCTTTTCCACTTCTCATTTGGTACAGCTTCTCAATTCAGAAAAAGGCTGCAATGCTATATTGCCTCTTGCACAGAGCTGGATATCAACATCTGTTTGCAAGACTCAATACCAGATTTATCTTCACTTCTATAATCACTATGAAGAAAATGTGGTCAGCGTTAAGGATAAAAATTTGGTCCATGGATTATTCCTCACTGCCCAGAGAGCAAGGACATTAAAAGCTATAACCTAAGGAAAAACTGAAGTTAGAAAGGCAGCTATTTCTTGTTTGCAATCATGCTGCTGCCCATTAGCTAGAAGATGAATCAGCCTAGGCTGTGTTCTTGAGGCTGTGTTTTAGACAGTGAGATTCTCTGCACTTGTTGAGATCCTTAATGAACAAGCACAGGGGACAGCTCACCAAAAATGTCATCTCCATTTTGAGTATTTGCATACACCAACCCATTCTCCTCTTTAAGTGCTGATACTTTGGGAAGTGTTTTTTTGGTCTAAAGCAGGAGAAAACACAGCACTGATGGGTCAGGCATGTTTCATGTTACTAGAAGAAGACAGACTTTTTGACAGAACACCTTAAGACTGTAGCAATTCCCCTCATGTGTGCCGGTTCCACAGTCTCATCTCAACAAAACAACACCAAAGCCCCCAGATCTGTTTTTTTCCTGTCCAACCATAACCCCAAGTCTGCATCTTCAGAGCTGCCTCTTCAATCTGCCAGCACCCCTGGAAGGCAGGGCAGCCACTTTTTCCCTGGGGCTGTAGCTCCTTCACCCACAACATGACCATGAGGGAATTGTCATGACCAAGAAGGTACAACGAGGAATTGTAGGTGGTCAAAGAGAAACAGGAGTGTTCCTCTACCTGGAAGCCAATCCTCTGAACATACAGACTCTTATAATTGGCAGACTAAGTAATCAAAGCAGGAACTGGCCTTCCCACCAAACAGGATTTTTCATTGCTACACATAAACCACACAGGGCAATGTCTGACTTGTCTCAGGAGAAAAACTTGAATGTGGGATCCCAACTGGATTGCACTGGAGCAAGCAAGAAAGAACAAATATTTGCTTTTCTGGGTGAAAAAAAAAAAAGTAAGTGGGGCATGAGTGGGAGTGATGTAGGCAAGGCTTACTTGTCAAAACCTGAAAAAAGTAAAGCCAATATACCTGGGCATTCCCCATTGCTGCAGATCCACGTGCCACGTCGACAAATGCTAGGAAAGAGATAGCAGCAGGTTAGACAAGAGTACATGAATATAAATCTTCTGTTGCACACTTTTCCCAAAACCAAAAACTGAAAATGGTCCCCTGTCCCAGAGAAGTTAGACCAGTCCCCAACATCCCTTCCATCTCCCATAATCTCATTTCTTAATGTATTCATCCCTTCTCCCCATCATTTGACAGCAATTGCTGGTAATGTGAATGGGTATGGTTGCAGAACTCAAGGACTTCTGTTTTTCCCTGCCAAAGCTCTGTGTTTAATGGAGTTTTCAGCTATATTCCACTGATGTGGAATGAGTTCAATGCAGCTCTCAAGGCATATTTATCAATACAACAGAATCACAGGGAAAAAAAATGTTTGAAGGGACTTCTAGAAAAATCATTTACTACAATCCCCAACTCAGAGAAAGCAATGACAAAGCTGGATCAGGCGGGTGAGGACCTTGCCCATTTGAGTTTAGAAATATCCAGGATGAGGCCCCACAGCCTCTCTGAGCAGCTGTGCCAGTACAGCACTGGAAAAGGGAGAAGAATTTTTCTTTGTGTCAAAAGAGAATTTCCTTTTAACCTTGTGTCCGTTGCTTCACAACCTTTTGCTGTTGGCCTCTGAGAAGAGTTTGGTCCCATCTTTAGGCAGCAAAAGTTCCCTCATTAGGTCTTAAACAAATCCATTCCCCTTTGCTTCTTCTTATGTCAAACTCCCCTGCTCTGATCACCTCCAGTGTCCACCACAAGCCTCTCTGCACTCCTTGTTTCAAGAGCTACTATATTCTTCTCATTCCTTTAATTATCCCAGCCTTTGAAAACCATTTGTGGGGACGCAGATTATTGAGGATGTTAAATGCAGAGTCACTGGAATGACATTCTTCACAGCAGCATCAAGTTTGAATAACAGGAAGCAGTAACAAAACACAAGCAATAAAAAACCCAGCCTGTCAGGCTGCACTCATCTCCCAAGAGCACCAAGGTTGAACAATTTGGCCAAGCTCAAAGCTGCAGAGAGGACTCCAGGGAAAAAGACAAAATGCTAATGTCATGGTTGTAGTTTGTGTTCTGGGACACGTGCTGCAGGTCATGAAAAACTTCTGATGAACAGGGCTGCTGCACAGACCACCCTTCTTCTGCACATCATGGTCTTCACTGAGTCCTCCTCCTGTGCTCTAACTGGAAACCTCTGAGAAAAGAGCTGTCCAAACTCCTTGCACAAGTATGTCCACACTTAACACAAAACCAGATCAGGAATATGTGACTAACTCCACTTCCTTTCTTTAAAGTGCTGGTTTTCCCCTCCAGTCTGGTACTCAGGAGTGAAAGAAAACTTGTGAGCCATGCTAGGAAGGCTCATTAGCCCTGTGACAAGTTCCAAGGACGTGCCTCAGGCTAACTCCTCTTGGAAAGAAATGGGGTTTAGAGGTTAAATACATGTAGGAAGTCAAAACAAAGACACCACTGCTGACACTACCAAAACATGGGAACCTGCTGGTCTGTCTTATCCACAGGAAACAGGTAGTTCTCTGCTCTTTGAAGGAGTGTGACCTTCATGTTGTTCTATCAGATCAAATATCCCTTTAAAAACAGAGCTGATTTTGCCTTTGTGAACAGCTCACTTCTTGGAAGGGGCTGGCAATTCCAATAAGAGAGCAAATCCTTTGCCAGTGAAAGGAAATTTTTTAAAGGTAGAGAGATTTCTAGAAAGACAATGCAAAACAGTCACTGGCCAGAGTGCAGTACTTATCTACAGCAACCAGAGCAGCACAGGGTTTACCATGAGTTGCAGTCCTGGGAGATGGTGAAGCCAGGAGGATAATGTTTTCCAGAGTGGATGCAGGAGCAGTCAGAGCTTTCAATGCAATGTTCACCATCAAGGAGCAGCCCCTCTGGATAGGTCAGGTAGCATCAGACACCCATGTCACACACACAGGGACAGAAACATAAACACAATTAGATTTTCTTCTTCTTCAATATGCTTTGCCAAGACTTCATATGCATTATTATCCATACTTAGTCACAGACAGCAATAAAAAGGAATGAGGCTTGACAAAAAGCCTCATAGGTGCAGGTGTCTTGCTTTCCTTCTGGTGCTGCCTCTCCCTCAGACATGCTGAACAAAGCATTCCTGGTGCTCCCAGAAAAGCTCCTTGCTTAGCACATCCTCAGGTCCAGAATACATGTTGGGATATAGACAAATCAAACATAAAGTTGATAACAGGTGGTCTGGGACCTGACTGTTGGAAAAACCATGAACTTCACTGGCTGCAGTAAAGGGTGTCCACACAGGTCTTGTATTTGTCATAAGAGAACCAAAGACGAGGCAAAGTGAGGAATGAAGAAAATTAAGAAACAAATTTGGACACCATGTAAGTCTAGCAGAGAGGGTCTGAGAGAAAGAAGCCACTTCTGAACTCCTGCAGAGGCAAAAAGCAAAAGGGCCAGCTTCCCAACTTGGGTCCAGCTGCTGAGGTTTCCATATTACACAATTATGATTATCTGTGCTATAGAGAGAGTTCTTTATCCTCCAAGGATAAACAGAGGCACAAAAGACTTACAAGACTTTTCTAAGGTAGAAACTTATCCTTCTATTGCTAGTTTACAGTGCTTTCTATTCAATCCCTACATTGAGAGGTAGTTGATATTCCCCCATTTTCAAAAGAGCTGCTGTGGCAAAACATTTGTTTCCTTGAACACCTCTCTCCCTTTTATTTGAGGGACTCCTTCCAATCACCTGCAGAGATTTTGGCTCTTTTCCCTGGAAGCAACAGACCCAGGTAAGTATCCTTTCTCCTATTCTCCCCATAGCGCTGCCTGTTAAGAAAATTCTTCCAGTGAGAGAGAATCACAACAAGATCTGAGCATTTAAGAGTGCTGTGGCTCTCCAGAGAGCACAAGAAAACAGAATGCCTGCCTTTTTTCCTGGCAAGAGTAATTCCATTTACAGCAATTAATGTAGCCATGAGGGGCATTTAACAGAGGGGGAAAAAATAAAAAAGCAAAGAAGATATTTGTCAAACGTCCTCCAGATCCTGTTTGCACTTGGAGCACTGGAGGGAAGCTAAGTGAAGGTAGAATCCTCATCAAAAACCCCTCTAGACATCTGTCAGATCCTCCTGGTTTTCTATCAAATCCAGGTTCTTTCCTTCTGGCTGTGCAATAAAGAGCAGCAAAAGTTTAGAACTGCTGATTTTTATTCTCATGCTCTTTACCCTTTCTGTGGAGCTCCTGCTTCTCTGCTCCTCAGTTCCCCTCTCCTTAGACCTTTCCCATGCTGAACAGACAAATGCATCCACCAAAGGGAAAATACAGCCAGAGCCCTTGTGCAGCCAGTGGATTCATCTCCTTCAGCTCTCTCCAACAATTCCAGGACTGGATAAATACAGCAGCTGGATCCTTCACAACAAAATAACCTCTGGAGTCTGGTTACATCACCTGTCACCCTCCATGTGCACCTTCCTGCCACAACTTTGAACCTCCAGCAAGGAGGAGACTGGCAGCTGAATGAGAAACTACCAAACTCTGAATTCAGGGACTCCTCAAATGAGGCTGACATTGTCATTATTGCCTTCTTTTGGAGAGCAAATCTCTGCAAACCTCCATTGTACTTGGCATCTTGTACAAGGGGACACTAAACACCTCTGTGCATCCACAAAGCCCAGACAGGGTGAAATGCAGAGATAGTCCTATGCAAAACAAACAAAGCACCTAATGAACAAAATAAAACCAAAAAAACCAGCTAGAAATGGAAGCATATGGAGCTTTGGAGCCAGTAATCAAGTTCTCCTCCTGCAGTTGTTTTAAGTACAACAGACGGAAGTGAAAGATTGGCATGGCTGGGCTGTTCCCTTTAATCCAATCAAATCTCCTTTATGGAAGATTCAATAACAAATTAAATTATTCACCTCAACCATGAAGACCTTTGAAATTGCAGTGCAAGCTCTACATGTACTGTTTTCCTGCAAGAAATTCCTTCAGTGTATTCTCTGCTGTTTCTTCCCCTAACTGTATTTGCCTCTAACACAAGCAATTCAGAAGGAGTACATCAAGGGCAAGCAGTCTCTCACCAAGAAATAAAGGCAATCCTGGGATATTGGTTGGTACTGATTTTCACAGAAACATTCACTCTGTAGTTGGCTCTGAAAAATGGCCCTTTCATGGAGTGAGCATACAAGGCACTACAGAAACTGGATTATTCTGGGGCATGGTCCCAGAAAAAAAAATAAGTGTTTCTGATTTCAAGAAAATTTAAGGGAAGACACAGCTTTCCTTCTTCTAATAAAATAGGTAGCCTGACTGCCAAATGTTTCTCTGTAAATAACCCAGTAAATAAATTACCAGGGCAGCTGCAGCCATCAACACATTGTCCATGACACACTTCATTGATATTCAGGCTCTGGCAGGTTTTGGCACATGGGGATACACACTCCTTATATTCCATGCCAACTGGACATCTTGGCCCTGAAACAATTAAAAGAAATTAGACATGCAAATTCCTCAATAACTCTTAAACCAATAAATCCCTTCATTATCAAAGGTTGAACCACAGAGACACAAAAGTTCATGTCAGCTTCCAAATGATTGTTTCCTTTTTAGAAGCAGGACACTTTAGAAATATTTGATTTCCTGTTTGCTGCAATATCATCATCTGTCAGGTAGCATGGTAAATACTCAGAGGTTAAAGCCAATTTGTTTAGTTATTAAGACTAAACCCAAGTGCATTAAGAATAATCACATCTGGGGAGAAGTTTTGCAATAATATCTGAGTAATTTGGACAGATATGGTTGTTTTATACCTTTAAGCCATGCACTTACTCCACTCATTTGTGAAATTATCCTGTTTGGTCTTTCCAGAGAGAACCAGGAGACAGTTAAAACTCTGAAATCCCATCCTCCTTCTTCCAGAGAACCACCAGCTCAGGGTAACACCCATGCCATGGTATCTCCATTGTCTAGGCCAGGCCATTATGCAAACACACCCTATTGGAGCCATTCCTTCTCTTGAGTGCATTCACACACCATGCCCTACAAGGCTGCGGGGGCATGGAGTGGGAAGAAAAGGTTAGAGCCTGCCCTTTCCAAGAAAATCCTCTGCTGAAGAGGTGGGAGGGTAATGAAGGAGTGATCCTGCCCTGGGTGCCCTGGGCTCAGGCATCAACTCACTCTGGCACAGTGTGCCCAGCACTAGAGCCCTTCCCACACAGCAGAGCATTCCATACCTCCATCATCATCATCATCACCACCTCCTGAGAAAGCACCATAGCACAGACAAAGGGTGATAGAAAATTAAGCTCCTGCTGTGGCAGCAGGACACTTCCCTCTTTCCTGACTCAGGAGATAAAACCAAACTGTGGCTCATGAATTCAAGGGTTAGGAATGAGCTCTAAAAGCCCCCGGGATCACAGAAAGGCTCATTTCACTTGTGGCTTTGAATCAGACTAACAAAGAGCCCCCAGCAAAAATGGGTTCTCTGGCTCACACCCTGAGCAAGGAGATGAGCTTTAATAGATCTCTTTTATGTCCCAATGGAAAGGTAATAAATTACTGCTAGAACTCAGACCGTACAATCCCTAGAAAAAGTGGCTGGCAGCACCTTGTTGCCTCCAACCACATTCTGAAGGCACACTTTTCTTCAGTGGCCAGTAGCAGAATATCTTTACCAGAGAACCAAGTGCTGCCACTACAAATCAGACAGTTTACCCCATGAAATCAATTCACACAAACATGCCAAGAAAATGATCCTTTCTCATAACAAAAAGACATGAGAAAAATCACTGAGACCATGATATTAGTGGATTTTTAAATGTATTTTTTGAATGCTCTGCATTAAACCATGGTTCTCCAATGGAAGTATCAGCAGGAGGTGCAAACATTACTTTTCCTCTATAAACCCAATCCATCTCAGTCTATGCATTTCCTTGTTGCAAAACCTCAGCACAGATGCAATCAGGACCTCTGAACTCAGCAAAACTGGGCTAATAAAGGCAGCAATTCAAATGCAACCAGGATCTCTAACCTAGTCAAAATCTGGTTTAGAAAAGGCAACATCTCAATTTCAAGGCACTTGATTCAAACAAATAAAAAGTGAAACAATTGTCTTTATGCAAAAACATTAGAGAGCATTTCACAAAGATGCTGACATAAAAATACAGGCTGGAAAATGTCATACATCTGAACCATATGTGAAATAGCACCTACACATCCTAGTCTGTACCTTTGGGTATCAAATAAGCCTTCACTGCCTGTGTACACTGTGGTGAGACATGCAACAGCTCAGGAACTTCTTTATAAATAGATTAAATAATACTGCCTTGTGGACAAAAACTTCTAGAAAAAGGTGAGTGATGGAGAGCTGAGAGGGGGAGTGAGCAAAGGCACTTCCTACAAATGAACCAACCTCCAAAAAAAGCACCAAGCTGCTTTTGGAGCTGCAGGACATAAATCTACAAGACAGACACGATCTTTTTGTGGGGGTGAGCAGCCTAGGAATAAATCTGCCAGCTTACTGCATGAGCTCTCCTCAGGCCAGCCCTCCAAAATGACTCCTTGGTGAGCACAGCTCCTGGCGTACTCCAGGAAGGCGGGACAGTGACAGTCCACGCCCTGGGGACAGGCACAGATGTCCCTCTCACAGAGGCTGACGTAGGGCTCGGGATCCACCCGATGGTGGCACCGGGAGAAGGTCAGAGATGTGCTCAGCAGCTGGCAGGTCTCCAGGACGCCCTGCATGAGAAGTGAGGGGCAAAGGGACAGAGAGAGAGAGAGCAAAGGGGACAAAATTACTTCCTGTAGTCTCAGGAAGACAAGGGAAAACACAGCTTTTCCAAACACACCGTTGTTGAACAACATCACAGCTCTTATTTAGCACCACCAAGCAGTTAATAATAATCAAGAGCTAATAGTGAGCTCTGCCCATTTATTCACCACATCCATGTATAGATACATTAATATACTGATTATTATAGAGTGGAGTATCACATAAGGGGTGTTTCACACAGAAACATGTCAGTCAGCAAAAGGATGGAGGGGTTCTACCTCCTTTGGCTTCCCAGAAAAGAACTGGATGGTGTCTGGATTCCCAGGAAGATGCAAACAGCAACAGAGGAGAACTGAGTTACAGCAGGAGAAAAACAATCAGACAATATTTTGGATAACAAGAGACCAGAGCAGGTGTCCAAGGGAAAGACTGAGACTGACTGAAATCCCAGGAATGAAATTTGTTTTCCACTTCTGGCAACACGTTCCCACCACTCCTGCTGGCTTGTCCAAAGCACAACAGGTCAATTTAGCTCAGATAAATAGGAGAACAATAGCCCAGGGAAGAAAAGCAATTTGTTCTGCTCTTCTCCTGAGTTAAATCAGCATGGTGACAGCCAGTGTGAGGGGAGGACACCACAGGGAGATGGGAGGAGGGTATCAAGATCTCTTCTTTCAGACAGCAGAAACCTAAGAGGAAACTAACTGTATGTGAAATGAGACCTAAGGAAAACTTAGTGCACGATTAAGTTCTCCAGGGGAGACTCCCAAATAAACTCTTTTGTGCACATTATGTCACAGTTCAATGAGTCTGAGGTCCTCAGTGAAACTTTTTGAAAAGATGGCACTGAATTTAGGTAAGTGAAAAAACGATTTTCTGATCCAGCCCAAGCACAAAGAGTTAGAACATAACTTTTTTACACTTATTTGTCAGTGTTTTATGTAAGCAAATGTAACCATGGTGTATTTTACAGATGTTGTACTCAGTGGTTAGAGGGGGAGCATATTCTTCAGAGTGGTTTGTAGTTACAATTCATTACTTCTAAAAAAACTTTACACGTACTTGAGGTGACAGCACATACAAGCTGTTGTATAAAAAAAAAAAATAAAAATCACCTTGTTTTCTCATTTTCTGGGAGATGAAAAATAGAGAGCAAAAAAACCCAAAGGAAAAGATCAAGATGTCTTTTCTGAATAGCAGCTGTGGTGCCTGTATAGGAAAACTGCTCAGTAGAAAATACCTCTTTATTTTGGCTAAAGGGTGTTTTGTTCAGGTGATCAGCTCAAGCTAGTACATGTCTGAGCCAAGACAGAATTTCTTGTTGATGAAAACAAACCAGCCAGAAATGTCTAGTCCATTGGGAATGTATTCCAAGTTTAGCAAAGGGCTCAGGGAACAACCACATGTGCAAAGGGGTTTTGAGCTTTCTGAGAAAGGACTCAGGGAACTTAAAACAGGGCTGAGAGCTGGACATGGTGAAAATCAGAAATTCAGCTCCAGCCTGGGGTAATTCTGATGCCCAGATAATACCCACCATGCTGAATCAGGTGGGAAAAAAAAAGAAAAAGACTAGAAGGGGGGGAGTAGGAACTACATAAATGGTGGTTGGTGCTGCTCTAAGCCTCATAGAAGTACAAAAAAGCTGAAAAAGTGCCCTAAGGGTGGAAGTAACAACAGAAGCAGCCAGGAAAGCTATTAAAGCAGTGCTTGGAGATGAAACTGATAAAACCAAAAGCCAGCTCAGAGCCCTTCAGAGGACGAGCAGTACAGCAACTCCTGGATCAAAGCCTTGATCCAGATAGTATCAAGTGCAGCAGAAAACCAGTATATGCAACCAATCCCATTTGGGGCTGAGCTAATAAGGTTTCTTAAGGTAACAGCCTGTTAATACAACTCAAACAGGAAAACTCAGGCTGTATATTCCACTAAAAGGAACATTTTAGATGGGAGTGACTTAAAAAATAAAGGAGATTACACACCAAAAAAAATTAACCCATTTTTCTTTTCCTCTATTTCTTTGGTCTTGGATTTGTTCACTAACAGCATAGCTAAAGGCTGAGCTCCAGCTGATTATCTAGAAACCAAGTGATATATGTTGAAAAGCAACAAACAGTTCATTTTCTCTATGTAAAGGTTTTTTTGCCATTCAAATTTCATCAGATTTTCCAGTGATTTTATGCAAAAAATTATAGCTGAAATTTCCCCATCTTTCAGACATATCTCAACTATCGTGACAAATAAGCTGAAATATGGGTAAATCCAAATAGATTTAAAAAAAAAAATCACCTTGAGGGTATGGTCAGAGACAGGGTATGGAATGATCACCCTTGGAGATATTCAGCATGTGAGTGGACAAGGACCTGAGCACGGATGGCCCAGTTAGAAGCAGAGAATTGGACTCAATTACCCCTTCCAACTTTAACCATTCTGCAAATTATTTTTATTTTCACTCCTTCCTTTCTTTAAAACTCACTGGTCATGCTGGACTAAGAGAGATTCTTATTCTTTAGTTTAGAGGACAATGGTGACTATTAGATATTGGTAGCCTCAGCCACTGCTGTAACATTCCTGCTCATGGAAGCTGCTCCACACAAAGAAATATTTAAACCCAACAGAGTGAAGGCTCAGGCTGAAACAGTTCTTAGGGTAAAGGGTAAAAGATTAAAATTAGCAGGACTGACTGCAGTATCTGAAATGCAGGTGAAGGTCATAAAATTCCTCCTTTCCCTTCTGCACAAGTCCTGTTTTAATTGTTTCTTTAAATAGGTTGGCAGGGTCCTGGCACTGGCAGCCCTCAGCAACCACAAAACTTGCTGACCTTCTTTCTGCCCCAGGCCCACCACACAGAGCTGGAGGTGGAATTTTGTACATTCTTCCCATTTCTGTGGCATTTCCTTCTGCTGTTGCATGAACTGCATTTGTCTATGGCTCAACAATTACCATTAAAGAGAGAGAACTTAAAAAATAACAGAAGAAATCAGAGACACTCTCTCATTCCCTTGAATTTAAACCCTATGGTGTGCAGATACACATTTGCCTTCTCCAGAACACTCAGGAAGGGTATATTTTGGTGCTATAACTGGGCATAATTTTTCAGAAAATATATTTCCTGGAGAAAGATTCAGCCTCCCATCTCTCCAAATTAAAAGCATCCAAGCCCAGCATGTTTAATACACAAAACACTGGCTGTACATTTGAGCAGACTAAGTAACAACAGAAAGAAATCACTCCCCTTGAATGCTGATTAATCTGATGAAGAAAAATGAGATTTTAGATACAGTGGGCCTCATTTTCACCCATGTAATGTATTATTATATTGTATAGAATGATTTGGGTTGGAAGGGACATTAAAGAGCCTCTAGTCCAATCCCCTGCCAGGAGCAGGAACACCTTCCACTAGATCAGGTTGCTCCAAGCCCCACCTAACCTGGCCTTTAACACTTCAGGGACAGGGCTGAACCTCTGGACCTTTGCAGGACGTGCCACTGACCCCAACCATGATGAATTAGGGTCCAAAGCTGAAAATTTCTACTTGTTTTCAGATCTGGGCATGAATGATATTTCTTTATTACATATGGAAGTATTCCATGGGATAGTGGAGGAACTGTTTCTTACCAGCTGCAGTAAGAGCTGAATTTCAGCAAAAGCAGAAATTGGCTGAATTTTTAATTTCAATATTTTTCACGTCTAACATACTATAGGTATAATTTCCTAATAAGAAAAGAAAAAAAATGGAAACAATACAGTGACCTCTGTCCTCCACACACCATTTCTCTTAGAGGGGAAATCTAGAAAATAAAGGTAATGTACAAGAATACAGTAATCAAATGCAATGCTTTAAACCATACACACTTTTGTTTTCAAGGCTGCTTTGTTGCTACAGTTTTCCACCCATTTATACTTTCAGACCCATGCTGTTGGTCATCTTAGAGCCTGTTAAATTGCAGTCCTTTGTTGAACAACCTAAACCAGTGAAAAAATGGATCAGGCAATGCAGCAAGGCTCCTTTTTGGTGACTAAACATCAGCTGCAGAGGGCAGGGCATGGTAGGAAGGCTTTCTTCCTCCCTCCAACACTGCCCAGTTTGGAATGCTCTCTGGATCTCGAGGCAAGGCAGGTAATCACACCACGTGTGTGTGTGTGTGTGTGTGTGTGTTTTAGAGGTGGAGGGCAGGGAAAGGCCCTGGCAGCAGTGGGGTAGGAGTGTGAGCTGGTTCAAGACTTTTCAGCTGACACCCAAAGCCATTAAACAAGACAAACTTTCAAAAAAATTATTTTCAACATTTTTTGGGATTTGAAGATAAAGGAGCAGCAAGGCTTTCTTATTCCACTGCATAGAATCATACAATGGTTTGGGTTGGAAGGGACCTTAAAGATCATCTCAGTACAACCCCACTGCCATGGGCAGGGACACTTTCTACTATCCCAGGCTGCTCAGAGCCCCATCCAACCTGGCCTGGGACACTGCCAGGGATGGGGCAGCCACAGCTTCTCTGGGCAAACTGTGCCAGGGCCTCACCACCCTCACAGCAAAGAATTTCTTCTTTATCCTTAATATTGTTAATATATTATCTTAAGAATATATTCTTAATATTCTTATTCTTCTAATATCCCTAATACTCTTAATATATTATCTTCTTAATATGTAAACCTGCTCTCTGTCAGTGTGAAGCCATTTCCCCTCATCCTGTTACTACAATTCCTGCTGAAAGAAGTCAAAATCCATCTCTCCAATGATGTTGGCCAGTGTTGGCCAGGGAGAGAAGGCAGACAGAGAGGGTAAAGAAAACCACAGACCTACCCAGTGTGGGGACACTGGGGTGGGAGGAGTGCCTTGAAGCAGAGCTGTTGTTTCCCTCACCTAACAGCTGACTGCCTGGCAGGGAGGGAGGCTGGGAGACCAAGGAAATTTACATTCCTGAAGCTGAGGCAAGCAAACAAAGCACACTATTAAAAAGCCCTACATTCTTCAGGAGCCACTTGTTTGGCCGGACTTCTATTAATAGTGCTGTGTTTATTCTTGCACAGTGAATAAATTAAGGCAGTGATAAATGCTGTGAGCTTATGAACTCACATGAGAGAAAATATAATTTCATTCAGTTTGTGGGAAAGAAAACTTTATCCACAAAGCATCAGTATTTAACAGTATCTGCATAAAACCCAAATATTAGTTGCACTCGACCCATCAGACTGGATTTCACCCTGCATGCCACTCCCCAGCCTCAGCTGCAATGTTGACACTTTCTAAACATTAAACTTGCCTGAACAGATAAAATTCCAGCGACCACAACCAGTCACAAGAACTGTCTTTTCTCTGGAGCTGTAATCAGGTTTAAAGAATCATACCCTGGTTTGGATTGGAAGGGACCTTTAAGGTCACATGGCTCCACTCCCCTGCCATGGGCAGGGACACCTTCCATTAGCCCAGGTTGCTCCCAGCCCCATCCAACCTGGCCTTGGACACTTCCAGGGATGGGGCAGCCACAGCTGCTCTGGGAAACCTGTGCCAGGGCCTCTCCACCCTCACAGGGAACAATTTCTTCCCAATATCCACTCTAACCCTGCTCTCTGTCAGTGTGAAGCCATTCCCCCTTGTCCTGTCACTCCAGGCCCTTGGCAAGAGTCTCTCTCCATCTTTCCTGTGGGTTCCCTTCAGGCACTGCAAGGCCACAGTGAGGTCACCCCAAAGCCTTCTCCTCTCCAGGCTGAACAATCCCAATTCCCTCAGCCTTTCCTCCCAGCAGAGCTGCTCCATCCCTCTGATGCCCTTGGTGTCCCTGCTCTGGGCTGGCTCCAGCAGCTCCCTGTCCTGTTGAGCAGCCCTGTCTCTAAAACAGCCTCAGCCAGGTTGGAACCCCTCATGCTTTGGTGCTTGGCCAAACACACTACTCAAGTCAGGCACTGAGTCTGCCCCAGCCATGACAGAAACACCCCCCACACACCACCTCTGCCCAAGCAAGAAACATCAGCTGCAGATTTCCAGCCTGAAATCACTGCTGTAATTCCTCAGCCAGTTTTGCAGGTAACGAGGCTGAAGTGTTGAGGGGCACGAGCATCCTTCACTGAATTTCACAACACATCTGGAACACTCCCATCCAAAAGCTTAATGGAAGTATAAAGAGTCAGAACTTTGCAACTTGTCCAACTCTTAGTTAGCCTTTTCCAGGAAGGTAGGAAACCAGCACTCAGGGTAGCTGGAGAGCAGAGATATTCCACGAAATTCCACTACTCTTGAGAAACTGAGTCTAGTTTAGCAAATACCTGTCTACAGGACTTGTGTAGTGAGAAACTAACAACTACATTTCAGCCTCACTTACTCTGGTATAAATCTAAACCTGGCACCCAGGAAATCATTCTGATTTACAACAGAGTACGTGGAATCAGCTGTAACCCCTCAAGGGATGAAGGCTTAATTTACCATGACAGTCATAACCTGTTAAAACCACATGCTTCAGTAAATATTCCAAGCTACTTTCTTCCCTGAGCTGGTGACCATCTGCCTGCATCCACACCCTGTCTAAGGGAAACAAGAAACTTGTTTGTACTTATAAAAGACAAGAAGAAAAAGGTTGAGGCAGCAAAAGGGGTCACACAGTTGGCCAAGGCAAACAGTTCTGTGTTTCTTCAATAAATCAGCCCTACTATCCTTACATGTGGCTAAAGGAACTTCCTCCTGGGAAGGGAAATAGCCTGGTGACACAGAGCTTTTGGAATACCAACAGAAAACATCTCCTCTGTCAAAAACAGCCTGGCTGGAGCATCTCCCTTCTCTGCTGACTCCCAAGTATATAAACTGCAACAAATTCACAAATACCATTGGGGGAGGCAGTGCCCACAGAGGCTTGAGAACTGGTGCTTCCCTGCTGGCACAATCAGAAAGGGAATTAATTATTCTACAAGAATCACTGAAACACACCTTTCCCAAGTAACATCATCATTTCTTTAGCAGTAACTCACAATTCAGCCCCAAACAAGCTGTTTATCTGTTTAAATGGTTGGGGTGGGGGAAAGGTGGTCACATATGTATGGATAGATATGTTACAGGTTTAGGCTGGATATCAGAAAAGGTTCTTCCCCCAGAGGGTGCTGGGGCACTGAACAGGCTCCCAGGGAATGGTCACAGCCCCAAGGCTGTCAGAGCTCCAGGAGCATTTGGACAATGTTCTCAGGCACGGGGAGGGATTGCCAGGGTGTCCTGCAGGGCCAGGAGCTGGCCTGGATGATCCTTGCGGGTCTCTTCCAAATTAGAATATTCTGTGATTTCTGTTCTGCCAAAGGGCAGGCAAGTTGCCTTTCAGGTAGGGGAGGACTGAAACCAGAGTGGCATCTCACAGCACCAACCTTCTCTGCCATATCAGATGAGATGTTGCAGGTGTTGCTCGGGGTCTGAACTCTCTTGCAGCGCTTGTTTTCACTGTGCAAGGCCCAGGAGTTGGCAAAATCATAACTGTTCCCCACCAGAGTCCCTGGGAATGAAGAAGAGGAGAAGCAACAAGGCTATTTAAGGAGTTTTAGCAACCAGTGGACATCATTACCTGCTATTAAGGTGACAGTCTGCCAAAAGTTCTCTTTAAAAATATAAACTGTTGCCTCAAAGGGATTTTTTTGCCAAACAGATTGACTGGAGGAAAGCCACTATCAGTGATAAAGATTTTCTTCTGCTAAGGATGTCTCTAAGGCCAAGGACAGACTAAAGCCTGCAGAAGGCAGCTCCCACCTCCCACACACCTGCATGAACATGGTGGGAGTTTCTGCTGGTCAGCTACAATCTGCAGAAGGCAAAGCATGCCTGCACATCTTCTTACCACTTAAAAGTTGTCAATAAAGCACAATATATTAGAGAGGCAAACAAACCCAGCTGCTTTCCCTAATTGAAGAAAGCATTAGCACTCTTGATCCTAGCTAGTCTTGATTTTTTTTCCTGTCCAAAACTAAATCTTGTGTGCAAAGAACCTTAACATGCACCATCATGGTTTGGGTCCATCCTCTTGCTGGGTAAGGTGTCCTGAAACACACTCCTCTATCCTAGGACAAGCAGCTCCTGGCCCAGGTTTAGCAACATTTGCATCCATTTTGCATAAAAGCAAAGCTGAATGGGTTTGTATGGCTGCAACTTCCTGGGAGATGCAAATCACCTCTCTGCTGCTCTTGCTCCATCCTTCTGAGAAAGGGGGATCCTCCCAGAGAGGGAATGCTTCCTCCACCCTCTTTTGCCACCCATGGCCTTGCTGGTTCCAGGACTATCTCTGCTTCCTACTGTGGGTACCTGCTACTAAACAATTTTGTGACCCTCAGTTGCTTTTTAAAACCCCACTGTGGTGCCTGTGAGATTATCAATTGCCAGTGTTAATGCATTCCCAAGACCTTATGCAGAGGATATATTGAAATACAAGCCTGGCTGTATCTGAAAACCAAAAGAAATTCTTTCCAAATACATTATAGAATATTTAATAATATATACATGTATAGATAATAAAGATTCCATTGAGCTCCCTGTTTAATAAAAACACAAGGAATATAGAGACCATTAAAACTCTTCCTAATGAAAACTGCATGAAAATGCTATGAAAATTCCCAATGAAAACAGTCATGAAAACTGCACTGAGAATGCTAATGCAGAAGTATTAAGACCTGTAGAGTTTTTTGTGAACTAGAAATTAGGGGCTTTTAAAGGTAGCATGTATTAGGCCCACAGCAGATATCAAAGGAGGAGGACTCCCAGGAAAAGGGGATAAAAGACACAAAATTTTCACCTATGGAGCCAAGACTTGGCACAAGAAAAGAAATGCAGCAGCAAGAAGAACACAACCCTTTAGCTTAGCACATATTATAAACATTGAAGCAGCAATGCAAGGCAGCTTGAGGAGAAGCAAGGTGCCAAATTCCCTCTTGTTTGCAGCAAGGCAGCCTTTCCCTGGCAGGTGTGTAACAGGAGCTGGGGCTCTGCTCTGAAGCCCTGGCTGCACATCCATGCCAGAATTCCTGCTGGCAGCTACCCCCAGGGGCTCCTTCACCCACAGGCTAAGATTTGAAGGTTGGCACAACAGTTGGCACTAAAATACTGGTCACTTGTTTTTACATTTCTCCCCTTCCAATAATTTTTTTTTCTCCTGCTTGTAAATTTATTCCTCTTGTGCGATTCTTTTACACAACATTTCCATTTTGTGATTTTAATTCTTTGTTTGCTGTAGTCTATGACCCACACTTCAAGTAACTGAAGGGTCTGGAGAGTCAGTCATGTGAGGAGCAACTGAGGGGGCTCAGCCTGGAGAAAAGGAGGCTCAGGGGGGACCTTGTGGCTCTGCACAACTCCCTGACAGGAGGGGACAGCCGGGGGGGGTCGGGCTCTGCTCCCAGGGAACAGGGACAGGATGAGAGGGAATGGCCTCAAGCTGTCCCAGGGGAGGTTCAGGCTGGACACCAGGAAGAATTCCTTCATGGAAAGGATTGTCAAGCATTGGAACAGGCTGCCAAGCAGGGTGGTGGAGTCACCACCCCTGTAAGTGCTCAAAGAATGACCAAACATGGCACCCCGTGCTCTGGTTTAGTTGACAAGGTGCAGACAACTCAAAGGTTGGACTTGATGATCCTGGATGTCTTTTGCAACCTAAATACTTCACTTATTTGATGAGGCTTCAGGAAGAAAAATGGGAAGGGAGAAATATCATCCCTAGCACATCTGACTGCTCTGGGTAGAGGGAAGAGCAGCTGCCAACACCTGTGCCTTTCCCACCTGACACCTCCATTTCCTTCTGCTGAAGGACTCAAGAAGGGAAGAAAGGAAAGGCAGTGGAAGAGAACACACAACAGCCTAAAAAATAATCTGGGGTTTAAGTGGGCAGGTGATGCTGTCAACATAATCTGGCACTGCAAGCCCACCACAGACCAGGACTGGTCTTGCAAGGTGGACTTGCCTCTTACACAGCAGAGTTCTGTTTTGCCTTTTGTCCCTTCTGTGGTCACCTCTTCTTCCTGGAAGCACCCAAGATTCTGCAGAAACAACTCCCTCATCAGAGCCCTACATCCAGAAACCTTCCCTGCAGCCTGGGTGGGCCTTTGGCTAAAGCACTGGTTTTGCCTAAGACTTGCAGGTAACATGTTGAAAATAGAAGTTGTCACAAAACATGATGAAAACAAAGGATTTGGACACAAGTGCTTGAAGAAGGGGTGCCTGATATGCACCACAGAACAGACCCCAGCAGGTAAACTGGCTGCTCAAAAGCTGAGACCCACCCCAGGCAGCCAGCTGGGGTGGAATCTCCTTTTAGAATGCAAAATGGGTTCAGGAGGCAGATATTAAGGGACAACACAAATCCCACCCGCTCCTAACATCCCAGAAACATCACGACATCTGTGACCTTGCAGAGGTCTTTGAGGAGAGGGCCACTCCCCCACCACCTGAGCAGCAGGCAGGGTCTCCAGGGGTGTCCTGCTGGACTATGCCTTTAGTGCTCCAATTTCTGCCCTCACATCTGTCTCCCTTCAGAAAGATTCTCAGATTGGTGACAGCCACTCTTTACAGCAAAATCCTTGTTCACTATGATTATCTGAGCCCCCAGTCACCAGTTCCTTCTGAAATCTGAAACTGGCACCAGCTTGTTTACTTTGACACTGATGGTCAGGCAAGCAAAGCATCAGGAATAACCACCTGGTGCTCCAGGCATGGAGAGGGAAGCAGGAACCCCTGACCTCCTTCCCTGGACCTCCTGCAGATTTTCCATATGGCCACAGGCCCATCAGATAACTCTCCCAGGCTCTGTTAACTCATCTATAAAATAAATGCAACAATTTGGTCAAGACACTGAAGTCCTGTGAGTCTTAGTTGGTAAATAGAGTCTCAGCTAGTAAACAACCCACTTTCACATGTTGGTTATTTATCATGCAGTTGGGATTGGGGATGGGGGTGAGGGTGGGGTTTTTTGTTTGTTGTTTTGGGGGCTTTTTTTACACCGTTTTACATGGCTCCAGACAAGCAAAACTATTGGTAAGGCTGCCCAAAAATTGATTCATAGTTTGCATCAAATTAATAATACGAAATAACAAAGTCAAGGGCTATAAAATCTTTCCTGCCCTCTCCAGTTCAATGAATATAAAATCAGTAATATTGAACAGCAGAGGGAAAGAGCCACCTCTAAAACTCTATAGCCTAGTGATGCAGCCATACTCCTCACAACAGAAATGTCTGACTTCAATCCCAGACCCTGAATAAATCACAGGGGTTAGGAATGCAAGTTTCTGGCATCTCAGATGAATGCCCTAAAACAAGGACAGCCACAACACAAGTCATCTTCACCTGTACCTTTTTTAATTCCCTTAGGAATCTGTTCCCTTTACTTACGATTGAAAATGAAAGAAAATGGGATTACTGACTCAGCCTAAACAAAAGCATTCAACTTGCCTAAAATCAAATTACTGATATCCTTTAAAATCCCAAGAAATTTGCATTTCAGAATGACCTTAACTTTTGTTTACTTTCTTAGGCCAAAAAAATAAAATATTTATTATCTTCACTACTATCACTGTAAGTTTGGAACGTGCTTTAAAAGCTTCTGGTGCCAAGTACCACATGCTAAGGAGTCACATATTCAGTCATATACATCTACACTACTTCTGAAATTAAATCATTACCTGAAATACCAGATTTTCCTTGCAGATACTGCCTGCTTCTATGTGTTTAACCTTTATTGACTCTCCTGTGAATATATATATATTCATCATATATTCTGCGTTTCAGGAGCTTAAGACTGGAGGATGTTGCTCACAGCTGGAGCAAGCTTTACCCAAAATTCTCCATGGGTATTGTTTGATCATAAACATCTTTGTAATTTGGATACCAGATTCCCAGAAACCTGCTTCCTGCCAGTGCCAAGAAAAACATAATAGGATGCTGGATTAATTTGGGCTGGGATTTTTAGTTTTCCTTCCACTATGATAAGTGTGTGTGGCATGCCCAAAGAACAAAATGATGGAGTGACACCCCTGTGTTGGATTTGAATGATGAGTTTAGCACTGAGAGACTTCAAGGATGGCCTAGACATCCAAGCACCCGTCACAGCAACACAAGAAATGGCTGGATGTGGCACTTACTGCCCTGGTGGAGTTGACATGGTGGTGTTTGGCCAAAGGTTGGACTTAATCTTGGAGGTTTTTTCCAGCCTTAATGATTCTGTGCTAAGAGTATTAGGCACAGACTGAGGCTGCAGGCACGCAGATAAGCTCTGGCAGCTTTGGGCTGCAGCCTTGCTCACTGGGGAGGAATTCCCTCACCATTTCTGCAGGGCAAGAACATGCTCTGAGACTGTTCACATGTTGCAGGGATAAGGGGATTCAGCAACTTGCTCCTGAAGAGCTTCCAGGATCACACTGCCTGTGCTGTGTCAGATTTCCTCTATCATGCTATGTAAGTCATCTCTTCTGGTCTGTGCTTTCAACCCCCAGTGGTAAAATGCTTGTGACAACGGCCAGAATGGTCACAGCCATGGGCTGAAGGTGGCCAAATAGGTATCTGAGCATCTAGAAAGAGCACAACTCCATGTTTCTGATATGAGCAAAGGCTGGAAACCAGTTAGAAGTGCATGCTGAGGTCAGAAAGCAGAGTCTGTTCAACTGGCAAGACTTAGAAGCCTTCACATAAAGGACCAGACCTTATCTGGTAGGAAAAAAGCAGAGGGGAAACCCTTCATTAGGGTCTAGGAGAAAAATAGACAAGAGACCAAACAAAAACCCTAGAAAGCTTCCGAGACACTTCTTTTTATATTTTAGTTATGCTTAAAGTGTGAGAACAGACTCTCAAGGTTAGGCATGGTTTTGCTTCCATATCCAATAAACAAGCAAGCCCATAGAACAAAATCAACGTTGTTTGTCAGTCTGGACAGGACATGAGCACTTCTCCACAGGATGAGCTATTGTAGGAGCCCTGTCAAAGGCAGTGACTCAGCACCCCAGCCTGTCTCAAGGGCAGTGTGTCTGCACCATTGGGAAAAGGTTCTTCCCCCAGAGGGTGGTGGGGGCACTGAACAGGCTCCCCAGGGAAATCATCACAGCCCCAAGGCTGCCAGAGCTCCAGGAGCATTTGGACAACGTGGTGGGATTGTTGGGGTGTCCTGTGCAGGGCCAAGACTTGCTGATCCTTGTAGGTCCCTTTCAGGATATTCCACAAACTTTAAAACCTACTGGAGAGGCTTTTTTAGGAGGTTCAAGAAATAACACCTAAGGCCTTCGAAACTCGGTCCCACCAGCATTAATTGATAAAATTTATCAGTTTTATTCTCATCATTCAGAGCTCCAGGACCTCAATAGCTGAGCATCCAAAGTGTACACAGAAACAATGTGTGTTTGTCTTATTCTCTCATCAGATTCTCATCAGTTCTCCATTTCCACACTAAAAACACAGGAGTTACAAGAGCATCATGCCAACAGCACGTTTGAATAGATTATGGAACAGGAGTATAAATATATCAAGAGAAAAGAAAAGCAATTACAGTGTTCATTAAGTTTTAAACACCCTTCTGTTCCTGCCTCCTTTATTTACTTGCTGTAAGTGGTAGTATCCACTCACAGAGCAGGTGCTTTGCCTCACCTTTCACCAC
The DNA here is from genome assembly GCA_024734555.1 of Trochalopteron elliotii. NCBI lineage: Eukaryota > Metazoa > Chordata > Aves > Passeriformes > Leiothrichidae > Trochalopteron > Trochalopteron elliotii. The sequence continues at coordinate 2,635,208 of JANPWX010000069.1, read as the reverse complement.
CACCCTAAAAGCAATCCAGATATAACCAATGAAGTTCTATATCATAGTCCACTTTCTTAAGGGAAAAATCAGACTAACTCTGTTATTAAACCACAATAATTTCTTTCCCTAAAATATGGGAAAATCATGTTTTCATTTGTTTCCACTGCATGTTATTCTGAAGCCCAAAGATCTTAATGCATCTCTTATCAATATAAATCCATCCCAGAAATCTGATTTATTAGAACTGAGGCCCCAGTCTGATAAATTCCAGGTTTTAACAGGAAGCAATGGACACACCAACAGGACAGTTCAGTCTGCTGGCAACCTTAAGGTAACCCTTCACTGCCCTCAGATCACTAAGTCCTTGCCCCAAGCTCACACCCTGGGATAGGCTGACCTTCAGGAGACCTAATCAACCTGAAAGAAGAGCAACTAAAACCTTTAGTGAAAAGAAAAGGGAAGCCTGTGAGGCATTTTACCAAGAGGTTGCCTGCTTTTTCTGTTTAAAGAATATTACCTCTCCCAGCTGTTTGTGTTGCCCCCCACCTGGAAGCTAGATTCAGCAGTATATTAAAAAAACAAACAAGAAAAAGTGATCTGAATTATTCCATAACTGATTTACTTGGAGCAAGTTAAGAAACGCTCCAGTGAACCAGCAGAGCTGCCAAGGAGACAAACAGTGCGTGGGTGTAGTGACGTCCCTCACTGATACAACAAACTCAAGCATAATTCAGTCTAATTCCTCCTAAATTAGTTTAAATAAAAGGTCTTTTGTATCACTGGAAAAGCTGGCAGAATTGCTGACACACAGTTCTATTCTTCAGGTTAAAATCACAGGTCTGTGTATCCACACAGGTGGATAAACACGAGGAAATCCCTGACTTCTGTAAGAGACAAAGAGAACACATTTTCTCTGTTACCCCTATTATTTTACAGCTCCTCCAAGCAGAGAGCCTGTCATGGACTTCATTATATTCCAAAATCTGTGGCTGTGAATGGAATGGTTTTAGTAAGAGAGAAGATACAGCCTCCAGCACGTGACACAAATACAGCATGAAACACATTTAAATATGAGCAGCAGAGGGGCCTTTCCTACATTTGAACAATCCAAAGCATTACAGTCTCCTTTTTTCCTCCTGCTTCTTCAAAGAGTCTTACTACTATTTACTGTCTCAAGAAAAAGCCATAAACTTCATATCTCATCTCATTCAGACATCAAGGGATCCAAGCCCTGGCAAGAAATTTTGTGATTTGTTTCTTATTATTTACATTGCTGAAGGACAGATTAATCATTTTAACATACCACGAAATCTTATTTTTTCTGTACACTGAAGCTATGCTTATGTATCCTGAGTGCCAGTAGGACACATCTCTGGAGCACTGCCAGGCTCCTTTCCAAGATGCTTTGCCTCCCTTTCTATCTTCTGTATCATTTATTTTTAATACACATTCCATATTATCAATCTAATGTATTCATGTATTAACTAACTTCCAACCTCTCCTCCTCAGGTAAGCACTCAGAATTAAAAGACACTCTGAAATACCCCAGATCAAGGCCAATTCTTCAAATCTCATTCAAGGCTTTTCAGAAAGTCTGAGTCTTCACACAAAGGTCTACTGAGCAGCAAAAGCAGTCTTGCCTCTTGTTCTCACAGGAATTGGTGTGATATAAGGTGCACCTCCAATCCAACAGCCCTTATACATAGAGAAATGTCATTAAAAGGTAAACCCTTTGTAGAACAGCATCACGTGCCAAACCTGCAAGCAGCAAGAATTTAATCCTCTGCTGTTGCATCTTTCTACTCTTACACTATCTATTCTTACTACCTCTTGGCTAATTCATGAAAAATTAGAAGTTGAATCAATGGGTATTTCACACAGCGTTTTTGCTGAGTCTTCTTCTCACCAGTCTCCCACATGAATTAACCTGTAGTTTTATCTTTGCATTTGAAAGTTTCCAAGTTTCTAAACATGGTATGTTCAGATGCCTGGGCTTTCCTCAGGAATGAGATGTGATAGCCATTTCCTTTCAGGAGAAAGAAGATGAAAGGACTTAGACAGCGTTTCAGCACACCAAGTTGAGGTACCTGACAGGTTCTGCAGAAACATTTTGCTGGATCAGCAAGATCTTTGTTGAATCACCCAGCAGGAAAAGTGTGCAGAGCATCAGAGCATATATTAAAATACAATCAGTTAGTGGTAACCTTACCTTCCCGAGTTCTGAAGTCATCCTCAAGGAATTTATTAAAATTGCCACACAACCCACAGGTCTTATTATAGTGCTTTTCTTGAAGCAGTATCTGAGTGTTTCCACTGGCATCAATCTTCACCACAAAGCCATGCTCATCACTGGATATTTTATAATAACCTGCCTCCTTCTCTATAAATATACCATTGGAGGCAAAAGGTATGGAAACCCTGTGGTGAAAAAACAGGAAATTCTCAGCATGTGACACACACAACCCACCAGGTTGTTTTCTGCTAGAATAATAGTTCCTACAGGTACCTTTTGTCTTCCTGCATCACAACTCCATCCAAAGAGAGGCGAAGACTGAAATATTCTCCGAGATACACAGAGAAACCAATTTTGTTCCCATCCTGGTAATCACCTGAGGAGATGAGGCACAACCAAAAACTCTTAGTTCTGGGGCTCAGAAGGACAATCTGTAGCCAGTAAAATCTCATTTTAAACTATGACCCACACAGAACAGTTATTAGTGAATATAAAAACATCTACCAAAGCAGTTGGTATGAAAGTCACATATAATTTTGGTTCATATATCATCATTTCTATGCCCAAGAATAACTCTACAGAGGACAATGCTAATTCCAAGGCCTTCTGTCCTAAAAGATGGGATTTTTCTGACTGATGTAGTTTAGAATACAGATTACATTAGTTCTAAAGGGTTGTATAGTTCTCATTCCTGGACTCGGCTTTAACACATCCACATCTCCCTGAAAAATTCAAAATTAATAAAGGTCTTCTCCTTTTTAGTAGGAGTAGTAAGAAAATCCCTGTTTCTCAGCAGCTTATTTACGTGTGAGCTACATTAGCAAGGGATAACAGAAGCCCCAGAAGTAATCCCACTTTCCAAAAAAAGGCCAAAAACCCTAATACAACCCACAGACAAACAAAAAGAACCCCAGCCAAGACCCTTTTTTATGCAGTGGTCCATCCCACCTGACAAAGGGGAATTATTTGTCTTTTTTCCCAGTGATGGAACCCAGCTCAAACTCACCTAAGAGTGTGAAGGAGTGCTTGTGACAGTCCCCAGCAAGGAGGTAGCTGCAGTCCCCAGCAAAATTGTACATGGAACCATCAAAGGTTTTGATGTGATCATTCCCAAAAAGGCTGCAACGGCCAACTGATGACTCCTGAAGTGAAGCACCTGTAAACTCTGGGTATCAAAACACAACATTAACTTGCAGTTTAAAGCAATCATTTTGCAGTTCAGGAATATCTTGGCTGGAATTTATCCCCACGGATGTCCTGGCAGCTTCTAGGCAGACTGTAAGCCTGGTATGGCAGTCCATAGGACCACAGCTTTTTTTATTATTATTATATGCATTACATATGCATTACTGAAATGCTTTCTTTTGCTTTATTTCCACCAGTTCAAACCTTGCATGGGTAGTTTAAGTCCTGACCCTTTGAGGAATGTCATGTATTCATTTGTGCCTGCCTGCAGCCCCACTAAAGCCTATAGGGCACTAGGAAAGCCCCATATCTGGTCAGGCAAACATCCCTGACTTCAAGGAGTGTTTGGGACTCAACACAGTGCCTGTTTCAAGGTAAACAGACAAAAGGAATGACTTTATTGATGCCTTCAGCATGGTGAGAGTAATCCCTGAGTCAGTACAAAAAGGGGAAGAGGGGCTCATATATCACAAAAAAAAAATAAAATAGTGAAAATATATTCTAGTCCAAACCTGTTTTCTTACCTGTGATTACAGTGGCCAGCAGTAGGTTTGTTTGCAGCACTGTCAAGAGGAACATCTGTTCAAAATCAAAAAAGAGACAATTTAGAGTATCCTTAGTTTGAGACACGATCTGTTTCACAACTCCTCATCATTTTCTATCCTTTCCTTGTAAAGAAAATTATTATTGAGGTTCTGCAACATTTCAGAAAGCCACAATCCACGCAGACAGTTGTGGTAATTCATCTGTCCTCAATCCTGCAATAACTGGATAATCTAGGAGAGTTATTAATTAATTCTTTGACTCCATTTTCACTTGTGGCAGGGAAGTGAGCTACCTCCATTGCAAACCAACACAGACACATATTGCAATTCCCCTCATTTAACACCCTGCACACAAAGCCTTCCAATGCACAGTATTATTTCTCAGCCAGCCTGATGTGAAGAAGCACTCCCAGGCTGGCTCAGCCAAGCTGGCTCCAGAAGTCACCTCTGCAGCACAAGATTTACACCCTGCCCAAACATCCACAGAGGGAAAAAAGGAAAATACAGGTTTTGCACCAGCCAGCAGGTTTGCTTGGCAGACCACTGTAACCACATAATCCACTGATTTCAGGGTGATAACGGGCTTGAGATAAGAGGCAAGAAGGAAAAGGAGGAAATTGTGCAGAGATTAGAGACCCAGGGTGAGAATTTTCATTCAACAAAATCAGTTTTAGCATTGCCTCCTCCTTTCGAACATCAATCTTGGTTCTCCATATGTCTATAAACTACCTCCAGGATGACCAAGCCTTTAAAAATAATAATTAATAATAGAATAGGAGGTTCATGCAGATGGTGAACTATATGGGTTCTGTGGCAAAACATCAACTGTTAAGGATGAAAGCTGTAGGGAGCTCCATTTAAGAGAATTAATTTCAGTGATCATATAAGCAACTAGTGAGGCTTAAATACACTGAAGTTTATATATTAATGCCAGAAAACCAGGCACACCTTTTCCTAAAGGAACCCTGAAATTAAAGACTAGAATGCATTTTGCAAAGACAAATTAAGAATTCAGGTATAGACACACACTTCTTGCTGTTAATTATGTAGGTCCAACTCAAAGTCACATAAATAAACACTGAGTTTGACTTATTTACACAAGACAGGAAAAGAAAGATCTATTCTATAAACTCAGTCTAATATAATGCTGCAGATCCCAAACTGACATAAGGCTGCAAGATAGCTCAGAAGTGGAAACTGCATGGGAATGATACTATAAAGAATGGTGAAGAAAACAGTAGGCATTATTATTCTCAGATTACACACTTGCTACTGTATTTCTGGTGCATGCATAGTGTTATTGTGATGAATCAGATACTGCTGTTCTTTGTTAACCCTTTTGTTTTACAAAGCAGGCAGAGAAAAAGGCAAGGTGTAAGTCCTTTCCCATCAGTCCCCTTCCACCTCCCCCTCTCTTCTGAACTGCAGATGGAGTCTCCCCCAGTTCTAACAGAGCAGCTGCCACTAACAAATCAGAATACAATCCAGTAAGATCTGCCAGTATAAAACCCTCTACAGTTTTATCACTGGCTTAATTAGAAATGAATGTACCTTCTGTGCGAGATTCCTCTTGCTCATGAGCAAGAAACTCCTCCAGTTTCCACCTCTAACCTACACCACCATTGCTCCCCTGGTGCTTCAGAAGTCAAGACTGGAATGGCTTTGGTTTGAAATCTCTTGTTTTTGTACAAGCCAGGAACTCTTGTCCATTTAAGAGGAAAGATAAAAACACAGACGTCACATCCGCCTGATTCTCAAGACAATAGATTAAATTGCTATCGTGGAAATCAGGCACTCTTAATTGTCAGGAAGGTACAATGAGGGGAAATAGTTTTAAAAACTGACAGATAAAGTCTTTGAAATATGTTTCACATGTGTATGTGTGACAAATCTCACTGGCTGAGCCAACAGGCAGCATATTTATTTGACAGAATGTTATTCAAAAGGAATAGTAGGATGCTCCACACCTCAAAGGTCACAGAATCATTAAGCCTTTTTTTCTAAACAACTGCCTTAAAGGAGAAAGAAAAATTGAGAGCTAGTAATGCCCTGGGTTTATTCTCTAGGTGCAAACATACTTAAATTTTGCCACCTTCTATCAGAGCAACATACTTGATCCTTGAAACGTCCCTCTGGAACAACACACGGTAACAAGTTAATCCTGCTCTGACCTGTTTGTAGAGTGGGCACCAAATTCATGGCATGTATACAGCACTGAGCAAAAACACACAAAAGCCAGAGTTTGTCAAGTCTTACTTGACTTTACATGTCCCATTCCTCATATTTTCAATAAATACCAGGATTAACAAAGGCCTTATGAGGCAACACATTGCACTGACTGGGAATTGTTCTCTCCTCTTGGATCTGGCTGCCACATCTCAGCAGGTCCTTCCTAACCCTGAGAGCCTGAACATGAGTGATCCCAGAGAGATGCTCTCCATCTGTGGAACACCTGGGAATGCCAGCACTATTGAGGATAGGGGGAATTAGATCTTCTATCACCACGGTCTCTTATCTTCTCACTTCTAATCCTTCCCCTTCCCGAGCCCAATAATTCTCTTAATTTGGGAACTTCCTCTTGCAAATCTAAATCCAGCAGGGCTTTGATTTGCACTTTTTCATTTGACACATAAGGAAGGTGGAGTGAGAATACCTGGAAAAATTCCTTAAAAATAAGAACAGTGCTGGTTCAGATAAGCCAGACACTGTGACGCTCCTTAAGCATGTTATGGACCTTGGGGAAAACAATAAACAAAATTAGTGGAGATAGACACAAAGAACAAACTTCCTTTTTTCATCCTGGCTCTTTTTTCTCCCGCCAAAAATAAGGAAATGGTAATTAAAGAGTGCATTTATTCATCGATATTGTACATTGTTTCTACACAAAGCTCAGTGATGGTTGGGCATTTCTGACAAGTAATTTTCCAAATAGTACACCTGAGACATGGGAGAAAATATACAAGCAACTATGAAGTGTTGCCAAAAAAAATCTATAGTCCTTTCTTGGAAACAGCACAGGAAGGACTTCTGAGAAAAATCATCCATAATGCTGTTTTTCATTGCTTTGTTCAAATACCAGGTTGCATGCAACAAGTCCTGGCCCTGCTACAAGTATGTTTGAATTGAAGGACTCTATCCTGGACAGTCTGTTTGCATGAGAATCACTTAATTTCTGCAGCCAACTGCACTGATTGATTTTATGGGATCTAAGAAAAGTGTTCCTGGCATCTGAAGTAAACAGAAACCCCAAACACCTCAGATGCCACACAAAAAACAAAACAAAACAAAACAAAACAACAACAAAAAATCAAATGCAGGAGGGTGCACTCAGAAATATAGGAAAGGACAGAAAGGGAAAAGATAAAATTTATGATCAGAGGTAGGAAGCAACTTCTCTGCAAGAAGAGGAAATTTCCAGCCTTGGAAAATCAGAAGAATCATAGAAGGTCCTTGTGTATACTATCACAAGTAGCACAGAGAAAGTAGGAAACTTTGCTCCTTTCTTCTCCCAGGGTAAAGGCTGGAAGCAAGCAATGAAATCCTCAGGGGGTTGGTTGCCTTTAAAACACATAACTGGAAGGTCTCAGCACAGGTCACTGTGTCAAAAAGGAGTCAGACAAATTAATGAAGGGCCCCTGCATCACAGGGATGAAATCTCAGGGAACAAGTGATGAATCAGAGACAGCTTTTGGCTTAGAAAGCCTTTACCCTGCTGTGTATTAGAAGGAGAAGTCTCATCCTTTAACGTTACACTTTATTTCTTACTTCTCTTTTCCTCAGCAACTGCTGCTAGCCACCAGAATCCTATTTTTTGGTCAAAAAAAAACATCCAAAAAACCCCAAAAAGCAAACCAACAAAAAACACCCAAATAAAATAAAATAAACTAGACAGCTTTCTTTATCCTATCCCTGTCTGCAAGAGATATGTTTCAGTGTTTTTCCACAAGTGAGATTCAAATTAACTTTCCCATTATAGATCCAACAGTGAAACAAAGCAAAAGGACCAGGAAAGGCGCTAAAGCTCAAGTTCCTATGAATTGTAGGGGCCTTAGTGCATTTTGAGGGTCCTCAGTGCTCAGCTCCTTTTCCTGGCATAGTTAAAGATCCTTGGTTTAAAGAAAGACACCCTCAGAGGGGATGGGAGGCACTAACGACCCTCATTTTGCATTTGAAAGCCTCCGGACATCCTTCCACACAGGCTGGGAAGTTCACAAGGCAAAGCAAACATCTGAACCCTCTCCCTTTCTCTCTGGGCAGGGAAGGGCATTATCGGAGACAATCCTTTTTACCGATGTAACTCCTTCCCTGGGGTGGCAAACTCACGGGATTCCCAATTCCACAGTCCTTCCTGGGCTTCCCCTTGGAGGCAGCGGAGCCACAGGGACCTCAAGCTCTTGGCTGCCACTTCTTCAGGCTCCAAACCTGCCAGGGAGCATCCCGACCCGGAGTTTATGTGCCAAGGGGCATCCTGCAAGCCCTGCGATCCGCAGCATGGCATCAAAGCAAAATAGCCCTCCTCCACACCCAGGTGTTATAAAGGACTCGTAGCCAATTTGATATCAAGTATTTGATTTCGCCATTTGAAATCAATTTGAATCAGCCACAATAAAGGAATGCAACATCGATCCCCGGGGTATCAAGGTTGGGTGAACGCAGGGACAGTCTCAACGGAGCCGACCCCTCTCCGTCCACAAGCTCTGGGATTCAGGGTACAGTTTCTATACAGTTTTTCTGCCTTGAGGCAAGTTCATTGTTAGTCTTTGTCCAGTGTGCGTATTCATACACTTCTTTCTTTCGCTGTTTGGTTTCTGAAAGCTTTTCCTGGCATGGTCGAGGGCTTGAATTGGGTTCCTGGAACTGGGCATTGGGATGCTGATCTGTGCAATCTCCGGGTTCTCCCCTCCTAGATCGTATCAGGCGTGGATCATCGGAGAAGTGGCGGGTCCACCCATGATAAATAAGACATCTCCTGTTCAGTCCGGTCCTTTTCATTGTAAATTCTGGTTTCGCCCTGCTATTATCTGAGAGCCTTTACAGTTGCAAATGGGTCTCGATGGTCGGAGACGCCTTTTACAATTTTTGGAAATCTAAACTTGCAGCACAGTTTTAGGTTATAACATATAACATACTTGATACCACGAATTTATTTTAGAACATATATCACACAGGGAATAAGGATGCTAGAGTCACACATCATTTTCAGCTGGTGCCAGCTAGTACTGCTCGGCTGTAGTCAGTGCCACTACTGACAAAAGCCTCACAAATTTGCATTGCATTACAAAAGCCACCAGAAATTAAACAGAAGAGCAGGGGGGAGATGATTTTTTTCGCCCGGACTGTGGGTAAATTCTCCTTTATGTACGTGAAGGTAGCACCTCGCCGAGATACGCCCGGGATGTGCACGCCAATCACTCGGCATTCCCGGGAAAGGCGTGTGCTCCCGGGGCAGAACAGCACAGCCCGGGACGGCATCGCCCACTTCCAGTCTCCTCCTGGAAAAGCCTGGAGCGAGGTGGTCACTGCTCTCTCTCTTTTACTTGTTAATGTCTTGTACCTCCACCCCGGGCTGAAATTCTCTTCATACAGAGAGCCAGCCAAGGCCACTTCAACGATTTCCTCCACCACTCCCCGGAATTGTGTTTTTCCCATTCCCCCCCCCCTCTGCTCCCAACTAGTTAAAACTCTTATTGGTTTATAGGGTGTAATTATAGGCACAAGATTTTGTAAGCAGGGTACCCAATACATGCCTGCTATTCACAATTATCCTGTAGGAGGTTTTCCATTCACGGAGTCTGTTCTGGAGAGAGCAAAACATTTCAGCATCCTTGTCATAATTTAACAGCAGCACTGACATCAGACACCAACCACTCCATCACCACAAAATCACCATCAGGCTGCTGGGGAAAAAAAGAAAAAAAAAAAAAAAACACCAAAAAACCCCCAAAACCACCACCAACAAACCCAGAACATAAAATGCAAAGGAATTTTTCCATTAGTATAATAAGAGAAAATGGGAGCCTGTGTTATGCAGTGTGACATCCGGTCAGTTTTCCAGCTCTGTGCTTTAAAAGCAGTTCATCCCTCCCCTTGGGATTAAATTTGTCCAGATGCATGGCTGCTGAAATGTCTTTAGCTGAAACCATGTAAATAATGAGTAGCCAATACTTCTGGACTGCAGGTCTGTAAAACAGTTGCAGTAACAACTCACCTTGTGACTCTGTAGATTTAGTAGAATAATTAATTACTAAATGACCCTCAGATACACAGAGAGATCTCCAAATTTCAGATATGAAAAATATCCTCAGTTGGTCTTTTAACCTGAGGTTTAATCAAGCATAATGAAGGCATGCATGTGCAGATATACACCAATACATGCACCCACCTGCATATATCCACTAATTAAATTCGTCCTGACAAGAAAATATTAATATACTGAGAAAGGAGGAAAAATAAACAGGAACAGCCAAAAGATGGGAAGTATCCCTTTCATGTGGGGAGGCAGATGAAAATAAATAGAGGAGGGAAGCCTCCTTTCTCATGTGTGTGTTCTTACCAAAAAATAAAGTTCTGATTTTGAATCACCTATCCCATAAGTACCTGTGATTCTAGTCCTAAAGCACAACTGATCATCCATATAAACCCAGGAATTTCAGCAGTTATGGCAACTGAAACAAGAGCCACAGTTTCCCAGATGAGAATTAAAAAGCCTGAGTGGTTATTTTTGCAGAGTGAGACTTTGCCATTACAGAAGGGAGCAAACACAGACCCCATGCTGCTGCTTTGAGAAGCAATTTCACCCCTCTCCCCTTCATGCAGTATGACAGAAACAACACTTTGTGTATTTGCATCACAAGCATGAAAATAAGGATAAATTAATTAACATCCTCTGCTCCACGCACAGGGCTGGTCTAGGGCCCTGGGAGATTCACAAATTAAGAAGTTTACTAATGACAGACTTCCTGAGATGCTCCTGAACGAGCACAGGTTTCCTTCCAGGGTAGCAACAGTTATAAAATGCCCAACTCAGGAGCCAGCTGGAGCTTCTGTGTTCAAGGCTGACCCCTGTAGGTTTGTCCCAAATTAATTATTTTTCAAACAAGAAAAGCACCAGGGGTTCATTTAACATTACAACACAACTGTTAGCAAACTGGTCTGACAATTAAAGCCACACCATGTTAAAAGCACTCACTGTAACTCAGGTTTCTGCTACCCCAAGCTTCAGACAGCATGTTAATAGAAATTTGAGAAACATCTATTACCATGTTTTCTCCACATGCCCTCCTGGACAATGAGCTCAAGACAATTCTCCACCAACCCCTTTTTAAGTTCAATGAACTGAGCTCCCTGGTTGTCTCTCTGAAGTGCATTTTTTATGGTTTTCACAGCTCATTTCAAACTCCAGATACCAAAAGTAGGGTCAGGTTTAAATATTTAACACTGCTGCTATTCCTAGAATGCAGCATCATCCATATCCCTTTCTCCCTTCACCAGCATCTCCTACCATTTCAGCAGTTTAAATAGCATAAGGCAGAGATACATGCTACCAATAATCAGAAATAAAACACCCTAGAAGGATAAATTATCATTTGGCAGCATATAACCAATGTGATGAGCACTCACTTGTTGGTGTGTTTTCTACTCACCTAAATGATGGTATGTCAAACCTTAAAGTTGCCTAAACACCTTTAGGCACCTAATGCATGTATTATTGCATTAATACAATTTGCCAAAGTTGTGATCTCACTAAAGATTTTGTCAGGTTTGTTATACGCTGTGTTTTTCATAAATCCATCAAAATTCACTAAAAACCTTCAAGCAGCATAATTTAAATACTAATCTATCAAACAAACAAACAACAGTTGAAAAAACTTGGGAATAGTGCTATGAATTCCACTGCAGAGAGATGCCAGTTCCCATTGAATAATAAGATGTTTCTGAAAGTCTTCACCAGGAAGGATGATCTTGGTCCCTTAAGACTGACATTTGGCCTATGGAAGTTCCTTGCATTACCTTAAATATTTATAAGCATTACCTAAATCACTTTTGAAAAGGAAAGAAGTCACATCCATACAAAATGTATTTCACTCGTTTTATAATGCCAAGGAAGAACCAACTCCAAGGAAAAGATAAAAATCACGTGTTTCTCCCTCTGAAAGGCTGATTTACCCCAGTACAAGACAGAGCATGTTACTCATTGTGGAGGACAATTAAGTCCCAGAAACATTCACTGCTCTGCTGGGAACAATTGACACCATTATGTGATCAACAAATCTGTGTCTTATGCACATTCCCCAACACCACCCTTTTTTTTTCCTGCAGTCATCCAATATCAGCACAAGGAGTGAGGGGAAAAAAAAGGCAAAAAGCTCAGATGGTGAAATTTTCCTCCAGGTCCTGCTTTTTCCTCATGTATTGGTATACAGTACAATCCTAAAATCACAAGACAAGATATCAATCACAAGACATCAACCACAATAAAAGGACTCTGAAATTCTAGAATATTAATTGGCTCTCTCATATGCCTGATTTTTTTTTTCTACCATCAGAGATTAGCATTTATAAGATTTTCTCCAGGAACATGAAGGGTAGAGTCTTCAAGATGAAAAACAAAGCTGAGACATTCACAAGAATTCTCAATCCCCACATTTAACATCCAAATAAAGGATAAAACTCTCCAAATACTCTACAACTCCAAAATATCATCAAGCAAGTTGACAGATACAATACAGACAATACAGGGATTGGAATCATAGAATATGCTGAGCTGGAAGGGACCAAAGATTATGGAGTAAGCCTGATGTCACCCTAATTCCCTTTGTGTCCAACCCATGAGACAGGTAGTCACCCCTCACAGACTGGAGATAATGAAGAATGTGTGTTTCTCCACTGGACTGTTCCTAAAACTATGGAACTTTATAGAAATTGCATTAAAAATACCCTCTAAGTTTGATTTGATTAAAAAAAAATGCACCAGGTAATCCAATAGTTTTCCATTTGGCATGGGACAAGAACTAGACAAAACTGCATCCTACTAAAAGTTTAGTTTTTGAACATCTCAAAGCTGAGCGATACCTTGAGCTCACTATTTTGTGAGCCCACTGCCAAAGATTTTGTCTTTAGAAGCACAGTAGAAAGACAGGACCTTGTTTGTGTGTTTGAATAACAAAATCATGGCCATAAATTGTTCAGAAAACACAAAACAGTTAAAAATTAGGCTTACTTTCTTTGTCAAACTGAAGTAATCAGAATATATTCCTTTCTCCTTCTCTTGCTTAGCAGAAAAATGCATGGTATTCAAAGAACAGTGCCTGAGGATATTTGCAAGCTTGAATATATCTCTATATTTTATTGGCTTTTTATTTCTGTTCACATCCTTCTGCTTCAAACCCAAATAGTTCTGGAAGTCCTCAGGCCCCAAGGACCTACACACCTGAGCTATCATTCCCAGCAGTCTGCCAGGCTTTCTGGAAGGACAGATTCACACAGGGATATGGAGAGATCTCGGGAAGGTTAAGGCAGATTTTACAGAATACACAGAATGGCAAGAGTCAGGTTTAATTTGAAGCTGGTGGGATGAGAGGAGAGTGCACCCACCCTTGGGACTTGAAATTCTGGTGGATTACCATGGTGGCTACAGTGCTTTTCCTGCTCTTTCCCATCCCACCTCCCAACACTGGGCATGAAAATCATCTTCCCTCAAATTTCCTTCAGATAATTAACACGAAAGGTTTCCAAAAGTTAAGTCACCTTCAGTCATTTTACTTCATGACAGACTATTTCATCAACGTTCTGCAACATCCATGCATTCATCATTTCATGTATTACTCTCATTTTTCCCTCTCCTTGTTCCCCCGACTTAGGAATCACATCCCAGGTCATGTCATCTCTCTCAGGTGACAGAAGGCAGAGATGCACAGTAGAGATGCACTGCTAGAGCACGTGCCCCACTCTTTGCATAAACACAATTTTGTAGCTGTTACAGTGATAGCAAAAGTGCCACAACTGCTTCCAGGAGCATTTTCCCTCACTTACAAAGTAATGAGCAGCCACTAGTTTAATTACAACTGTAAGCCATAAACTAAAACAAGTTTCACCTCAGGATGAGGGAGAATTTCTTTACCCTGGGGGTGGCAGAACCCTGGAACAGCTGCCCATGGAGGGTGTGTGGAGTCTTCCTCCCTGGAGACATTCCAAACCCACCTGGATGTGTTCCTGTGTCACCTGCTCCAGGTGACCCTGCCTGGGCAGGTGGGCTGGCCTGGGTGATCTCCTGAGGTCCCTTCCAGCCCTAACTATCATGTGATTCTACTTCTTTAACATGTAGAGCCATCAATTACTCTTACACAGGATGGTAGCAAAAATAGAATTCTCTGTAAATAAAAAACACTGAAAATATTTTATAGCCATTATAAAACATTATAGTACGGGCATTTCTTTGGGAAAACAGAAGGAAAAAGAGCAATACTTTTTCATTCTCTAAATCAGGACCACAGTCACATCTTGTTTATTGAAAGACAACATTGGGCTTAGTTCTCATACACACACACTGATTTTCCTCCAGGCTCAAAAGCATGGAGCCAATTGCATAAATCTCAAACTGGAAACACCTTCCACACTACATTTTATTTATAAAGAGGAAGGAAAAGGAGATTTATTATTTCATTATTAAAGAGTTTTATTTATAAAGAGGAAATAAAAATACTCAATTTTAGACCTCTAGGAGCACCTACGAGACCCACAGTCCAGTGTCCCACTATGTTACTGCTGCACAAACTTAGGACAAAAAACTGTCCAAACCAAAGCATCAGTAGGAAGACCATGGAAAGAAGGCTTGAGAGAGGAAGTTATGCAAAAAAAAAAAAAACAAAAAAAAAACAACAACAACAAAAAAAACTACACAGATCATTGAGCAGACCTCAGCATGGCTTGGGAACCTACTGGCTTTACAAGTAAATTAAGCTTTAAATATTTTAACACTACTTTCAGCTATTTGTAGCTTCACAGTCTAAAATGTGTTACTTGAGTTAAAGAAAAAAGGGCTGTTCAGAGAGGGCAAAGCAAAGAAGGAAAAGCTGAAAAGGACTTTTTCCTCGAGGAAAAGCTGAAAAGCACTGGAGCCTGAATTCCCAGTA
The DNA here is from genome assembly GCA_024734555.1 of Trochalopteron elliotii. Lineage (NCBI taxonomy): Eukaryota > Metazoa > Chordata > Aves > Passeriformes > Leiothrichidae > Trochalopteron > Trochalopteron elliotii. Next base: position 2,620,131 of record JANPWX010000069.1, on the reverse strand, counting down.
ACTAGAACCAGCAAGTAACTAGACTAGCATTGGGAACTATGAAATTAGTAAACCACAGATTTAATCCCTCCAGAGACTTAAAAACATCCAGCTGCCATATTTTTTAAGCACCAAAAAACATCTCATGTGACGTTTTATTATGTCCAAGGCTCTGTGGGCCACTCAACTATGGTGGTTCTGGTGCACTGAACTCAAATTCATCCTGAGCTTCTCCCTGTGGGACCAGGCTCTTTCAAATCTCTTGGCTCCTGGCTGACAGCTGGGAATTAACAGCACTGGAAAGTAAAATTCAAAATTTCCTGAAGATATGTACATAAAGCCTGTTTTTCAGCCTGGTTTAAACTTTATTTATATACTTATTTTAATATATATTGAATTCCTCAGCCACTTTTGACCAGATCATGAGGGTTTATGTGTTCCCTCAGCAGCCTTGGGGGAAGAGGGAATCTTGTTCCCAGAAAAGGAAAGCTGAAGCACCCACTCAGCATTTACCAGCATTGCCTCACTACAAACCAGTCCATGTTTGGGTTTTTTCCCCCCCCGACTGTAGTTTGTAAACAAAGGAGGGATATTTAACTCTGCTACTGTTCCCAAAATTATTTTTATATAAACAGACTTTTTTTAACAGTCCATCTGGAAAATCTGACGCGGGATTTGCAAAGTTCCTGTCCTGCCCCTTGATCAAAGAGGAAGACATGCAGAAGCACAAAGTCTGGAAAGACCCATTAGACCTGTAAAACTTTGCAATCTGGTGATAACTAAGCTAAGAGGTGGGGGGAGAAATTAAATAATTTTGCATTTCCAGAAAGTTTTCATCCCAGTTTGGGAGATCTCCTGAGATCCCTAGGAGTCTAATCAACCAATGTGCTGAAAAATAAGGGAACTGGGCAAGGGGGGCAGATGGGTACCTGTGGAACCAAAGGTGCCATAGGCACATCCTGCCTTCTGAAGATCTAGAATTTTCCAGTGATAATGCTAGAAAGCCTCTGACCAACTCAGGAACCACAGTTCCTGTCAAACAATACCACAGTGTCCCTTCTCATCAATTAATTTGCTTAACAAGTAATGCACCAGGAGAACAAGGAGATCATTTGAAGGACTCATGGTAGGGACAAAGGAAGGCTTGTGAACTTCCCCAGAAATGCCACTCAACCACACAGGAAGATAAATCTGATACAGATGTTCTGGAGAGAATAATGCTTACAGCTGTTCTCAGTCTGGTTTTGTCCTGTCACTGCTGAATTGTACTGGAACTGAGCAGCTCAGCAGCACCAAAAAATGCAAATACTGCTCACAACATTGATCCTGACATAGATTTAAATGTGTAATGGCAGGGTGATCTGCTCAGACCATCACCTCACAAGGGCAAAAGAGTAAAACAAGGACTGCCAAGGACATGCCAGTGTTGGTTCACTAATTTCTGTGCTCCTCCTGTCTACCAGAAGTTTTTGTTTCCTGTTTTTCATACACCAAAAATGATTTGGAGCTGGCACCTTGATGCTGTTTTCAGTTTGTGCAGTGCTTAAAGTGGGTCCACAACTCTGCCTTACAAATAGCATCAGCACCATACCACATGGGGAATAAAAAAACCCCAAAAAAACACTAAAACAAAACAAAGGCAAAATGAGCTCTGCCACACTGAACCTGTCAAATCTAATCCCATGGAAGGGAGGGAAGGTAAAGCCTTTGCAAGTGATGAAAGACACATTCATACCTAGGCTAGAGTTTACAGCCACCAAGGAGCTAATCACCCAAGTGACATAAATCCTAGTCTAGACAAAGCTTTGTACACTGAAAGGAGTAAAAATACAGTGCCATAGCATGAGATACAGCTTCACACCCTTCCATAACCAACACTGGGACTATTTCAGAGAAGGTTTTAAGCACCAGAGGTTGAGGCTGGCTTCCCCCTTCCTTGTCTACACACCAAGAACTCCTCAAATAAGAATCTACCAAGACCACCTCAGTTATTTACAAAGGTCATTTTCCATATTTGTGTCCCAACATTTTGGGACCCTGCCTTTGTTAGCTATTGCAATGAAAACATGATGGTCGTCAAATGTATTTTCTAGCAGTCCTTTACAGCCTCATCACCAGACCAGCCAATGCCCCTGATTCTTGCTCTCTCTGACCATTTTAAACAATTAACACACCCTAGGATGCCCCATGCGGGAAAAACAGAAACTATTGCACTAAGCAAGAAGAGGGAGCTTAGCAGGTCAAGAAACACAGAAAGAACCAGCACAAAGCCAAAGCACTGTGTGTCCCACACAGTCACTGTCAGAGACTCCAAAACAGTCAGCCAGGGTTAAAGAAGTATCCTGAAAAAATCCCTTCAAAAATGCAAACATCTGTAGAAAATAGCAATTTTCAAAAATCCTTGTTCATGGAAAGGTAAGGATGGGCAGCAATAAGTTTTTCCCAGTGTTAATGAAATCTCCAAACCCAGGGCCTAACAAGGTGCTATAAATGCCATCTGCTGCAAAGCAAGAAATGTGGAGTCAGAGATTGTTTTGTGGGGAGATGAATATTTTAAATCCATTCTGCTCAATGGGAAGCAGGAATAAATCTAAACTTCTCTTGCTGGTGTTACAGAGGCTGCCCAGCAGCCATTTCTGGCCTTAATAAACAGTTTCTACCAAATTTAGAGCAGAAGACAGAGTAGGAGGAGCCCAGCCCCAAGCACCCTAAGCTTTCCATCTCAGCTGTGTTCACTGGCAGAGGGAGGAGGGACAAGTCCTGAGGGCTTTCCCCTGCCAGGACTTTTCTCCCTGGCTCCTCAATTTTCCTACTCTTCAGCAAGTGTGGTGTTACCCTTCTGCAGCTCCTGCTGCCACAGAACCAGCCTTGCTGTGGAAAGCATCTTGGCACATCTTCAGATACAAGGAAAACTCACTTTCTAAAAGGCAGGAGCCCCTGCAGTGTCATGAAACCAAGTCCAGCAAGGGCCAGATTAAATCTGAGGTTTATTAATACTGATTTTGAGCAGAGGTTTTGCTCACTAGACAGCACTAACTTTGTCAGCCCAGGATGTGTCAGGGTGATGTTGCTCTGAAGCATGACTATATTTGCTATAATTCCAGATCACATGCTGGTGTGTTAAGATAAAAATGTCTTTGAACTTCTAAATTTATTTCCCTGAATTTCTTCTTGGTGCTGATTCCACACTGATACTAGGATTGGTGTGATAAGAAAAGGCAAGTTACATTATTCTAACTGTGCAAATACAATTTTGGCTGGTTTGGGGGAATATTTTCTCTGCACTTTTAACTGTGAAGTTTCAAAATGACAAGAACACACCTGGATTTGCATCCAGTGGAAAAATACCTACTGGGCTGCTGCTAGCTGTGCTGAAGAGCCCTTGAAATGAAAACAAACCAATCACAAATCACACTAATGGGAAGGCTGTCACTTCTGGATGCAGCCCTAGGAATGAAAAATAATAGGAGAAAAGAAATATTTGCTTTAGTCCTAGACACATAAAGTAAATCATCTGCAGAGAGAATGACATTCCTCTCCTCCCCTTCATCCCAAACTATAGATCAGTTCTATTGATGTAAATAAAACGAAAGAGAAAAGAAAGTAAAGACAAACCCCTAACAAAGCAAACAGAACAGCTGTATATTGCTTGCAGACTATACATATCTATTTTATACAGAAGACAATTATCCAGAAAATCAGACACCTCAGTTCAGCTGCAAGTTTTCCACAGATTCCTTGGAGAACTGGGGTGTGGGATGTTCCATATAGAAGGTATTTTGTGAAATTATATACATAACCATGTGAGGATTGAAATATTCTCAGTTTCCTGACCTAGTATCTCAAGCAGGACACCTAAGAAATAGAAAGTCTCCCACCCTGGGCTTGAAGCTCCTCAGAAAGCACAATTCCCCCTCTCCATTCCCCACCAGTTCCTAACCCAGGTCACAGCAGCCAGGGCAAGGCAAAGAGCTGCCCCCACTTAGGTGCATGGCCCCTGACTTTGAAAGGACCAGAACATATTAAATAGCAAAAAAAAATTACTAATAACATCCACCCCAAATATCACCTCATTGCAGTGGGGTTTTCAGCTTTGTTTTTAGATCATCTAATCTCAGGCTTGAGCCTTGAACAACACATATTTAGATGCCAAAATTAACAACTTTGAATTACACATGTATAAGACTTTTTGAAATATGCATTTCTAATCCAGGTACTGAAATAGGATGTGGGACTTCCCTAGAAGTTTTGCTTCCAAGCAGCAGCTGAGCAGTGGCAAACCCAGCTCTGACACACTTGTTAGCTCTGTGGTTAGAAAAGAATAGCTGTGCAGTCAGATCTCACAGCCTTCTGAAGAATATATTCCAGTCATCCAGAGCTCTGGTATCTGGCAAATCTTCAATATCACATACTTGCTGACTATCCTAGTGTGCTCCAGGATAATGCTGAATTATGAACCCAGCCCTTTGCACAAAGTGTTCCCGTGTTCTTTTCAAAAGACTTTCCCTCCTCCACCCAGAAAGTTAAAGGAGCGATTCAAACCCTGCTGTGGAAAGACAAAGTTTGTGTTTTAGCTATGAGGAGTGCAAAGCAGGGAGAACAGAATTTTACAGAGAAAAAAAGGGATAAACCAGCAGCTCTGATGAGAAATTAGAGCAGGGAGGATGCTGAGGATACATGGAAAAAATAACAAAAAAAGCTACGTCTCTCATCCTTTCCATACAAAGAACTGAGAGCAAAATACTCAGGAAATGACACTTTAAGGCAGAGTGACACTTGCTATGCCCTAAACTGCAACCTCAAGCCATACCCACAGGGAATATGCCTACTCCTGGCATGTGACAGGCATCCATGCCAGGTAAAAGGGTGCCATTCTGCAGGGAAAATTCTGTTGGTCTCTTCATTTCAAGGTGGAGCCACAGTAAATCCATTGTTACAACTCGTGCCACACTGGATTGTGCGGGATCTATTTCCATTCCTGTCTCTCCAATACCTGTTACGACTGCTAAAGGTCACAAAGGTAATCTTAAAGAAAATCAAACACCCTTTTCAGATTATTTTCTGTGATTTGCTTCTGAATAAAGATTCTTGGCAGAACCTTCAATCTTAGCAATTCCAGTTAAGCCCTTAATTCCAAGTACAGAAACTTAAATTCAGATATCCACACACCTGAGTCATTGCTGAGCATTGTTAAGAGTCCCTTATTTTTAATGAGAGCAAAGCCCTGTGATTTGAGGACATCTGAGCACCACAGCCTAAAGTCAATACCAAACTCTGCAACTGAACAAAATAAACCCTCTCTTGCTTTATATAGAGCTGGCAAGTTAGAAATTCCAGCCAAACATTCCCTCTAGTTTCCATGATGAGTCACACCAAACACTGGTTACCTTCATGACAACAAGTTTTTTATGCAAGTAATGAAAGGTAAAAATTAAATCACTTAAAAAAAAAAATCACAAATCCATAGTATTTATGCAAGACCTGCATCCACACTCAGTATTAACTAGACATGTCAGGTTTTACACCATATTAGAGACCATACCTAGACAGGCAGAACTGAGATTCATTTTGTGTACAGGTGTGTCCAGGTTCAGATATACAATAGACTATTTTCAATTATCAGGAGCAAGTTGACTTGCTATAAATCAAACTCTAATACCAATGTACTCACAAGGAACCACACAAAGCCCCCAGACAAGCAGGATAACAGTATTCTATTAGAAAGGTGATTTATTACTTGGCATTTCTTGAAGTTTCAGAGCTATTAATAGACTAGAACCACATGCCAGTTTTGAGACACACCTCACAGTCTGCCTCTGCCTACTGGCATTTGAAGACTTAGTTGTTAGAGTTAAAAATTCCACTCCTCTTTTTCCCAAGATTCTCTTAAAGGTCTACTGCTCCTATATTTTTTTTCCTCAGGTCTGGATTACCCAGGTCTACTGCTCCTATATTTTTTTTCCTCAGGTCTGGATTATCCAGGTCTGAGTCTATTTTATTTGAAGACTTTATCCTCCCTATGATCTGAAGGGACTACCCCTCCTTCCTCCATAAGGATTTTTCACAGGCTTTATTAAAGCAGCTAAAATATTTTTAGAAAATAGGAATACTTAGTCTAGCTCTGAGAAAGCACACCTCCAGCTAAATCAAAAGATTTCTGAAGAGGAAATAATTCCCTCCTGCTTCACTTATATTAATTATTAACATTTTTGCCCCTCAGTATTATGGTCATGCACAGTATAAATATAATTTCAAATTTAGTAGCAAGCTGAACAAGATGACTTCTTAAATCAAACCCAAAGGATTTTAATTGTGTCAATGCAAAAAGAACTAAAACAACATAATGATGCTTATTTACAACATCTTTAACTTTGCAGGTGGTGACTTATTTCAGAAAATATTACAAGATTTAAGGTAAGAAAATAAACAAAACTTCAGATGGAAGGCAGAATGCAAGGCTGCCTCCTTGCAAGAGTGGAAAAAAAAATTAAAAATGCACATACCATTTCTAGGGAGGCTTTCACCCATTACATCATTTGATAGGTATGAAAGAGATGAGCTTCAATTATGCCTTATCTTGAGCCTTGTTTTTAGCCACTAGTTTCATCAGAGGTTTAATCAAAGGAGGTTGTGGCATTACAGCTGTTAATGTCAAATTTAAACCCACCTATGGGCTCACCAAATAATCAAAATATTGATCATTTTGCTCCACAAAAAGAAAGTTTCCCATATTATGTCAACAGGACATAAGTAGAGTAACAGCCTTTAAAGGAAGATATTCAGTTTAACACAACTCAAGCTGAAGTTGAGAGAGGAAGAAATGCAATGCCAAGGCTTTAAAAACAACCCCTAATTCTCTGAAAACCTTCCCACAGAAACAAACCTTCCTGAAGGATACCACAGGGTATGTGCTAGCCCAGCTCTCTTCAGGAGGGTTTAATTAATTATCATTTAATTAATTGTGATTTGGAGCACTTAGGGAAGTGTGTCCATCATTTCAAGGCAGTGTGATTCATAACAAGAAGCACAGGAGAATAACTGCAAGCTATAGTACACTAAAGTAAATATGTTTATATTTACTTCATTATAAACATATTTACTTTACTATAAATGTATTTACTTTACCCACATCTTGTCTTTGAGGAGAGAATGTTACCTCACCCCTGATGGTATCATATAGAAAAGGGAAAGCATGTTCAGCAGCCTGACCCTTCATGAATATCATGCTTTGTTGCTGGATTTAATGAAAACACACTCACTGACAGAATACTGAGCAATCAGCTCAGTTTGCTGTGACCTCCCTTGTCTAAACTGAATCACAATATCCAGGGTTTCCCCACCTAGGCTCTTGCACCTTTTACCTATTCTAAAGAGCAGCCAGTACCTGATGTATCCCTTTTCCATGCTATTTGCTGAAGTGTTAAGATTCTTTCCAGGAAAGGTGGGAGTTGTTTCCATTTTACAATGCTTGAAAACTCACAGATTGATTGCAACAGCCTTATTTCTCACTTCTGCTCTGGAAGACACAGATTGGTTTGCCTCAAGCAGGTCTTGATGATCTATGCTTCTCTGTTTCCATCACTGAAATAAAAAAATAGATGCCCAAGGAAGCACAGGCAGCAAAAGAATCGAAGCAGATGGATTTCAGCTCCCAAGATCACATCCATCACCTGTACGAAGTCTCCTGCAAGAGCTTCCCAGTTGATTTACATTTGACATCAGCAATTGTGATTGCTCAAAGGCTCTGAAGTGCTGAGAGCAGCAAAGGTATCCATCCTACCATGCTTTTCATAGCAGCTGGGCTAAATATATTACATAACATGTTGCATATACTCACTGGAGGCCTGCCCACTACACTGCCCTCCACTCTGACAGCATTAGAAACAACCAAAGGTAAAGACATTGCATGGCATTGGCATTATTCACCAAAGCTTGAGAAGATACTCGAGCACCTCCCAGTAATTTCAGAGATAAACGGTCACCTGCACTTTAAAAGATGGGTCCACAAAAAGCACATTTTGTCAGCTGGTTTTCAGCATGTAAAATAGGTGAGATGGTTAGAAGCCCACCTTTCATTAAAAGATAAGCTGCAGCCCAACCTCAATGGCAATTAGAGCCCTGTTAAGAGTTTTCTTATGGATAATAACAACAGGCCTACTATGACACCAGCTGGGATGACCCATACACTGTGGTCTAAAGCAGCAGTTCCCACCTGAAAACCCTGAACATCATTCCAGGCCTACAGGAAAAAAAAATTATGAAGTAAAAAAAGAGATGCTGGTGGAAAAGGGAAGCGATTTTTCACAGGCTTCCCAAGCTATGGAGCAATCTGTGGTGTGATCAGCAGGAAATGACACAAAGGACACAAAGAGTCTGTAACCAGAAATATTTGGAAACCCTATTCTTGCTCATTTGACCATCTCACAGAAGTTATTAAAGTCAATGACCTCACTAGAATGGCAAAAATAGACAGTTCATTTTGAAATATGGTTCCATAGCACTTTTTTTCTCAGAGACCTCACATGACATCTTAAGAACTGACAGCTTCAAAGGAGCAATATTCAATACTGCAACTTCTATTCAGTAAGTAGTATTTTCTCCTCAGTTCTCAAGACAGAAGAAATTGAAGGAAGAAATGGAAAACCACCAAGAAAATATGAGAAGAATTTAAGAATTGAATTGGAGTGGGGAGGGTAAGGAATAAGAAAGAGAAATCAATAGAATAAAACATAAAGTTCAATCCTACAAGCAGCTATTTTTTAATCTACACACTTTAGGCAAAGAATAGTTGCTTAAATTACTGAAGAATGAAATGCAAGCTTGAAACCAAATCCATATTTGGAAAATGAAGTTGAAAACAAACCCAGAAAACAAAATCAACCTCATCTAGTCCAACATTATTTGACCTGTGTTGGAATATAAGTTTAGATCAGCTCCCTCAGATGAGTGCTAGTTCAGAATTAAAAATTATTTAACTTCACCTGCAAGTGCTGTGCAGTTACCCAGAAATTAATCCTCTCCCTTGCAGACAGGGTGCTTAGGGAGGAAGTTACCCTGCAACATCTTATCTAAAATATCCAGTAAATAATTAAGTCCTGCTAATTTTCAGTGAGGACAGAGATTAGGAAGCTTTTTTGTGTACCAAAACAGATCTTAATATAAAACCATTCCTGCTATAAATGAAAAGCATCTAGTCTTTTTTTATTATTATTTTTTTAATTTTCATGTATGACTTTTTGGGGTTTTGGATAATTTTTTTTGTTCTTGGCATTTGCATAAAGAAAGATTACTTTCTTCATTACAGGACAGGAGGAAGAATGTCCTGAAACGCTTTTGCATAACTGAAAAACTGGGGGGAAACATACCCCCTTCTCCATTGTTGAACATTACTGTTCTTGCTTTCTTAAATTGACTGAAAAGTAACCCCCCAGCATTTCAAAGCTCAGTTCCATAACTAATGTTTCTAGGTAGAAAAATATTTATACTTATACATAAAAAAGGATTTATAAATATAGTTAATTGAGATTCTGCCAGAGTGTTCAAATTACTTTGCACCAGAAATTTAAATTGTAAAATTCTTAATGGAACCACGAATGTGATTAAAAGTAATATCTTGACAATTTCCTAGTCATCTACCTGTCAGCACTGGGAAGAACAGCCTGAGAACCTCCCTAACCTGTGCTTTGTGGATCCATGAAACTGGGACTGCCAGGGGAATTTGAGGAAAACATCTAGAAATCCACTTCTGGCTGGAACAGAACAAAGACATGACATACTTTCAGATTTGGGACCATTGTTACTAATCATGTTTAAGAGGCATTTGGACAGCATCCTTAATACCACACTTTAATTTCTGGTTAGCCCTGAAGTGCTCAGACCAGATGGTTGCTGTAGGTCCCTTAAAACTGAAATATTCTCTTCTCTTCTCTTCTCTTCTCTTCTCTTCTCTTCTCTTCTCTTCTCTTCTCTTCTCTTCTCTTCCTTTGATGGGGGAAATAAAAGCATGTAGAGAGACTATTAAGACTGTTAGCTGTGGCTTTCTTGGCTGTCAGACACAGACCTGAAGCCATCTCACTCTTTTTCTGATGCTGCCTGCATTTCTCTCTGGAGTGCACTAGAAAAAAACAGGATGATTTTTCCACAACAGTCAGAGCTGAGCCTCACATATCTGATTTTTAATCTGCCACTAGAAAGGTTTGCCCTAAGTACCCACACACATCTCAGTGCTGTATTATGGCAAGGGAGATGTGTCACATCACAGGGCTCTGTGCTCAAGAACCTGCCCAACCTGCCAGCACCTCAACAGCAGCCACAGCCTGTGGCCCCAACTCCTGTCCCCTGCTCCTAAAATAACTTCACCCATACAGAAAGGTCTGACACATGAAGACACCAATATAGCAGTTAGATGAATCACCCTTGGAGCTGAACACAGCCATGATTTCCAAACAGGCATTTTGCAATCTTTCAGAGTCACAGCATTTGTTTGGTAAAGTTTTGGTCACCCGTCCTCCAGCCAACGAGCCTGCTCTCACACTGAAACCAGGTACAGGCACTGCTGTCTGCACCATGAGGGGCTTAAATGGTAATTTAACTTGAAAAGGAGTAAAATCACTTCCAGTGATGTCAAACTGCTGCTGTGAAAAATTAAGGGGCATCCAGACTATTTTTTTTGTATTTCACAACAATTAGAAAAGCAAGTGTGTTTTCTTCTCCCTAAGTAAAATGATGACATACTCCACATCTCAGAATGGCTCAGGCTGGAAAGCACCACAGTGGCTCATCTGGTCTCCCACCTCCCTGCTCCAGCAGGGCCATCCCAGAAAACACAGCACAAGATTGTGTCCAGAGGGGTCTCCAGTGAGGAGACTCCACACCCTCTCTGGTCTCTGTTCAGTGCTCAAGTCACTGCCCAGGGAAGAAGTTCTGCCTCATGTCCAGGTGGAACTTCCTGGGCATCAATTCCTGCCCATTTCCTCTTGTCCTATTGCCTGGCACCACCAAGCAGAGCCTGGCTCCATCCTTTTATCACCCTTCCTTCCTGAAGGAGTCTGCTTTCATCACTGGTAATAGTAAGGATGTCTGAATTATATTGAATGGATGTTTTTTGGAATTTTTGGATTTTTGGGAATTTCCAGAATTCCTGGAATTTTTGAAATTTTCAGAATTTTTGGAATTTTTAGAATTTTTGCTTTTTATCCCATGCATTTTATCTCAAAATTTGAAAATTGTAACTGATTACAAAGCAATTTCATAAAGGTTCTTAAGTTCATATTGAGATTTTCCAGTAAAATCATAACTGATTATGAAACAATTTTGTATGGGTTCCTAAATTCATATTGAGATTTTCCAGTAAAATGATAACTGATTATGAAACAATTTTGAACGGGCTCCTAAGTTCACATGGAGATTTTCCAGTTGCTCTCCTGACATTATCACTACTCATGCATAGTACACAAATATCTTATGCCAAATATTTGCAAGGATGTGCCTAAATCTCTTTTAAACTTCTTCAAATCTCAGTTATAAACAAAAAAGTGTTTTAAAAACATGAAAAATGACAAAGTCTGGTTTTGACTTTTCACTTCCAGATACACCTCCGGTTATAACAGAAGACCTCATTTCTAGTGAAATCCCCCAGGGCTTTGTGGTTTCTTCAAACCCTTTCTCTCATGGCAGAAAACAGACACACTTCCAGGATGCACAGATTTACTCCCAGCATGAGTTCTTCCAGAATCTATCTGCTATGGATACCAAACACCAAACACATTTCTACCAGCACTGGAAAAAAGGCCAGTGTCTTCCACATAGTGTTATCAGCATGACTGACCCTGTGAGTCATTTCTGCAGTGACTCATTCCATTTTGCAATGGAATGCCAGTCTTGACTCTCCAGCTCCAAGACCAGCCTCTCCCTCGAAGCCCCAGATGTGGAAGGAACCACTCACCCATCACCATTCCAAAATATTGCTGCGTTAAAATAAACCAAAGTACCTTAAAATTTGTTTGGAAAGGTGAGACCAGAAATAAGACACATTGTGTTATGTTTCATGGATGACCTCAAGAGTTTAGGATGACCCAGATGACATCAACATAGGGTCTGTGGCTTCCTATTTCCTCTTTTCTCTCAAAATCCATCCCCAGCTCCCTGACAGCAGAGAAGTGATGTGTTTGTACAGCCCCATCCCTCACCGGACAGGCGGATCCAGCCCAGCATCGCAGTCACGGCAAAAAAAATCATCACTGAAGCTACAAACCAAGCAAAACAACCTTTAGGGGTTTTATTTTGTGTCTGGCTTCTACAGTCAGAGATGTTTCTCTACAAGGAACAAAATGTTGTTGTTTTTTTTCTCCTTTAACTGACACTCAAGGAATCTGTTAATCCCTGTCCTTTGGTGGGGAAAGCTTTGTGCTTTATCTCTCCGCAGTTCCAACCATTTATGCCTGCCTTTTACAGGGAGCTGAAACCTTCTAAAATACCTGGAATTGTTTATGCAAAGAAGGGTAAAGGCCTCAAGCTAGCTGACACTAGTCCTTCCACATGTTCTTAAGGTAGAGATATGGGGAAAACAGGTCAAGGAAGCAAGAAATTCTGTAGTACTTACCAGACTCCCACCATCCTTTAATACAATCAGGAGAGAATCCCCTACTCTCCTTTGCCTTCCTATATTAATCAAAGGATCAGGGTCCTTTGGATTGTGCAGCCTGAGGAGAAAATCTTTCCTGGTGAGAAGCAAATACTTCTCCTTTTCACTATTGGCCCAAACAAGACATTCAGTTTTACATTTAAACAGGATAAAATAATTCAGCCTACTTATAGAGAAAAGCTCTACAGATAGTGTTGTGTCTAGATTATTAGAAGGGTAATTTTAAAAGGCTTCTGGTAAACTCTGATTTCTTCTTATCAGCAATATCCTGAATTTGCTTTTCTCTGTGCCAGTAGGACAAAATAACACTTTAACCACCTAGCACAATTTTAAGTGCAGATAATAAATATTTCATGCAAAATGCCTATTATTCCATGCAAATACAAAGTTTCAAAATAATAAATCAGTTTGAAGTACTTCTATAAGGATCATGAATTTCCATGAGTGATTTCTATTACACAGAAATTCAGTTGATTATTATCTCATTCCACTAGTCAGAGAAGTTCAGGTGTGGTCAGAGAGTTGCATCTATGAGATTGTCACACCCTGGAAGAGTGAAACGTAAATGTTCTCTCCAGATCCTTCACATGGAATGAAAAAAAAAAGAAACAAAAAAAAAACCCACAGCATTATTTTCATTCCATATTCTTCAGAATACTAAAGGTGCACAAAGTCATTTCATTTCCTCATAACTTAATTTGCCAGGTGAATGGAGAGAGTTTAATTTTTTACAGGCTCACAGGAGGTTTTTATCCAACAGGTCCATTTCTTGCCTCTGATCAAAAGGTTACTGCCCATGAATTTTAATGAGAATTTCTTTAACATAGTATAAGCATGAAAGCTTAACAATACAAAGGTTGGAGGGGAGCTATCCAAAGTTCTTCTGTGATCCTTAATTTTAGAAACTTAAAGGGAAGGCATATTACTGATGCTAAAAGCATAAATTCTTAATGGCAAAGTGACGAAAGAAAACCAACCTAAAAGCCACCCAGAAAACCAGTCTGAGCTCAAGACTGAGATACAGGACCTCCCCTTGCTCAGTTTTCAGTCTAGTCACATGCACTTATTAATTCCATTCTTGCTGGATCTATATTGTTGTGGCCAGCCTCCATCCCTCTGCTTCCTTTTATTTTATAGGAAATGTATTCCTGTTTTGTAACGTACTCTGGGAAGCAGCTGCCCAAGCCAGCGTCTCCCCCTCCGTATTGCCTCTGGAATGTGCTGTATCTTATCATTTGTTTTTGGCAACAACAACTCCAACATGTTTTTATTTGCATTTTTGTATGGCTTTTCTGTTTTTACTGTTCTGCTTGGGTGTTTTTTTAACTCTCAATACCTGATGAATTCCTAATCCCACAGTATGGAATTAAGATACAAACCCTCAGTTTTTTATCCCTTAGCTAAAAGGCTCAGAAGCTGAGTGCTGAGCACCCTGTTAGGATGAAAGGGAAATTCTTAGTGAAAATTGACCATGTTTTTTCTCACAACTGGGGTGACCTGAGGGCACGTGCGCAACCTGTTACCATGGATCAGTGGCGGGCTGAAACTTATCCCGCCTTATTTTCCTAAAGTGGATGTTTGTAACTTCATACAGACGTATTTGAAAGATTAAAGGAGTTAAACTATGCTGTAAGTTTATTTTGTATGGGAAAACACCCATTTGAGGCAGACTGATGCATTTATTTTAAACTCAACGTCCAGCAGAGGCCACAAAGGTGATGAGGGACCTGGAGCATCTCTGTGGGAGCTGGGCCTGATTAATTAGAGAAGTCAGAAAGGGGATATCATTAATGCGTATAAAAATCTCAAAGCAGGTGTCAAAGACGATGGTGCCAGGCTCTCTTCTGTGGTGCCTAGTGACAAGACAAGGAGCAATGGCCATAAACTAAAGAAGTTTCACCACAACACAAGGAAGAATTTCTTTACGCTAAGGGTGGCTGTCCAGGCAGGGTGTGCGGATTCTCCCTTTCTGGAGACATTCCAAACCCACCTGGAAACATTTCAAACCCACAGGATGAGACATTCCTGTGTCACCTGCTCTTGGTGACCCTGCCTTGGGAGGGGGATTGGACTAGATCAGCTCCAGAGGTCCTTTCCAATCCTAAGGATTCCATGATCTATGCAAGAGCAGGTCGGGTTGGGGTGAGGGGGCTGGTTAGACATTAGGACGAAGTTTTCCACCCAGAGAGTGGTGGGGCACTGAACAGGCTGCCCAGGGAAATGCTCACAACCCCAACCCTGCCAGAGCCCCAGAAGCGTCCGGACAACGCTCCAGGCACAGGGTGGGATTGCTGAGGCTACGCCGTGCAGGGCCGGGAGCGGGACTCTGACGTTCCCCGTGCTTGCCCCTCCACCCCGAAGCATTCCGAGCTCCCAGGATGGCCGTGCACGGCCCCGTGTGGCCCTGCCGGAGCGCTAGAGCCCGCCAGCCTTCGGGCGGAGAGGGGCGGCCGCAGGTGCGGGGCGCGGCCGGGGGCGGCCCCGGGGGCGGGCGGGGAAGTCCCCGAGACACCCGGGCCGGGCCGCATTTAAAGAGCAGCGTCGGAGCGCGGGAGCTTCGTCACCGCGCCTGCAGCCGCCACCATGCCCGTCAAAGGAGGCACCAAGTGCATCAAGTACCTCCTCTTCGGCTTCAACTTCATCTTCTGGGTGAGGCGCCCCGGGCTGTGCCCCCCGCGGGACGGGGATGGAGGGGAGGGGAAGCGCTGGGACGCGCGTTTTGTTTGCTTTTCTGCTGCGTGGTTTTTGCTGTTTTCCCCACTTGCTGCCCCCCGCAAGGAGAGGGGCGGGTGCCTGGGTGCTCACCGCTTGATTTTTTTCACGTTTTTCGGGTTTTTTCGTAGGGCGGGCTGAGCGTGCTGCCAGGTGGGGAGGAGGCGCTGGGTTCGTGGCTAGCCCCCCCGCCACTCAGCATCCCCCAGCACTACATCTAATCCTCACCCAAAAAACTCCGTGTGCAGGTCGAGCTCCCCGGTGGCTTACCCGGGGTGAGCCGGTTCCTCGCAGATTGCTGCCTGTGGTTGTCTTGTGTGCGTTTGTGTGTGTAAACTCCTCGTGTTGGTTGGGAGCTGTGACTTCCCTTCGGGTTTAATCTCTCGGAGCAGCCCAGCACCGGCTGAAATCGCATCTCCGATTTGGTTCCCGGCTCCACAACGCCCTGTTGGCCGGGCAGCGTGAGACAGCAAGGCTGAGCCGAGAGATTGGGGCTGTTCCCAAGCACTCAGGGTGTGGGCACCTGGATTTAGCGCTGGTTTCTGCATGGAAAAGTACCACAGGAGCTGTTTATGCGCCTAATGGATAGGTGCAAAGTGTGTGGCTCAAAAAGTTGGGTTTTCTTTGCGCTGTTTACCGCGGTGGAGAAGTGCGTGTGCGGCTTTGATGTGGAGGAATGAAGTTGGAGCTGTGGGAAGAAGCCGCGTCTGGAGTCAGTCGCAGCACTGCCCGTGGGACGAGTGGAAGTTGCAGTGTTAATGGGTGTAAAGTGCTCGGGATGTCGAAATGGGTTACAGCAGACTTGAGAAAACAGAGCTGGGCTGCGGCTGAGGGAAGTTGTGCAGAACTGGACCGAGGAAAGTACATGTTGCCACCAGGGATTCGCCGGGACAGCGGGCAGGGCTGTCACGTATGCGGGGTTAGAGCTGATCAGAAGGAAAAGCCCAATAAAGCACTGCCTGAAACTTAATGGTCAGCGAGTTTCTGACCCTCTCGTTAAAAGAGACTGAATAATCATGGTTTGCTTTGTGCTTGGTTGGTTGGTTTGTTTCAAAGCTGCAGACTTTCTGCGGAGCATTTTATGGGACAAAAATTCTTGTTGTGGCAAAGGCATTGCCTCAAAGAAGCTGTGAACCTGAGCATCACCACCTTGTTGTCTGGGCCCCAGGGCTGAGAATTAGGGAGAGAGGGGTTTTGTTTAGCTCGGGATGTACCTGTTGCTTGGGAGTGTCATGGTCATAAAGCACTGAGGCTTTACTTGTACCTTTGGGTGCTTGTATGTACAGAATTGTACTGGTGACAGGGTGGATGAAGGGTGGAAGAAGAGTGATGCTGCTGCCCAGAAGAGCTGAGAGATGATGACTTTTGAAGTTGCCTTCTTGAGGCTGGCAGTATGCAGCTAGGATGTGGGAAAGGGAAGAGGAAGAAGAGAGAATTAAAAGGAGATAAATCCATCTTGGAGAAACCAGTTAGATGTCTGGAGGCCCCGAGAGGCAGTGAAATGCAAGCACCTTGGATCAGGGAGAGAAGTGTGTTTGACCAGCTGGAGTGGTCCTTGGCTCTTGGGAATCACCACATGTCATTGTGGCCTGCTGAAAACAGTTGGAGGGGAGTTCAGGGGGTATGGTGTTAGCAAACCTTGTGTCCTTCTGTGGAGAAATAAAGTAGCTCTATCTTGGGTTATTCTGCGCTGAATAGTGTGAGAAGAAATGTGTTCTGGGGCTGCCAGCATTAAAAGACAAGAACCACTCTAATAAGAAAAAAGGCTTTAAAGTTTCTTATGGCTTTGCAGATGTGAGAAGTCTGTGAAGTAGTTGAAGTCTGTTGACTTCGACACAAAATCTGTTGTGCCCAAGTGCAATTCTGTACCTCCTTTTTTTGAAACAGGTTGCCTCCAAAGGATAGGTGAGGAATTTAAGTGGTCTGCAGATGGCTGTAGGTGCCGTGTAAGGTGTAATGTATTTGCTTCCATCAGAGGCTTGAACAAGGGTAAGAGGAAGGAGAAAGGCTCAAGCAGCTTAGTAAAGGAAGTTATTAAAAAGGGAAACTCTCAAAGTTGAAGCTGGATCTAAGGAAAGGAGATTAAGGTTCATAAATGCTGGTGAGCCAAATAAAATACACAATAACATTAGCCAAAGGAGAGCTTCAGGAGTAGTTTGCAAAAGCAAATCCAGGTAACATATCCCTCTTCAGACACATGAGAAAAAGGGAGTTTCTCAGGGAATCTTTCCAAGTAGTAATAGCTCCAGGTATGAAAGTTTTGGAAGCAATGTTCAGCAGGACTTTATTTTGCTGGAGAAGATTTTAACAAAGTTCTGTGCCATAGCCTGTCTTTGACTCTGAATCCTGCACAGGCTTGAACTGACCTCTTGATGCGAAGGAGGTGAAACAGGAGATGCAGCAACTGTTTGATTAACAATTCTCCAAGGTCACACAACACTTCAGAACTTGAAGTGAGCTGTGATTAGGTAACTCGCCCTGCTCACCATCCCTCTCAGTGCTGGAGGGCTGGAATGCAGTGAATTGGAGGCTGGGTTTTTGTTTTATGGTAGTCTGGGATACCTAGAGAGTAGCACATATGGAGTATCTGGAAAAATCTGAGAAGATTCTTTAAAAGCTGATGGGTGTGTGGAGATGGGACATTGCCTACTGAAAGGGGAAGTCAGACTTCATGAACCTGCTGCCTTGGAGCCTTTAAGTGCCTGAATGTTGGAGAGGGTGTTGGTCGCTTGTTTAATGTCTCCTGGAGATCTCAGGCCTCTTGTGAAAAGCAGGAGTCCTGGAGTAAAATCTGGCTGTTGGAGTGGAGGGAGGGCTGTGGTGAGGTGCAGCTCTCCTGTTGAGAGAAGCAGTGGTGCTGGCACAAACTCCGTGGTGGTCAGTCTAGCCCCACCTCATCTGGAGAAGCACAGGAGGCACCCATGGGTGCTGGCTGGCACCCATTGTCCAGGCTGATTGGGGGTGATGGCTGTGTCCTGACACAGCAGGGTGAGACTCTTGCCAAAGGCAGGCAACAAATAATTCCCATGGGAGGCACCACCAGGAAGCTGCTTGGAGATAGGAACTAAATGGTTCAGGGGCAGCTGCTGCCATGGAGCAGTGAAGCCTTGGGAGAAAAGGATCTATGGTGGCTTTACAAAAGCACCAGGTGGGTGCTCAGTGGCTCAGCAGAGTAAAAACCAGCTTCATAAATGAAGGACTGAGAGAAGATGGTGTGTAAAGTTCCCTGAATCCGTGGCATGCTGGTGTGCTGCAGGCTGCTCTGGTCATCTGCCTGCCCTGAGAGGATCAGAGTGGAGCTTGGTAATGTTTGGGAAAGAGGAGGGTTTCTGCCACCAGCAACTGTAAATGGACTGGAATTCTTCAGCATGGAAACGTGCTAGAGATCCTTTAGGATCATGATTGTCCAGGCAGAAAGTAGGGCCTGACTGTATTGAAAGAGTCAGTGAGCAAGAGCTGTGGGATATTAAGCCAGGAAAGAGGACATTTTCAGAAGAAAAGTGTCACTGTGGGGACAGTGGTGGTGCTTTCTCCTCAGTAGATGTAGAGGGAGATACCTGGCTAATCACAGAATGAACTAGGTTGGAAAAGACCTTTAAGATCATCTAGTCCAACCTGCTAACCTGAAGTTCAGCAGCTTTTTGTTAATTTTTCTTCTCTCAAGGTGCTGTCTGTGTCTTGGCACGGCCTTCCAAGTGCTCCACCTGTGGACCAGGAGGTTGGTCCTGGGAAATGCTACTGTCTGTCTCTTAACCCGTCCTGAGGATCTTGTGCTTGATGGATCTGATGGCCCTTCTCCAGTTGGGAAGGCTTGGTACTAACGTGAAACTTTTGGGACTTGAGAGTTTGGCTTAAAACATGCTTGTGGTCTAAATGGAAGGAAGGGCAATCTTTGGATGTTTGCACCAAGTCAGGTTAAGCATGGATCAGTAAGTTTCAAGGTTCAATCCCCTCTCAGAGGTGGTGGAATTATGGATGGCTGTGTTTCCTCTTGGAATGGAGTGTTGCAGCAGGCACCAGGCTCTTTGCTCCTCTAGGGCTGCCCTTGCTGGGGCTGGTGTTTTCCCCCCTGGGTTTGCAAACAGCTCTGCTGTCTTGGCATGGCCAGTGCAGGCCCTGGCATCTGGCAGTCTGCTCTCTAATAATAGAAGTTTAGGGGCTGATTTGGGATGTGGGAGGGAGGTGTCAAGCCTGATACAGAACTAATTGTTTTTTCCCACTAGGCTGGCTTGAGCTTGGCAAGAAGGCAATGGAAACAAGGCACACATCTTGTGCCTTAAACCTGAGCAATGATGTGGTCTTAGCAATGTTGGCTTGATCCAACCTTAGTGTGAGCAATGCTGGATTGCCTTGAGTTGTGTAATGAGTGACTGCCTTTAGCTGTGCTCTCTTAACTCCCTGGGTTTACTCAGGTTTGTTTGTCCTGGTGGTGTGAAGTATTTTCCTAGGAAAACTGGGTTGCTGAGCAGCTTGGATGAGGCCAGGCAAGTGCCTGTCTGTTCTCCCACTGGCTTCCTGCTGCTGAACAAAAGCAAGGCATTGTTAAAACTTCAGTGCTGGGTTTTCCCCTTCTGAATTTTGTGGAATACGAAGACACCTGCTCCTAATATTTATGGTTTAATGTATTTTGGGCAAGCAAGTGCTGTAGCACAGAGGCAGAGTTCATGCTGAGGTTCTGAGCAATCATTTTCTTGCTCCTTTTCAATACGGGCAGCTCTCTTGTCCTGACTTCCCACTCTCCAGAGTGCTGTGTGGTTTATGAATAAATGCATTTGTGTGTGGTAGTACCTGCTAAAGTGAGATGAGCAGAATTAGGCCTGGAGAGCTCTTTTCCTTCTGTAACTTGAAGATACCTCTGACTTTGTTCCAAGCTATAATCTCAGAACAACAAAAGTTGCTTTTGTGTGCCAGGAACAGCAATTCAGGGGTTCTTTCCTCCTCCAGTGGAGCAGAGGACTTGCAGGATGGGCAGGGAAATATGCATGTGTCTGTTAGTATGTATATATGCAGGCACATATGAAAAACCCAGAAATCAGTTGCTTTTGCTTTCTCTAATGAACTGATGCAGTTGCTGGCTAGTGTGTGGCTCTAATGCTGTTTGGGCTCAGTTAAGTGTGGTTTTGACTCCAGTAAGTTCTCTGAAGTCTGAAATGGAGTTTGGAGTATGTTGCCTTGAGAAATGTGATGTGAAGCTACTTAGACTTCCAGCAGCCCGAGCCCCTATTTGCAATTCTAATATTAAATACAGTAGACTGGCTTCTGAATAGGGACTTGTATGAAATGGGCACTAGTCTTGGCAGTGGTACAGGAATTTTGTAATGCTGCTCCTACTGTACTGGAACACCATCTTAATCCAAAAAGTGCTGTGGCATTAACATAGGCCACAACATCCTTGAAACTAGCTAAGCAGAAAGAAAATACTTCCTTTCCAATCCACTTTTTGCCAAACTAGTTTGAAAATAGCTGCAGTTTCTTGTGTAACTGTGAGCCCACATAGCACAAGTGTTAGGGGAGCTTTTTCAAAGCTCTGAAAACCTGTGCTGTTGTGGGTAACACATACTTAAATTGAGGGTTTAGAGTGATGTTGAGTCTTGCTTGTACTTACTGTTTATGAGGTTTTATTTGTGGAGTACCAGCCAGTAACAGGACAGAAAAACAGTTCATTACTATTCATAATGTTCTCAATTTCCTTGCATGTGCTTTGCAGCGTTATAGATCTGGTCCTGGTTTTGTTAGTTCAGTCTGAAACAGAAGTAAATTGTCTTAGGCAGTCAGATTTTTAGCTAAGAGTTCAAGTGTTTATAAAGTGAAGATGGTGAGTTTTTTGATCATCCTGGGGTAAACCTTTATACGAAACAGTAGTGTAGAGCCTGACATACCTTCTTACTTCAAGAAAAAAGTGTTCTGTTAGATGCAGGAGCTCAGGACTTCTGGACAACAATCATAACTAATATGACTAAGTAGAAGCTGTTTATTGTTTGCATTAAGCTATATTTATACACTCTAAAACTACTGTTTACACGATTACAAATTACTTGATTGGTGCTTTTATCTTGTCCATGCACTTTTCAGGAAATATGATTGGTTACAGTCTAGTGCTTCATGGCTCTCCTTTATCTAGTTCTTGCAGTCTTGGTATTCTGTTTATCAGCCTTTCTTATTTTAGAACAATTTATGTCTTAGTCACTTTGACGAATTCTAGAGGGTTCTCATAAGAATGACCAAAGACAGTTTGGCTGGAGCACACTGTGGCCTAAGTTGTTCAAATACATTGCTGCAGTTAGATGCCATACTTAGCTGCCAACACTGAAAGTAGTATTTATTTTTGACTGACTTCTTTATTTTCATATAATGACTTACCTTCTGCTGGAGGTAATGCCATAAGCATGGTAAAAGTTGTATGTAAACTTGGCCTGAAGGTGTCAAAATGGCAAAACCCAGGGGGGTTTTTGGTTGTGGTGGGTTTTTTTGGTTGTTTTTTTGGTTTTTTTGTGCAAAGGCTTTTTTTTTTACAGGCTTTGAGCCACTTATCAGGCGTACTTGAAATGACTGATTTCTTCCCTATCCGTGCGTACATCCTAGGGAAATACAGGAAGGGCTGGGGGAGGGTGTCCCATTCCCAAAGCTTTGTCTGCCAGTACAGACAAAAGAGTTTCTAAGGGCTTGGTAAGTGCTTGGATCTTGAGCTTTTTGAGAGGTGATTCTGCCTGTGGAAAGGTGAAATGCTCTAAGGTGCCTGGGGCAAGTGGGGTGCTTGTCCCTTATCAAGGTGACTGAACAAAATGGTCCTTGCAAAATCGTGGTTAAGCCCAAAATCAACTTTCCAAAATAGTCTCCCGCATTGTGCTGCTATGGGATGTGTCAACGGAATTGATGGTTTGGGGATTTTTTTTTTTTTTTTTTTAACCTCAAGGTTTTAACATGTGTTTATGGCATTGTCATGAAATCTAACAGTTTCCTGTGCAAGCCTTCTGCTGGGAGAGCTGAGATCTGTGAAACCTGGGGTGCCAGAGCAGGGGGAAATGTCAGAAATCCCGTGGGAATTGCTCAGCAGCACTCCGAGCTCAGCTCAAGTTAACCAGGGATGGTGAGGAGAGGAAGGCACAGTGTTCTGTGTGGCTGCTGCCTTCAGGATACACAAGTTTTTTTCTCCTCTGGAGTGTATCCTGACTGGTTCAGGTCCTTTCTCAGTTACCTCCTCTCACATGGAGGGTTGGGACACACCCTTAGAGGCAAAGCAAGGGGACATTCCAGAACCGTGGGAAGGGGTGGCTTTGGGGAAGGTGTGGGGTGGGATGGCTGAGAGGAGGGAAATCCTGCCCAAGAGGTTCACTAAGGAAGGTCCTTTCTATGTAAGAAAGGAACATAGACCAAAAAAAGCTGTTTTTCCTGTTGCAACAGGCAGAAAGCTGCATGCAGGAGTGAGCTTTAGGGGCAAAAGGGGTGTGTTTGTGTATAATGAAATAAAAAACCAACCCAAGAAGCCTCCACAGGGCTGGGAGAGGAGTGGCCAGGTAGTTTTATCCTTGTTGCAGTCATAGAACAGCCAGGCAGAGCAGAAATGAGCTGGGGGTAGTGGTTAGGGAAAACAAGGGAAGCCTGGTTAGCTGGAGCAGGGAAGTCATGGTGTAATTGTGCCAGGACATGCTGTTACTGGAAAATCACTGCCACAAACTTTTCCAAAACAGCGAGTAAGCAGTATTGCTTTAACTTCATGTTTTGGTCAGATTAGAAAAAAAACCAGCCCAACCCTTTCTTTTGAGCTCCTTTTGCTGTACTTGTCACTATAGAAACGTACTACATACCTGTCTGATAAGCACACAAACCCACTCTTCTTTTTGTGTGTGTGTGAAACTTGACAAAATGGATTGCTTTCAGGAATACAGTGGTGTTCTTTCCCCGCTAATTTTCTCTTTCAGCACAGGATGGAGCTACTTAGAAACACACAATATTGCTCAAGTCCTGTGACAAAATAGGTCTGTTCGATGGGGAATCCCCTTTGATTATCAAACAAAACCCCAACAATGAGGTTGTCTGGGGATCTGGCCCCTTGCACCACTTTCCCAGGAAGGAAAAACACTGCTCCCAAACCACCCCAGCACAGCTGCCCATCGTGCTGGCACAGCATGGGTGAGCAGGGAGGTGACAGTGCCTCTGGTGTGCCACACTGGCCAGAGGTGCTGCCAAGTGCCCATGGGGCTGTGCTTTTTTTCTTCCTCAGAGGCTGGTGTTGCTGTGTCCTCGCTTCTCCCTTGTTTTGATGGAAACTTGAAGCTTTGAGTTTCTTGCCTTCTGCTGTAAAGCTGCCTTTTTTTAGTTCAGTGGTCACTGTGGGTAGGGAAGAGCACAAACTGAGAACATAAGTCTGCTTTCCTTAAGAAACTGAAACAAAATGTCTCTTATTCTTGCATGAAGGAGCTGCATTTTATTTCTAATCCACCATGCAGAGAATTGTCACTCTGTTTAATTCTACCTTTTTTTTTTTTGGTGCCAGTTCACTGACATGAAGTGTTATTGCTGTTCTGTCATCCTGTAACTCTCTTGTCTCCCTGACATCTTCTTAACCTTTCCCACAGAGTGACTGCTTTTCCAAGGACAAAACATACCATGTACCTCTGGTGGTGGTGGAGAAGGGTTAAATTTGTGTTTTGAAAAGAGCTATATTAGGTACATCATCTCTGCCCAATGTGGACAGACCAGTTTGTTTCTGGAAGGCTTTAACTGAGCCTTCTCCTTTGCTTGGAATTTTAAGATCATCTGCATGATTACAGTATGGCTTAAAAGAGTTTCTTCAGTTTTACAGTCCTTTTCTGTGCCCTACTCAAACACTGGAGCTTGTCAAGCTGTAAATAGGTTTGGTAGATGAGAAGAGCTGGGTGTTCAGGCTTGTGGCTTCATAGTTTGTGAGTTCCTGGCAAAACCAGTAGAGGCTGGAGGTTTCTTCTAATGATGTGCATCTGTATCAGCTATAAAAGCTGAAGACTATAGGATGACCCAGGAAAGGGAGTCTGAAGCAGAGTGTTACTAAATGCTGGGTGACTTAACAGCAGTCTCCAAGCAGACTTTTTTCCATCACTAAGCCTTTCTGATGTTTGAACTGAGCCACTGGGGTGAGATGAGGTAGCAAAGGCTTTTTGAAGTGATGCTGCAGCCAGGAGAGCAGGTAGAGCAGCAACCCTTCTCTCTGCCAAGCTCCCTTTTGTGCCTCTCCCTCCCCTCAGGGTGCAGCTGTGGCACAAGAAATTGAAATAGTGACGCTGTTGTGACATTGTGTGTGGTACCAAGGTGCTCCAGCATAACTTAATCATCTTGTCAGGGTAACCCTAGCAAGGCAAGCAGGAGGTGAGTGCAGGTGTGTCTTGGGAGTGAGCACCAGAAACAGGAACAAAGGCATTTTGCTTAGGTCTGGAAACCTCCAGGTGGATTTGGCTCCTTGGGTTGTGTCACTTGATCTGTTTTCCCAGCTACAACCCTGCAAGCTCCTCTTGGAGGCAGGCCTGGCACTCGGGTTCCTGCCCTACAAGAAAAGCTGGTTTAGGGAAGCTGGGGCTGTGTGTGAGCAGGAATTCTTCCCCAGCAGGGAGAAGGGGCTCTCAGGCTCCCTCCTCTCATCTGGGCTTGGTGTGGAAGGGGTGTATCCTCAGGTGCTTGCCAAGGGAATGCTGCCCATATTCCCACTCAAAATTGCCATTATTAAACACCTCTCAGTTTCTTAGAGGCAAATCAGGAATGTTGTTTCCTTCTACAAGGACCTTCTTATCAGAGATCAGGCTTTGTTGGGATTTTATTTTTGTTTTTCATGCGTGCTTTGCATGACTTTATAAACTTACTGCTCACTCTTAGGTTTAAATTTTTAATGTCTGGTGCAACATTTGGGATTTCTGTCCTCATCTCACTTTTGTAGAGTTTTTTTTACTAGTTAAATGGCCTTCAAAGGAAGGACTGAGAAGCACACTCCAGCTTTCTTTGTCCTGTTTTCTTCATTTTTTTACATGCAAGAAAACATTTTTTTTATTTTTAGATGAGGATTCAGTCTGTTCAAAGCAAACTGTTGCTATTTGCCTTATCAGAGTGCAGTTCCCTGTTTCTTGCAACACTTCCTATGGCTTTTGCCAGATGTTTCATCCAGAGGCTAATTTATACACAGTGACTTGCTGCAGATACAGGCACCAATGTTGAGGGACCTGGAGGCACATAGGCAGAGATGATAATGAAATAAAACTAAACATTACCTAAAATTGGATTGTATTGCTGCAGATGAGCAGCGTTCCTGCTTCTGCAGCTGGTATTTTCTTACTCCTGTCAGTGTGGTCACTTAATGGGTTGGCATTATCTTGTTTTGCAAGAAGAGCACTCTTCCTGAACTCCCTTCCCTGGTACACTGAACTCTCAGCAATTTGTTTACGACCCTTACAAGGCACTTTTCCTTGTGATAAACTTGCTCTTCGATGTGAAGCTTTAAGGTCACTAAGCCAGGCAGTGTCTGCAGCCACCCAGAATAAAACAATGGGTGGAAGGATCAGTGGAAATACTGACACTTGGCTAAACCTTGGATATTTTCAGAAAGGAACGAGAATGGCATTGTTCTGCTGTGGTATTGGAGTTTATATTATGTAAATGACTCTGTCAACAAGGTGCCTCATGTCTGGAACTTTTGTGTGTGGGTATCCCCATCCTTTTATGCTTGTTCTTTGTCACCACCTCTTTGAATAAAAGCTGGATCCTGTGTTTGCTTCTGATTTTGTTATTAATGTAAGGCTGGGTGGATTAGTTGGTATCATTTAACAAGCCTTCCTTGTTCTTACAGCTTGCAGGGACAGCAGTGCTTGCCATTGGACTATGGCTTCACTTTGATTCACAGACCAAAAGCGTCTTTGAACTGGAATCTGACACAAAGTTTTACACAGGTGAGCTGGGGGATCACTTAGGGGATAGGTCACACATTTGTGCCTTGATTTCCAGGCTGCTGAGAAACCTTGGCTTTCCTTAAAGAGTAAAAAGGCAAAACAGCCCAAAACATCCCAAGGGCAGCTTCCCCTGGCTGGGGGCAGCTTCCCTTATGAGCTCTTGTGTAGACAGCAGTGCTGTCCTGTGAGTGGTTTCTTGGCTCTTCTTCCTTTTTCCCACAGTAGTTTGTCCTTGTTGCCTCAGTAAACATTTTGTAATCCCAGGGGTTCCTGGAAGACACCAGAGGAGGTTTCTTCCTGATGCTCATCACCATAAGCGTCAGCAGAGTTTCATGCTAAGCTAATTGAGTAATTAATAGTTTTTCTGCAGAGTGACCAACCTGAGCTACCCAAAACACAGCTCTTGTTGCCTCATCTCTCAGAAGGAGCACAGGCACTGTTGTCTAACTCTTAAAGCCCCACATCTCCTAGTTCATACTGAACTCAATGGGAAGAATGCACAAATCCCTTGGTACAGATGAGAATTATTCCAGCCAGCAAGGATCAATGTAGCTTTAGCTAGAAGGTGTTTGTAGGATGATTAATTAGGGGACACACACATTTTTAGTTTAATGTCATAGGAATTCCTAAGTGAACTGGGTTTTATCTGAACTTTGATTTTGATCCCTACAGTCATTTTTAAGCTTGAGCAGGGGAACACACATAATTTGGTTATTGTCATCACCTGTAGGTGCTCAAACCCTTGGAGCAGCTCTGCTGGGAGGAAAGGCTGAGGGAATTGGGATTGTTCAGCTTGGAGAGGAGAAGGCTTTGGGGTGACCTCACTGTGGCCTTGCAGGGCCTGAAGGGAACCCACAGGGAAGATGGAGAGAGACTCTTGCCAAGGGCCTGGAGTGACAGGACAAGGGGGAATGGCTTCACACTGACAGAGAGCAGGGTTAGATTGGATATTGGGAAGAAATTGTTCCCTGTGAGGGTGTGGAGGCCCTGGCACAGGTTTCCCAGAGCAGCTGTGGCTGCCCCATCCCTGGCAGTGTCCCAGGCCAGGTTGGATGGGGCTGGGAGCAACCTGGGCTAGTGGAAGGTGTCCCTGCCCATGGCAGAGGGTTGGAATTGGGTGGTCTTTAAAGGATGGCTTCATCTTACCAGCAGACTGGCTCCTGCATTCAGCTACTCACCTGTGACAGCTCCCAGACTGGTGTCTGAAGGGTCACCTGCAAGGAGGTGCAACTTGTGTTGCAGCCTCTTAGTCCTAGGGTGGCCTGTGCCTACAGGGAATACTGTTAGGGATGGTGTAGAGGCCATAGTTGAGAATATTGAGATGCTCGTGGGACTTCATGAAGAAGCTGCAGGCATGCAGTCAGGTTATCTGTGAGGAAATTAGTGATTTGCCCTTGATGTGATGTCATCTTAGCAAACTGGGTGGTTCTTGGAGCTGCCAGGATTCCCAGATGCTTTTAAGTGGACCTCAGAAAAAGAACAGAAATCTAAACTTGGCCATTGAGCTGAATATTTAACAAATCTTATTTTGGGTAGTCTGAAACAACTTTTTCACCTCCTAAACCATAAAATTTTTATGGTGTGATGTTTAAGCTACTGGCTGGATGCAGCCAGTGAAACTTGCTTGAAATCTCTGTAGGTTAAACTGAGTTCTAAAAAGAAGCTCAATAGGAATTTCTGCTTTAACATAATTTTCTGAGAGTAGTTACTGACTGCAGTAAGTTACAAAGCAAGTTTACCTCAAAGGCTTTCTGTACAACTCAAACAACTTGAGGTACTGATGGACTCTTTATTCTAGTTTTTCAAAATGGAATAAGTTTAAGCTGAGGTTTAAAAGTCCATATTGGAATTTCCTCCTGATAAGAAATGTCAGGCTTAATCCCTTACAAATGCTGCATCAAATGGATGGTTATTTTGGCAGCTAATATTACTGGTTTTCATCTAGAATATATCATTTGCAAATGCTTACATCTGGCTTTCTTTTTATTAGTATTGATTTGGTCTCTGAACTGTATTTTTGTCCCTATTGATAGAAATGCCCTGTTTGTTCCATGTGCTTTATGCTGATTCTTTGATGTTTCACTGCCCCTGTAATATTCCTTGCCATCCTTTGGAAGTTTTTTTTTGCTCACCACATCTTGCTGCTGTCTCCAGCTCACAGCTACAATGATTGGGCTGATTGTTCCCGAGTTCAGGAGCCAGAGGATTTGGCATAAATGGAGCCTTTTACCTCAGGAATGTTTGCTTCAACATATTCACTACCTAATTTCTGAGCAGAATAGCTTACCAGCTCTGACACTTGAAGATTTTGCAGTTGTTGATAAATCACCATTCCAGCTGTCTCTAATTCCAGTTGTCTCTATCTTCACCTGAGGAGAAGTTGATAACTCTTGGCTCTGAGACTGTTTTAAAAAGTATCTTACAGCTTGTCTTAGATGGGTTTATCTTGCCCAATTTCTAAAACTTGTGAAACTGCAGTAGGGGTACACATTAATTGTGTCAAACTGAGGGTTTTATTTATCAGTTTTTCAAATGCATTTGCTACGAAAATTAAGCACAACCCCCCCTTATTTTTTTACTTGAAATGCCTTGGTAAAGAAACTTAAACCTTGGCAAAAGCTACCAATGCTGTTTGTGGAGCAATTAATTTCACACCTTGCTGCTAAAGTCTCAGTGACCTGCTCACCTTTGTTTTCCTCCTCCCTAGGTGTTTATATCCTTATTGGAGCTGGTGCCCTTATGATGCTGGTTGGTTTCTTGGGATGTTGTGGTGCATCACAGGAATCTCAGTGTATGCTTGGCCTGGTAAGTGCTCAGAGTAATGCTTAAATTTTTGAGCAGCATGATGAGAAAGGAAGGAAAACATTACTGTATCATTCAAGGGCAGCAGATTGTGGACCCAGAACGATCACAGTGTTTAAACTCATGGTCACCTACATAATGCTAAAATAGGAGGTTTTGTTTCTGGCCTGAAATCTAAATGCTCCTGCTGCATTTGAACACAGGATGACACCAAGAGGCTGGATATGTCTGACATCCACTGAAGTGTCAAGACTGGGAGTATTGTGAACACAGAACTAAAATATTGATAAGACCAGTGCTGTCATTGCTAGACAGTTCACCCTGGACTCTGAAAGTTGTGCAATCTTTACTCTCTGAGACCAGAACTGTGGTATTTGATGCTTGAAACAACAAGGCTCTACTGTTGATAATCACAGGATGAGCTCTTCTAGTTGACAACTGCTCTGCAAGCCAGTTACTGGAGAGCAACCTCATTGTTTTCAGACTGGAGGGGCCTGTAGAGCTTACTGGGTTTGTGCACATCTGTACACTTGCAGAACTACTCATCCAAATAACCAGAAGACTTAGTTAATAAAAGACAACTACTATAGCCACTGAAAGAACAATTCCCCTTCTGTGTTGCAGAAGAACCTAAATTCAAGTAATTCTTGCCAAATGATGCCTCTAGCCCTTTGTAATTCTGAGTATCTCTTTAAAGATAGTGGTGTTTTGGATCTGGTAGTCAGTGAAAGACAGAGCACTTTTATTTGTGTTTTATGGGATGTACAACAAAGTGACCATTAGCTCTCTGGGAGTTGGTGGCAAGGTAGGAATTAAGTAATGACTCCTAAAGCAACAGGGGTGACAACCCAGAGTAAAGAATTGGTGCTAGCTGTTGTGATGTGTCTGAATGACCTGGACAACTTCAAAGTCGGAGTGAACAGATGACTGGCTTTAATTGACACTGATCAAAAAGCAGGACTGGTGCCTGGAGAGCACTGCCAGACTTTCTGACGCTCCTGGGAAGAAGTGCTGACCCAGTGTCCTTTGTCCTGGTGTTACCAAATGTCTCAGACCTCCAGCTGCAGCCTGGTTGAGTGACAGCTCTTACAAGTCTGGACAAACTTGCAGTGTAGGTGTGTGATGTTGGTTTGTGGTGCTCTGGCCTTCATGAATAACGTCCTCTTTCTTCTCCAGTTCTTCTTCTTTCTCTTTGTGATTTTTGCCCTCGAAATTGCTGCTGGGATCTGGGGATTTTCAAACAAAGAAAAGGTAGGTTGCTCTTAAAAGTTGGGAGTGGTGGGATTCTGGCACAGGTTTCCCAGAGAAGCTGTGGCTGCCCCATCCCTCAAAGTGTCCAAGGCCAGGTTGGATGGGGCTCTGAGCAACCTGGGATAGTGGAATGTGTCCCTGCCCATGGGAGGAGGGCAGGACTTGGGTGATCTTGAAAGCTCCTTTCTGACCCCAAACACTCCATGATTCTATGAATGTGCCCACAGTCAGCTGACATCTGTACCAGTACAAGTCAAATCCTTATTACCAGGGAATTTGGGGGAGAGGAAAAGGCTGATTCAAGCAAAACAACACAAAAAAAATCTTAACTGTAATATTTAAAAATGAGACTGTAGCAGGGAAGCCAGAATCCAAGAGGCATGCCCTCCAGACAGTACCTGGCTGAGCTGGGAGGTGAAGCAAGCTGGCTGGGAAGCTTCACTACTTCCAGAGAGGAGCTGGGTCAGCTGGCAGCTGAGTGTTTCTGCACCTGAAGCATGACTGGTATGGCCTGTCCCTCCCAGGCAGTCAAGATTCTGTCTTGTTTCAAAATCAGATGCTTGGTGACCAGGGTTGCTTTTCTGCTCACATGGGGAAATGCAGAAACTGGGTACAGTAGAATAGGGAATATTTTTGGGCAGCCACTGGGCAAAGACTTGGTTCCCTGACTTAGAAGCTCAGAGATTTGGAAGGGGAAACAGTCTTACTTGTTCAGGTGTGGCTATTAAAGTGATTGTACAGTTATTTCTCACCTGAAACAAGTGAGCCTTCTGTCCACCCTCTGTTTGTACATGGCAGAAGAATGGGTGTTGTAGGCTGCAGGATTTTTGATGACTGACATCCTGAAAGCAAGTTTTTTATAATTAATACAAGGAGTGACACTAATGCACCATTGATAGACAACTTCTTGCTTTTCCTTAGATAATTGATGAGTTAAAGGAGTTCTACTTGGACACCTACAGAAAGAGAACTCAGTCAACTGCCAGAGACACCCTGAAAGCATTTCAGTTCGCTGTAAGTACATGGTTCTGCTTCACCTGGACATAATGCAGCTGCTCCTTGTACTGTTCTCCATGCCACCCAGTCCCTGGAACAAGTACTAGTTAAAAGAAACAAAAGATTGCAGAGATGTTTTTGTGTAGTATAAATGAATTCAGGATGCCTTACTTTGTCCCTCTGAAGTGTCTAGAACTAGTTCTTGTTTTTCTAAAACCCAGCAGCAGGCCAGTAAACCCTGGGTTTGAGCTACTGGCACCCTAGTATGCATACCTGCATATCTGTGAGGGGTTCAGCTTTGTGTCTGTAAGGAGAACAGGCTGTCACCAAAATGATTGTGTGTACTTACAGATCTAGCTCTTCCTTTCAGAACCTTGTCCTTTCATTTAATAAAGGCTTGTTAAAATCAGTTTCATAGCAGTCATGTTGACAGGACTTAGTCTGTAATAAAAACTAATGTATTTTAATCAGATTACTGAGCAAAAAATAAGGATTATTTCACCTGGGCCCCTTTTTTTGTGTTTTCTGTTGTAGCTAAACTGCTGTGGCACTACTGGAGCTTTGGAGCAGCAGTTCATGGACACCTGTCCAACAAAGACACTGGCTGAGTCATTCTCTATCAAGGTAAAGCTTGATGTAATTCCCCATCAGCTCTGCCCAGTGGGTAAAGTGAGAAACACTTCAGGAAACCCTCCCAGTCCATGGGAAATCCCCGTGTCACACTGATGTGGCAGTCTGTGATCAGGCTGGAAAACAAACTCACTGTTACCATGGAAGGAACAAGCAGGAAGTGTGACCTTGGCTCAGGAGATGTGCAAGTGTGTCACAGGCTCACTGGTGGGGTGGGCAGTGGAAGAGCAAAACTTTGCCTAAAAAAAGCCCTCAGAGTGCCTTGAGAGCTCTGTTCTCACTGCATCTTCCTGGGAGCTGTCACCTCCCTCCTGGTTAGGGAGGAGTAGAGCTTGGGGTGGGAGCAAGTCTGAAGCTTCAGCAGGGACAGGGAGGGGGGTAAGGCATTGGTAGCCTGTTAGGGGAGTTTGTGATTGTGAAGGCAATTCTCTGAATGAGGTTTCCCTGTTGGAATGTTGCTGCAGGGGTGCCTGTGTGCAACAAATAACAGGAGAAAACAGCTTGTGTAGTTTTTAACCACCTCTCTTCCTCTTTTCCTTACAACCATCCTGTGCTCTTTCTTTGTGCTCCAAGACAGTTTCTATGAGTCCTTCTATGGTTTTTACCATGCAGGAATTCAATTAATGGCTTGGGGTTTTTTTCCACTTTAATTGACAACTTCACATATCTGCCCACATGAGACCCTTCAGTCTGTATCTTTAGTCCTGCCCATGCAGTCTGAGTTGGGGTGTGTGGGACTAGCTGAGACAGCATGCAGGTTTTATTGTTTGTTTTTATTCTGCTGTGTGTTTTAGCTTCCTCTGTTGACTTTGTCCTGTGATGCCTATTCCCAGTTGTAGAAAAACAGTGGATAGACTGCAAGATCAAAGGGGTGTAATGGAGTGTGCCTCTAAGAAGCAGTGCTGTGTTGGTATTCTGATTGAACTGACTCATTCTTGCCAGTATATTCCCCTTAATCCCAGATTCAGTCTTTCTTTCTAGACTGGATAAGGAACAACAACAGAAAAAGGTGGCTTTCAACAGCTCACTGATGTTTTCTGCTGGAACAAGCAGGACAGAAGCTGGGATGAGGCTTTGACCAGCTACCAGGCTCCTAAAGATTTATACCTCTGCAAAAGTGCCTTGTTCTTTTTATTGGCCAGCGTGTGCCTGTTCTGGGGAAAAGACTATACTTACTTTTCTTTTTTCCAGTTGCAAGGGTAATTCATTATCCAGGGAACACCAAACCCTCTATGAATCTGTCCCTGACATGGATCCTAGCCTAGGATAGCCTGCTGTTCCATGCACTGTGGGTTCATGAGGTGTCTGCAAAATCACAGTAGCAATTGGCAGTATCAAGAGTGGCTTTAAGTCTCGTTTGATCAGGGATGAGCAATGCATCATCTGAAGTGCTGACAGCCATTAGTAACAAGCCAAGCCTGAAAAAGTGCATGTTGAGATGGAGAGGGGAATCCTGCTGCAGTCAAGGTGCTGTTAACAGGTTTGAGACACTTGAAGAGTAGATTTAGACTTTTCCACCAACTTTTGTGTAGGACCATCCCTGACTCTCTTTAAGGATGTGACAGTAAAGGCCAGATCAAAGCAGCTTTTAAGAGATGAGTCTTCAGATGAAGACTGACTGTGATGATGACTTCAGATGAAGCTTGTGTGTGTAAAACACTAATGAACCATCTGTTCCATTTCAGTCCTGCCCTGATGCCATTGATCATGTCTTCCAATCCAAATTCAACGTCATTGGAGCAGTTGGCCTTGGCATTGCTGTCATGATGGTGAGTTTCCAGATTAGTTAGAGGGTGCTCAGAGGATACTCAGAGCAGAAGTCTTGTAGAGCAGTGCCTGGCCCAGCAGCCCACAAGGCCATTCCACTGAGGACAAGTCCCAGCAGGATCAGGGTGTGTGCTGCAGGGCCCTGAGGCAGTGCAGAGCCTGGGATGTCTCAGGCCTCCCTGTTTCTGCTTTGGATTAGGATCTGCCTCCTTGCACTTTCAGCAGTGGGGAAATCTTTCCACTAATGTGTGTATATATGGAGTGAAGATGTATTGGTCATGTTGCTGGCCCACATCTTAAACCTGATATCCCTTGGGGGTTCTTTTTCTCCTTCCTTTATAACAATTACAGGCTCTGCTACAGAGCTGAAATAATAGGGCTGCTAAAAAGACTTGCACTTGTTTGACTTCTCTGGAGAAAAGCACATGCTGAGATGATCAGAGATCTCTTAGGAGATATGGCAGTGGTTTGTAGCTGCTGGTGCTGTGCAGGGCCAGAAGTTGCACTTGAAGATCCTTGTGGGTCCCTTCCAGCTTGACACATTTTGTGATCTATTCTCAAGTACTGAGGTGAATGGGATTCCTGGGAATGAACTTCGGGGATTATGGGGCAGGGATGGCAGAGTAAAGTGTAAAAATACAGAATATAAACATGACCCCTGGGCTGGGAAGAGCAGCTTGTCCTCATGCTGATAAAAGCACATGCTTTGCTTGGCTGATTTCTGATCTGTTTGCTTTCTTTGCAGATTGTTGGCATGATCTTCAGTATGGTTCTGTGCTGTGCCATCCGCAGGGAAAGGGAGATGGTCTAACAGCTGCCAACACAAGATTCCTGCACTATAAAAATCCTCACTATTAACTTCTGCATTGAGAGCATTTCTAAAATGTTATATATTTGTTACCTTTTTAATGCTTTATTTGGTACTGATGTAGGTTTGCTTTTTTGTGTTACAGGTTAAAAAGATAAAGGTTTATCTGACTCAAGACAAATGTTGTACATAAAATATCTGACTTTCTTCAAACTTACATAATTTGGATGTAATTTATGTTGGAGACAATTTGATACTTAATAAAGAGTAAGATATATTGTTTGTGGGGGAGAGGAGATGTTGCTATGTTGATTAATCCCACTGTTTGATGCATAGCAAGGAGTTAAAGTTGCATAACCTGTTAAGTGTTTTTGGGATAAAGCAGGAAATCACTCCTATGCCAATGGCCCATGTTGGAAGGGAATGGGAGACACTGTCAGAGCACGTCAGGGAAGGCGTGGTCATTCCTCTTTCCTTGGTTTGTGTGAATGAATACATTCCTAAAGTGTCACTGCTGTAACACTTTTCCTGTCACCTCCCTGGAGGGTGGCAGAGGCTGGCTGTCACACAGGTGATGTGCAGGGCAGTGGTAGCTCAATGCAGCCAAGCTGGGCTCTGCCTTGGGGCCAGCTGGGCTCCCTGACATCAGCCTGTCTGCTGCCACAACTGTCCCCTGGCATGGCCTTGGGCCCTTGGCAGGGCACATTCCCTAGTGTATGCTCAGGATTTTTTTCACTGGCTGGCTTGGGGCACTTGTTTCCCCAAAGCCAGCAAGGTGCAGTCTCAAGGGCTTACAACAAGTGTGCCAAATCTCAGGTTTCCAAGTGGAATAAATGTAAGTTGCACGAGGAGTTTGAGTGTCCAGCTCAGCAGTTGCAGAGTTGAGGTTGTCCTGTTTCTGTTTAAATATGGGTGTGGGAGAGAGCAGAGACACCAGTGTGGAACCCTTAGCCTAAAGAATTACCAAGTTGTCCAATATTTCTACTCTAAATGGCTTTTAAGTGGGTTTTTTTTGTCTCTAAAGTACTTTCTGGTGGGGGCTGCCTATGGACTTACCAGAACAGATGTGTTGTTCCTGTACCTGGTGCTTGCTTACTGTACAAGCTCATCTGTATTCTTGGAAGCTTCTGGTTTCTGTCCTCTTGGTAATACAGATGTCTCTGAGTAGTCCTTATTCCCCTTTTTCTTCTGCAAGGAGATTGGTATTTATTTGAGAAATACCAGAATTGGTGGGTGTCAGGCTCTGCTGATGTGTGAATGTACTGTCTTCTTTGTGTTACCCACTGTCACATGTCTAAGGGAACCATGCAGCTCTCCTCTGTAATGTGTTGCACTGTTCTGTGTTCATGGGCCTTCTTTAAAAAAAAAAAGTGATTTAAAAAAGTCAAATGGTAATCATGCTTTTGTGTGTCTTGCAGAGACTGAAATGACTCCAGAAAATAGTTGATTTGATTTTTTTTTTTTTTTTTTTGGTGGCTATATGTGACAGTCTGGAGGGGAAAATGTCTCTTGGGAATTTGAGAGCAGCCATGTCCCCCCACCCTGAGCTCTGGCAGAACTGAGAAGTAGCATTTTTGTCAGCTGGGTAATTCTGGGCATGAGAATGAATCCGGCACCTGGAAGAGCTGGGGTGAATTCCTGTCAACCATCAGCAAAGTTTTCTGCTGACTTCTTTTGCTTCTTGTTCACAGAATCATTTAGGTTGGACAAGACCTCCAGGATCATACAGACCCACCTGTGACCAATCACACCCTTGTCAGCCATACCCAGAGCACTGGGTGCCATGTCCACTTTTCCCTTGGACATCCTGCAGGGATGGGAACACCACCTCCTCCCTGGATAGACCCATTCAGTGACTAATCACCCTCTCAGTGAAATTCCTCCTGATGTCCAACCTGAACCTCCCCTGGCACAGCCTGAGGCTGTTCCCTCTCCTCCTGTCCCGTGTTCCCTGGGAGCAGAGCCCGACCCCCCCGGCTGTCCCCTCCTGTCAGGGAGTTGTGCAGAGCCACAAGGTCCCCCCTGAGCCTCCTTCTCTCCAGGCTGAGCCCCCACAGCTCCCTTTGCTGCCTCTCATCAGAGTTGTGCTCCAGACCATTCCCCAGCTCTTCTCCCTTTCCCTGCATGTCCTCCAGCACCTAAATATTGAACTGAGGGGCCCAAATTGGATGTGGGATTTTAGGTGCCTGATACAGAGAGAAAATCACTGCCTTGGTCCTGCTGGCTACACTTTTTGATGCTGGTGCATGCGTTCAGATTGCCAACATCTGCTGTAGCTGTAGCCCAGCAGGTTGTAACTAGTGGGAGGAGAACTGAGCTCTAAGCTCAGTACCCCAGATTGTGATGTTTGGGCAGTGGCTGCAGAGGCAGCTCTTGAGCAGGCATCCACATCAGCTGAAGATCCAGAAGTGAACACCTGCCCCTGTTCCTGTGTTCTACAGAAGCTGGAGAGGGGTTTCCTGGGATTTAGTCTTCAGCTTGCAGTGCTGCTGCCTTCTCCACAGCCACACTCTGCCTCTTTGATACCTACCCTCAATCCACATGTGGTGTTTTAAATGCTGCAGCCCAATCTTTTGCCCTTCTTGTGAACATCTTCTGCATGTGGGTTGGTGTTTTCTGAGGGATCAACGGATGGGTAAGTCTTACCTTACCTGAGAGGGAAGAGCTGATCTTTATGACTCAAGTATTACTTTTCTTTTAGCAAGAACATGGACTACAGATGCAAAACCTGGTTGTAGTCATTCTCAGAGCTGCAGCCTAGTCTGGAATGAGTACAAATTCGGTAGTGAATATTAATGAGTTGCACATCAACTTTCCCCTTACTGCCAGCAGTTGGGATGAAATTTCCTGAAGAATTGGGTTCTAAGGAATGGCAGCCCTAAAAAATCTGAGTGTGTGGCACAGACCCTCCAAGTAGGCAGCAAGTTCCTGTCTTTTATTTAGGTCAGGAATAGAATGTGACTTGTGAGGTTAATACAGAGAGGCAAAAGGGGCATCAAATAGATTATTCTGGAACACAGTAATGGGGGATTAGAATACTGAAGGGGAAACAGTGTTTAGGACAATGTCAGAACTGTGGCAGAAAACACTGACACTGGTGAAATACTTGTGGAGGGAGGGAGAGAAGGATCCCCCTGAGGAGTATGTCTGCCCAGATTCAGAGGGTCAGCAGAGAAGCAAGTATTGCTGCTGGGGAAAAAAAGAAGGCACAGGGAAAAACTTGTAGTTTTAGCATGTCTATTGGGTGGAAAAGATAGGATGGAGGAAAACATACGAAAGTAAAATGCTTTTGTCTTTTCGATGTCATCCTTCCCCATCAGTAAACAAAGGTGCAGCTCTGTTAAGACCTTAAAGCCTGCCTGGAATGTGAGAAACCACTCCAGAAAGAAAAAGGGCTTAAGCAGCTTTGTATCTGAACAAAAGCAGATTTCTTCTTTACACACAGGTGCTGCTGATTCTTTGTTGTAAATTTGCTTAAAATAGCTTTGGTTTATGGCCAGATGTGACACTATATATTATATTATCTATGGGGTTTGCTTGTGGGTAGCAAAGAGCTGTGAGATCTGAGCTATCCTGATCTAGATATTTTCTTGGATTTGGATGGTAGAAGAGATGCTAACTGGTAAGGTAAGTGCTGTTAAGGACTAACATAAAACACTGCCTGTAAGACTCTTAAATCATAAAATCACAGAATGGTTTGGAGTGGAAGAGACCTTAAACATCATCTCCTTCCAGCCCCCCTACCATGGCCAGGGACACCTTCCACTAGCCCAGGTTCCTCAGAGTCCCATCCAACCTGGCCTTGGACACTTCAGGGATGGGAATTGCTCCAAGGCTGCTCTCAGCTGTGCCCCTTGGCTGCTGTGAGGAAAATTAGAACAGATAAAGCCAAATCACTAAAAGATGTGGCTATTTATTTGTTGTAACAGAGCACCATGCAGAATATGGGAATTTGTACTGGGAAACAGCCTGTTACAAGCCTAAGAAAAGCTTAAGAAAGTAAGTGTTGGACTAAGGGGAAGGATGTAGCAGTGAAGTCCTGAGGAAGGCTGTGTTTGGTTATCTATGAGGTAATTTTGCCAGAAGAAAGATTTTTAGACTTACTTTGGAAAATGAACTAGCCTGCTGTAGGACTGGAGGGAGTCTCAAGCTAGCTGCATGGTCAGCTCTGTGGGAAGAAGGTGTGCCAAAGCAGGGAGAGCCTGGTTTTCCAGGGGGACAGAATTTATTGCTGGGAAATATCTTCCTTCTCTACAATGGGGCTGAGAAAGTCATCTATGGTACAGCACATTGTCATTTTACAGCAGTCCTGGCATATGACCACCATAATTGAATGCAGGAGGAAAAATGACAGTGAGTCCATGAAGTGGGGAAAGGGTGTGGGAAGCAGCTGGCTACAGTGGAAAGAGAGGGGTGGACCTGACACATTGGGAGGGCTGGAATAATTTCTATCCTCTTGTACACTTTAAAAACTTAAATCCCTATGTTTCAGCAATTAACAGTGTTACTCATAGAGGGTGTAGAGATGTGTTTGCAGAAGGGGAGGATGTCATTTTGGGTGACTTCCAAAAGCGCTCCTAAAGGAATTGCTCCAGTAAGGAAGAAAAACCTGGATTTATTTGACAGGCTAAGTCATGACTATACTTCTCCCTCTCCACCCACCAAGAGGAAAGAATAGCAAGTGCTTGCAGACAGTTTTTTAGGAACTGCCTGTACATCTCCACGATTTTTCTTCAGATGAATCTCCAAGGCCAAGCAAGCACTGCAGAAGCTGGGCTCAGAGAAATTGTCCGGGGGGGTGGGGGGAAGCAGTGGAGCCTAAAATCCCAGTGATAAACATGAGTCAGACGTCGTTTCCATGGGCGATGTGCTGAGAATTTCAGGCTGAGCCCTGCCCTGTTCTCTTGCAGGCACTTGAAAGCCTCTGCAGGGAGCTGCCCAGCCAGCCTCCATCTGCAGGTAGTCAATGGTTAATGCACTGCCAAGGCTCCCTCTGACTGCTCCAGCATCTTTTTCATCCTGAACTGCCTGAGAGGAACCTGGGAGTCCCAGGAGGACCAGTGCCTGCTGTCCCTGGGTGAGAGATGCTCTTCCAGCTGTGGAGTGCAAGCACAGCCCTAGCTGGGGTTTTGTTGGGTTTCTATGTTTAGGGGGTGGTTTATGCTCATGGCCACTGTATAATTATGATTATAAAATAGCCACCTCTTCAGTTTCTGTCTCTTGGCAGCTCTCAGGAAATGACCTAATTTGAACTGCCAGCAGTGAGGACATTGAACCCTATCAGAAGTCACTTTTAACTGAACCTAGAACCTCTAGACCTTTGCCAGGCTCTGCTGGCAGTGACAAAAATAGTTAAGTGAGATTTTTCCACTGCTGGACACAGGCCTCCACATGCATGACTCCCACGAAATGAATCCACAAGGCAGCCATTCAGGGCATGCTGAATGCCTCCTCTTCTCTCACTGCCGATTTTGAGATCAATAGAAATTCAGGCTGGGGCTGAGAACTGACCTTTTATGCCTTGTTCTAACGCTGGCATTTAGTCCTGGCCTTGCCATGCATTGGGTGGCTGCACTTGTGTTCTGCCCCACCAGCACCACAGCTCCCTTTCCAACACCACCAGGGCAGGTCCTGCTGGTTGAAAGGAGCTGGCAAACTTCAGCTGCTGCTCCGTGGCTGTGTGTGAGGGAAGAGTAGGGTGGAGGAGAGCTGGGGAAGCTGCACCACGAGACAGGTTTTTCAGCTTTGGGCTGGCTGCACCTCCAGCTTACGCCAGCATTGCCTCTGCTTGTGGAGAGCTGGGGGAGCCCTCACCAGCCCTTTCCAGACTCACAGGCTCAGCTCAGCTGAAGGTCTGTAATTAAAAGGAGCAGCTTTAAATATCCTGGCAGTGGAGATGAAGAGCAGCACGAGTTCTCAGCAGGGACTTTGACATGACCATAGCTCAGGTGATGTCTCACCATCATCACCAGCACAGCAGAGGCAGAGGAGAGGTGGGGCCAGTGTTCAGCAAGTCCTGATTCATGGCTTGGGCCACTTGCACAGTGTGAGTGCAAGCAGACAGGGAAGGTTATGCCAGGTGATCAAAAAAGTTCCTCTTCTGTTGTGGGATTAGCCACTCCTTTGCAGCTCTCTCTGTGACTTTATTCTGCATGGGGGTGAATGTAGAAAAATCAGGGGTGCCATGGGATCTGTTGCTGTTTCCAGGGAGAGGCTACATAGCTGTGCTGTGCCATGAGATGGGGTGGCTGTTCCACAGGTGGGGAATAGCTTTATTTGCAGTATGAGTTTGAGGGGCAGCTGCTTATCTTGATTTTCAATACAAGGGTGATTCTGCCCTTACAGGGTGGCTGCTTTGTAGCATGGGGCCATTCTGATTTGTGCACCTTCAATCATGACCATCACTGGACCGCCAAGAAAAGAAAATTATTTTCATTGTGGTTTTACTCCTATTTTCCTTCTTTTTAAAAATTTCCTGGAAGATCTATAAACCTTCAGCCGTTAGGTGAGGGATAGAAAGGGACTTTTTCCCCTCATGCACAGTCTGTGGCTGCAGCCTTTGTCCTCAGCGCCCAGCTGAAGGTTTGTGCATGGTGTGCACATCAAAAATGCTCTAGAAAAGAAACCAGAGTGGCAAATATGGTGTAAATAGATGGAAGAGGAAAGACAAAGACAAGCCACTCCACTCCAGATTGTACAGATCATGTTTTAATGGCAAATGTGCAAGGTGAATAAGTGAGGCCTTTCCTCCTGCTCACACCAGGGTCAGCCATGAAGGCAGAGCAGGTTACTCAGGGCTTCACCTAACCCAATCTTGAAAGCCACCAAGGATGAAACTGCACAATCTCCTGGTCCCCTGCTGGGCTGGTGTCCTGACAAGAAAGTTTCTCCTCATGAGTTTGAACTTCTCTGGTTTCAGCCTTTGCCTGTTGTCTCACCATGGTGAGCAGCCTGGCTCTTTTTGGTTGTTTCCCCACAGCCACTGGAAGGCTGCCATGAGCCCCCTCTCAGCCAGACTCCCTCTTTTCCAGACTGGACAAGCCTTGTAGCCTGATCATGTTAATGCAGCCCAGGTTGGTGTTGTTGCTTGGTGGCCCATTAGTAGCCAAGGTCAGAACATCTTTATCAGAGGAAAACAATACGCAGTTCCTTTGGGTTTTTGTGGCTTGATGACGGAGAGTGTCCTCTTCCAGGATTTAATTGTGGAAAAAGAAACAAAAATGAAGGTAAAAATGGGGCAGGAAAGCTGAGCAACCAGCAAACACCACTTGGCAGGTTGTTCCCATTAAGGACTGTTAATCCCACGGGCCAAGGTCCCCTCCTTGTGAGGGCCAGCCTTGCTCCACCCTTGACTTGGCACTGCAAATAGGAAAAGCTGATTTTTGCTGCCACCAGTTCCCCTTCCTAAGCCTGTCAGTGCATCTGCTGAGCCACCACCTCACAAGATACGAGTGACCACAACCCTTCCCAGAACAGTGAACCCCTTGCTCACTGCTGATGACGGCACCTTCTCCTTTGGGCCTGCTGGCAAAGCTCCCATCTTGCTCCTGGGAAAGATTTCTATTAAACAGTGTATGTTTTCCTTCTGTAAGTGGTTTGTTTTACAATATAAGTCACATTAATCTGTAAAATTAGCCCTGCAAGTGGTCCTTGCAGTTCCTCCCTGCTTTTTGTGATGGGA
Source organism: Trochalopteron elliotii (assembly GCA_024734555.1). Taxonomy (NCBI): domain Eukaryota; kingdom Metazoa; phylum Chordata; class Aves; order Passeriformes; family Leiothrichidae; genus Trochalopteron; species Trochalopteron elliotii. Next base: position 2,577,955 of record JANPWX010000069.1, on the reverse strand, counting down.
CTCTGTTGTCCAGCACCTCATAATTTCCAGAGTTCAAATGTCTGGGCTAAGGCTTTCTCTTTTTCTGCTGCCTTCTTCAAGGTGAGTGGAGGATCTCTTTTTGTATGTACTGAAGTATCTTTGGTTACTGCCAAAAATTATTTTAGCAGAAAAGTATTGTTTTGCCTGTACTTAAAAAAAAAAAAAAAGCATCAGCCATTTAACTTGAAGCTCAGCCTCTGTTTTGGAAGCAGTGCCTGAGAGTTGTGGATGGTTTCTGCCTTTTGTTAGAGAGCTGCCTATGGCTTTTTAGAAAGGAAATGTCATGGAAGTGTGAGTTTCTGGAAGACACCTTCATCCACACAGTCCTGATAGACCAGAAGGGGAAGTCACTAAAATACCTGGGCACCTAAGCTTGTCCTTGGGACTGAGGAGGCAAAACTCAAGAGCTTTGCCTACACTTAGCCCCCAGGCCTCTGGAATGTGCAGATAGTCATCGGGCTCTGCCTGGGAACATTGCTCCCTAATGCAAAACAAATTTCCTGAGCCTGGTCAGAGCTGGGTTGAGTGGCTCTTGCCTCAGGCTTGCCCCAGGAGGAGATGCCCTTACCTGCCTCCCTGGGAAGGTCTCCCTGTGTAGAAAGGTGCTACCTAGGTGTTTATAGACAGCTATGGACTTACCTGCAGGATGATGTGGTGTAGGCATTCCAGAGACAAATTTTCTCAAGGATATGGCAGGAGAAATGGCATTTTATACAGCAGATTCCCCTCAGAACCCCTTGTCTGCCCAGGGAATGCACCCCCCCTCCCCCATCTCTCTAGATGAGCACCCAAATTCCTCTTCCATGTGCAATCAGTGGAGGAAACCAGGCTTTTTTTTTTCCTTTTTCACAAGGCTCTGCACACCTCTGCTATCAGCTTTGTGTGGGGAAACACAAACTCTTCTGGAGGGACACCATAATGAGCTACAACCTGAAAGCACCAGGCCTGGCACAGCCCAACAAGCAGCCACGCTACTGACACATCTCCTGAGGTGCCAGTCTCTCAGTCACACCTGGAAATTACCCTCTGCCCCTGGAAAAACACCCTGTGCATTTGCTGGTTTCATCTGGATTTGCCCATTTTTTTCCTCTGCCACCCCCAGGCTTGTGAATCACAAACAGAATGGATGCAGCAAGATTTAAAGCAGGGATTTCTCTTTAAGGGGAGTGTGGGAACACGAGTTTGCATGTGAAGAAAGCCTAAAAGGCAGTCCTGGTACATCACTAACCTGTCTTTACCTCCTCCAGTTGTCCCAACCTCTCCTGGCTGGGAGGCACCTGGTGCCCAGGCATTGCCCCAGACCAGGGTGCCTCATTCTGGGCTTTTTGGAGCTAAGGCCATCAAGAAATACAGGCTTTGGGGATCCTTATTGGTATCTCCAACTCAGGAGGTGCATCTGCTGTGCCAAACTTACTGATCAGGTTTCAGGTGACCTGGGAAGGCACCTGGAAGCTTTCTCTGTAGTCAGCCCTCCTGGTTAACTGGTTCATATCAGCTTAATACCAAACACTCCACAGCAGCTTCCCTGAGCAGTAGAACTCCTGTTGTTTTTCCACAGAAAAATGCAAAATCCCGTGGTAACCAGTGACCTCTTTCTTTGTGCCCATCCCTAGAGCTACCAAGCAGTGACAGCCATCCCAAAAATCCTGTGAGAGAGCCTCAGCCACTGTAACCCAAAGAGGATGAGTAGGGGCTGAGGGCACCACATTCTCCTTCCACTTCTGCTCCCCTTTGTAGCAACATTTTAAAATTCAGCAGCACATCATTCCCTGTGTTTTCTAGGAGCAGCATGGAAAGCTTCCCTCAGGTGTCTTGTGCTGGGACCCAGGGCAGGATGTGCTGGGAACAAGGAGGGACTTAGATCAGGGGGAAATAAGCTGAAGACAGGGGTTTGGAAAGTAAGGAAAAGGAGAAAATAGGAGAGGGTCAGTGCTAGAAACAAAGCAGGGAAGGCAAATGCAGAGCACAGATAATGAGGATAAAAGTGAGGGAAAACAGCAAGTTGTGGGAAACAACAGGAACAGGTAATATTTGGGAGGAAATGAAATGGTCTGGGCATACAGGAGGTCAGACAAAGTGTAAAATACACAAAGGGCTCTCCCAGCTTGAAATGTTGGCACCACAACAGGGTCTAGCAAGTGGTTCTTTAGTTTAGATGATGAAATCAAAGACTCAGACCTTCTGATGGTCAATATGTGGCAGCACAACCCCACACCACAAACTAGCTTTTTCCATTTATTGAAAAATAGAAAACCAAAAAACACCAAATCAAAACCCAAACAAAACCACCAAAATACCCCAGACAGAAGCAGAGCACAAGTGAGATTAAGACTGCAGTTTCAGGTGATGCTGGCATGAAGAGGAACGTGCATTGGTAAAGATCCCTTCTGGCAGGATCTTGGAGGCTCTATGGAACAAATCTAGGAATTCAAGGAGGAGATAAAATAGTTTTGTGATGAAGCTACATTGATGTTGTCCTGCTTCAGGCCCAAAGTGATGTGAGGCAAGTCAGAGGTTCCTGAGATAAAAATAGTCTTTACTTACCAGATCAAATGTGCATAGGCACAAAAGAGGCTGAATAATACAAAAGAAAAAAAAAAAAAGTTGTACCTTCCTAGCAGCTTGTCCTAATTTTTGAATTATTGACTAATTTTCTGCATTTTTTGAAGTGAAACATTTACACTTTTCAAAGTGCTGTTTCACCCTTTTAAAAGTAACCGTGTTAGGGCTTCCTGTCGCTGCCTGCTCCATGGAAAATCTCTAAGTTGGGTTTTCTTTGCTGCCTGCCAGCTCTGTTCCAAGCAGGGTATTTTCCATTTTGCATGCAACTGCCAGTAAAAAAAAGTCCCAGAGAATTCCACACGTGCCTCTGTGCCTCTCCAGATAACAGCTCCTTTTTATGTTAGTGCAACTATCTTGTAGCTAATTTTGTGCAAAAATTTGAGGCCACCTTTGAGGCCAAAAGGTGATCCTGAACCAGAAGCTTAATTTAGTGAATGCTGTGTGGGCTCAAGAGTTCCTCACTCATTTTCCCCTGGCTAGGCTGGGTTTTGCAAATACAAGAAGTTAAACAAACAATTCTTATTTTAGCATTTTATTCGGCAGCGTCACGTTTATACAGTCACTTTACAGAGCAGAATAGGGAATTCCCTCTTTTCTTCCTCTTCCTCCCCGTACTAATTTTTTTTCTGTGCTTTCAGTTCCTGAACCAGGGCAGGATGGAGACTGTTGGTCCAGCACTTCATTGGCCAAGAGCTTTGCCCACAGGAGTCCTGCTACCAGCCTGGAACCTGCTCAGGCTCCACAGCAAACACTCCTAAAAACAGCTTTCACTAAAGCCAAGCCAGCTGAAAGTGCTATTGCCAAAACCAGCAAAAAGATTCTTTAAATCCCTGTAGGACTTGGTGATTTTCCTCCGGCCTGGAGGGCAGCACCTCTGTGCTCTGTGTTTTCACAGATGCAATCACCTTCTTCTGCACATGCCAGAGGTGCTGCTGGAGACCCTCTGGCTCACAGCAGCCAAGCACAGCAACGATGTCACTGAAGTCTGCACCCACAGCTCCACACCATCCCAGGATGGCTCAGGCTGGAAGGGGCCACAGTGGGGCAGCTGGTCCCACCTCCCTGCTCCAGAGCACAGGGCACAGGATTGTGTCCAGAGGGGTCTGGAATATCCCCAGTGAGGAGACTCCACAGCCTCTCTGGACAATCTGTTCAGGGCTCTGCCCAGGGAAGAAGTTGTGCCTCACGTCCAGCTGGAACCTCCTGGGCCTCAGTTCCTGCCCGTTGCTCTGGTGCCATTGCTGGGCCCCATGGAGCAGAGCCTGGGCCCTGCCCTGAGCCCTCCCTGCTCACAGGGACACACAGGGATCAGGGCCCCTCTCAGCTGGGGCTCCTCTCCAGGCTGGACAGCCCCAGCTCCCTCAGCCTTTCCCTGTCAGAGATGCTCCAGGCCCTAAATCATCTCTGCAGCCTCGGCTGGCCCCGCTGCAGGAGCTCCCTGTCCCTCCTGTGCTGAGGAGCCCAGAGCTGGACACAGCTCTCCAGATGTGCCCCACAGGGCTGGGCAGAGGGGCAGGATCACTCCCTGACCTGCTCTTCCCAATGCATCCCGGGCTGCATGTCCTGTCCACCCACCAAGTGTAGCTCAGCCTTGGGGCACAAACTATTTCACTGCACGAGGAATTGTCAGAGAGGGACTAAACCCATTCCTGCATTCTTAATTTGTACCCTCTATGACCAGCCACATGCTGCCCACTTCATCTCACTTTTCCACCTTTACCCAGTTGCTTTATAGCCACAGTAGAGAGACACACATTCCTTCAATAACTCACTCCTGCCCAATGGAGAGGCTCTCCTGTGGGAGCAGCTCAGCACTTCAGGGCAAATCTCACCTATAGGGAGGCAGGGAGATGGGGATTCCCTTTCCATTTCCTCCCTTTGTGCAGAGTTTAAAACAGTGTTTATAATCAGTGGAATGACTCAGGAAAGCAGCTCTGGCAGGGTGGGGAGCCTAATTTGGAAAAAAAAAAACAAAACAAAAGGCAATGACTTTTGCTTTATGACACATTGGCTGATATTCAGCCATCAGCACACAAAGGGCTTTTCTTCCTGAGCCATTAGCTAAATGAATCAGCAGAGATTTCCAGCGGAGTGTTTCTCCTGAGTCCCATCTCCTGATCGTTGCAGGCTGGGAGGGCACAGGGTATCCCTCTGCCACTGCAGGGACAAACAGGACACAAAACAGGAAGGTGCCTTTTCAAAATGTGAGGTTACTGTAAAAATAAATCATGACTCTTCTGCCGACAACAGCAAACACAAATTATGGGAAATATTTTCAGCCTTTGCTTTTGCAAAGGGAGTGAATATAAACAGCCCAGCTGGCACAGCGGGCTGACGCCGGGTGTGGGATGGCTCCCAGCCCTGCAGCTCCAAGACTGCCACAGCATTCCCAGTGTTCCCAGTGCTGTGGTGAGGAGAGGACAACCCCCCCTGTGCTCCCCAGGGCTCTGCTCCAACCAGCCCAGCACACCCACACCAGAGCACAGCACCCAGAGTCAGGGTGAGGATCCCCCCCATGGGGTCTCCAAATAACCTTAATTTCAACTCCTTCATTCCCAACAGAGGCTGTCCAGAAGTCTTTGGAGCACCTTCCCTACGGAGATAGGCTGGTGAAGTTGGGGCTCTTCAGCCTGGAGAAGGGAAGGTTGGTGTGTGGACACCTCACAGTAGCTGAAGGGGCTGCAGGGAAGCTGGAAGAAGACTTTTCATCAGGAACTGTAGTGAAAGGGCAAGGGGAATGGCTTCACACTGACACAGAGTAGGTTTAGATGGGACATCATGAAGAAATTGTTCCCTGTGAGGGTGGTGAGGCCCTGGCACAGGTTTCCCAGAGAAGCTGTGGCTGCCCCATTCCCTGGAAGTGTTCCAGGCCAGGTTGGATGGGGCTCTGAGCAACCTGGGTTAGTGGAAGGTGTCCCTGTCCATGGCAGGGGGCTGGAACAAGCTGATCTCTAAGATCCCTTCTGACACAAACCCTTCCATGTTTCTGTGATTCTAAGGCTCCCAAAGCACCAGGAAGGTTTTGGGCACCTTGTGGAGCCTTGTGTGCTGCAAGGAAGAGGCCGTGCCCAAGCCCCCAGGCAGGCAGGTGAGACTGACACTGGAACATGCACATCTGCACCCCCCTCCAGCTCCCAAAAAAAGCAAAAAAAGAAAGCAAACCCAGCTTCCCAAAGCAGCTGATGTGGCCATGTGACTTCCCTGCTAAAGGTGAGAAAGGCAAGGATCAAATCATCTTCCCACAGAAGAAAGGGAGATTGGTTCCCCTCCCCAAAAACTGTGGAGAGGCTTTTATCTGTCATAGCAGGGAGTGCTGGAGGATCTGGGCTCCCTCTCTGCCCCAACACCAGAAGGTGAGATGGACCCAAGAGGCACTTTGCTCCAAATCCCTGAAAACAATCAAGGAACGAACTTCTCCACCTTGCTTAAAGTACTGTAAAAATCTACAACAAGCACAGAGGGCACAGGAAGTATCCCAAGAGGGTGGCTTTTAACCTGTATATAACTGCAACTTTTAAACTCCTGGCTATTTACAGCTGCCTTGCTGTAAAATCACACACTTCTCAGCAGTTCTTTTCTCCAGCAACAGCCCTTAGGAGACAGCCATCACAGCCCTGGGCTCTGAAAACCTCTTGCCTTAATGTTCAAAATTTACCAACCCCTTCTTCTGATGGATCAGGCAGACGTGGGATGTGGGACACACAAGAAGATCAAGGAATGTGTCCCTGAAGTTGGTTTGATGAGTGAGCCCTGCAGGCTCAGCTGGCAGATGCATTATCAGTGCTGAAGGTGTGATTATCATTAAGCTAAATGAGGTCTCACAGGTGTTTCCATGCTCAGCACTTACCTGTGAAGATGGAGGGCACAGGCAGGTGATTGATTTGGGTTTGGTTTGTTTTGTGGGGGTTTTAATGTGTTCTGCTTTGCACAGCTGCACGAAGGGAAATCAACATTTACCACCCAGCAAGAGATGATTGCCTCATCTGATCTCTAGCAATCTTTATAATAAATGCAAAAAATTATTCCTGCTGTTGAACTGAATTAATCCTGATGCTTTCGAATTTATGCCACCTTACAGAAACTAAGAGGCCTGTAAGAAAAGGTTTGTCCTGTTTACTAAAACTGAATTAGTTCACACGAGTTCATGCACTCTCATCACATAAAACAGGAGTTGTTTGTAGAACACAGAGTCTTTCTGCTGACTAAGGCACACAGGAAAAGGTTAATATACCAAATTTACCTGGTTACACGTCAGCTATTTAGAAGTAACAGAAGTTTAAAAATTAATTATGCTAAGATATGCAAACAGAAGATAGACACACACATATGTGCACTGTCAGCTGAACAAGCCACACTTTGGGCAACTGTACAAAACCTCACCGTGCTTTTCTTCTGTGAAAGTAATTTTGTGATAATACCCTCACTCCCATGGTCTTACAACCATGGTACTGCATTAGTCCAATAGAAATACATCCACAATCTGCCTTGTCAACTCTAAAAACAACTCAAAAAAAACCCCAGCAACACTTGATAACACACACAGCTTTCTCTGTTTGCACCAAGTCTGACTCACTTCAAAATCCTGACTGCTTGGCACTTCCAGTTCAAATGACAATGGACAGGCAAAACAATTCTCCACACTTCAAAGGAGGTGCCAGTCAGGCAGCCACGGAATTTGGAATTTTGATCCTGCCCACCCTAACAAAATGAGCCTTCTTGAGACTTGACATGCAAAGGGAGTGAGTAATGAAAGCACCCACAGTGACTCACCTGACACTCACTAATTCCACTACAAACTGCAGCAGGGAGAACAGCATGACGAGCCTGGAATGCTGGGACACCAGTGCAGCACGGATTGCAGGTGCAACAGGGAGGGTCACATGAAGATGGAAGGCTCTTCCCCTTGGTGGGACACCTGCCACATGGTCAAGGGCTGTCACTGCTTCTGCCAGAAGGAAAAAGTCCTGCCTGTGGTTAACCCTGGTTTGGCTCCAAAGCCAGCAGGAGCACCAAGAGGATGAATGTGGCCATCCTTGTACTCTCAGGTACCCACCCTCTCCTCCTCTGCTAGGAAAGAAATCTCAGCTCAAAACTCCAAGCCCAATTGCACCTGGCACGTTTAATGTACAAGCATGGAAATAAAAATCGGACCATTCCCACAAAAGTTTATGTCTTACCCAAAAGCTTAAATGCAAAGGATTGGCTATTTCAAAAATTTCACTGTGCTCATTGAGTCTCCTTTTGAGACTGCAGCACATAAAACTCAGTGCTCAGTGTCACACTGGGACTGGGAATGCTGTAGGTAGATGATGTGAGCTGGGGTGGGGACTCTGCCACCAGACCACATCCCAAAAGCCTATTTCTGAAAACGTGCATTTCTCAAAAAGCACACAAATTATTTCCTTCATCACTCTATGAGAAAGGGCAAGTAGGGTTGAACAAGCTGGCATTTGTCCTCCTCCAAACCTGGAAGAGCTGGTTTGGGATCCAGGCAAGATTCCCAACCAGCTCTCACAATGATGAATTTTGCACCACCAACAGCTTTCAGAGTGACTTGTAATTGCAATGAAAACTCCTATTCACACCTCTTGGAAATATTGGTTTAGGCTGTTCAGCTGAGGATGAGTGAAACAAGTGTGAACTAATGCACATTCCCAACCATTCTCAGTTTATTACAGGCAAGAATAAACTTTTGCTGTAGGAAAAGGAAATTCTGGCATAGCCACACAAAGCTATAGACTCAAAATCTGTCCTTGTCTATACTGCTTAGTCTTTCCAGCAGTGTTCAGCCACTGCCAGACATAAACCAGTGTTTTACAGAAGGAAAGAAAAAGAGAGGAGCTGAAGCATCCAGCTCCTGCCAGACACTCCGTGGCCAGACTGCAAAGGAATTAAAACAAAAGACCTGGTAATGCCTAATTTCACAAGGTACAAGAGGGGCACCCACATCACAGTAAATATAAAAACGATTTGGGCATTGTCTGTGTCTAAAAGCCAGTGGAAAAACTCAGGGTTAAACACAAGAAGTGACAAAGGAAATGCACGTCCCTCTTTCTACAACACAGTGGTCTTTCCTCACAAGAACACAGCCTGATATTGGCTTTAGTCACTTGTATTATACATCCTACACATCCAGGTGGTCACAGCTCCTCTGGGAAGCACAATTCCTGGGGACTGCAGCTCTCAAGAGTGAACAATCTCTTCACTGGAGTCCTCTGCTCCTGCTGCTGACCACTGATTTTAGAGACACATTTCATCTGTTTCCCAGGCAAAGCAGCTGAGATGAGATGATCAAGCCAAATTCAAACAGATCAATTCAAATGTGATATTAAAGCAATTAATAAGAGACAGGGATCTGGTTACACTGCCAGCATTTATAGCTACAGTCTTGCTGCTGTTTATTGTCATAGTTTTACAATGAAAAGAATTTTTTCAGAAGTAATTCAAGGCTAGCAAACACCAAATCACTGGTGGACTTCCAACAACACTTCTTTTGCTGTCTGGAGTCCCTAAAACCAAGTATAGTTGCTGGAGTTTCTCCTCCTGTTTTACATATATCTTATTCCTCCTGGTTTCTGTTCCCCTGTATTCCAGGACAGCAGCCAGAACTTCTGACACTTGCATGATCTGGAATTTTCACCCATGGGACTCTGGCTCCTGTATCAGCTCTTTCCTGTCTGAGGCCTGGTCAAGATTAGAATTTGTTAAGGATAAACCAGGAGATTTGCAAAAAAAAAAAAAAAAAAAAAAAATAAAAGACAGAGCAGGAACTTTTATTGAGTGAAATATCCCTGCTCCTTTCTTCAGCAAGAAAATAATCATGGCAACAAGGAAAAAATACAACCAAAAAAATAAATAAAAAAGTGCATCTGTTGCAAATAATATTATTCTCTCTTTTTTTGACTCTTCTTATTTTGCAGAGTTTAAAATAGCAATTTTTTCTCTTCCTTTTTTTTTCAGAGTGCAGCATCAGTCATTAGTTTCTTCTTTAATTTCTGCAAAAAACCCCAAACAGATTCCTAAGAAAAGGTGACACAAAATACCTGGAATTTTTCAAATGTTTTATATCTCAAAATTAGACACACCCCCTCCCACACAGACACCCTCCCAAAAAATATTTATGGCATATGACATCTTTCAACGATTCTAGAGTAAGGTGATTCTGTTTCCAAGATAAAAGCCTGAGAATCCAAAGAGAAAACCCTCCCTTTCCCCTTTTGGTGAAGTTCTGCATTGAAGAGAGGATGTTTATACCTCTGGAAGTCTTAGAAATAATCACTTCTGTGTAGCCACACAGCTCACAACAAATGGTGTCTGAGGAAACACAGAACTTTGGCATCTATTTTACAGACTTTTCTGTCCCCATTTCCAAAAGCAGATGGGTCTAAGAACTAGGTATTGGATCATGGGAGCTGTCTCAGGCAGCAGCTCACAATAAAAAATAATGCCACAGGATGAAAACTGTGCATTCAGGGGAGCTACTGCTGTCTTGGAACCCTTTCCTTTCCCCCACCTCCTTCACCAAGAAAAAAATCAGCTGGTTACCAACAACAGTCTCTCCTTTCTTGCTGCTGCTCTCTACGTCCTCTTTTTCAGTGACTGCTGCCACCTCTGGCTCTGTCTGGTGGCTCTGGAAGGAACCTGGCTCTGGTGGTGTCAGTCCCTTCTGTTTTCCAGACTGTGGCATGGATTCAGCCATTGTTCCATTGGGCATTTGAAGGAGACAGGACTCTGGGATGTACTGTCCTCCTGCCATGCTGGGAAAAGGCATTTGGGGATGCAGCTGCTTGGAGAAAGGAGCTCCCTGCATGTAGAAATCACTCCAGGACACAGCTGGATAGGCAGGGATGTCTGCTGAGGGAAAAGCCACCCAGAAAAGAAGAATAATGAAAATAATGGAAGCACATCTATGTGTAAGATGTGTGTTGTGCTTTGCTCAATGCAAACACAGCATTGCAATCACCACACACATCAAGGATCACTTTGCTCTTTACACTGCAGTGTATTTAAGCTAAGAAAAGCTTAGGAAGTTCATAGCATTATAATAATCTAAAAGAACTCCATGCCACTCAGCACTGATCCTGAGTGTATGTTATGATAGTAGAGACACCCCCAATTTTATTTTTTTTTCCCAGTCCCATTTTCCAAGTTAGCTCTGCCAGGCACAGGATGGATGCTTCATCTTCACTTTCATTTATAAAAGCTGCAAACCAGGAAGCAGGAATGTTTTGTTAATTATTATCCATAATTCAACTAAGCTGCTTACTTGCTTATGTGCTGATACAAGACTCAAAGGTGTGCCTGCACTGATAGACTGGTTTCCAGCCCTGCACTCTGGGAATCCTGGAACCTTCTCAGGAAGAAATTGCTCCCTTGTGAGGGTGGTAAAGCACTGGAACTCAGAGGAGCTATGGCTGCCCCATCCCTTGAAGTGCTCAAGACCAGGCTGGATGGAAGGTGTCCCTGTCCATGGCAGAGTGTTGGACCTGGATGAGCTTTAAGATTCCTTCCAAACCAAGCCATTCCAGCATTCTATGATTCTGTGAACTTGGTCATCCTCACTGCATAACACAAAAAGCCATTCACTGCTGATTGTGCTCTGGACAGAAATATGGAGTAAGAGAATATTAGCTCTGTCTCTGTTCCTTCAACAACCTGCCAACCTCACCAGCTTGCACCTTCACACAGCCCTTGATGCTCATACAACAGTGCCACAAGGAATGTAACACACACTTGGGCATCAAGCTAGAAAAACTCATTTGATGCAGTCTGGGGCACAGCCCTCTCATTATTTCTGGCACTTCAGACTGAAAAAGCACAGAAGATAATAATTATGCCTTGGAACTAGAGCAGGGAGCAGGGCCAAGTGTGTTAGACAGCATGGGTGCTGCCAACCTGTCCTGCACAATGTCAGCTGGGAAGAGTGGGGACAGGAGCCAGCCTGCAGCCTGATGTGAGTCAGACTCCCCTCCCTGACAAGGCCCACAGAACTGGTACAAAAACAAGCAGCAGCATCTGTGGGCTAAAACTCTTTGTTCTCTCATGTCATGAGACAAGGGATGGAGCATTTGGAGCGTGACCTTAATTTAACAAACCTGTCAGCTCCAAATGAATTAACTACAACAGTTTGTCGTTTGATTATTCTTGGGCATGAATAACTTCAAAATACAAGGCCCAGACACAAAACAAGGAGATCAACAATGCCATTTTTACCTAGAGGTTTTTGTTTTTCTTCATGAAATTATGCTGGAGTGCCTTTATTTCAGTGCTGTTGCAAACTCAAATCAGAGGAAGAATCTATGTCCATAGTCTGTTGGCTCCTGTCTCTCTCTTCTTTTGCACTACCCTAAGATCCATAACATGATTTCAAAGTGGTTTCTGCATAAGCCAAACAGTGAGAAGGCTGGTTTTCCTCACTATCTCCAACCATCCCATCTGCTGTGGCACCTTTTCCACTTTGCACCCTTGACTCCCACCACATGCAACAAAAGGATGTTTGTGAATACAACAGGACACTCCTGGAAAAGTTATTTCTCCAGTCCAGACAAAACCTCTGCACTATCTGACACATTCACATTTAATCCTCTTCCTGACGTGTGCAGTCTGAGTTGTAACTTTTGATTCAAATGAACAGGTCACTCAGCACTTTAAAAAAAAAAAATCAAGCATATAAGGAAATTAAGTGAAAAAAAGATAGGCACATCTATTTGTTCAGCCATGTGAATGTTCCCTCTTTCTGCCACACTCATCAGTGAACCCACTGACCATGCTGAATGTTTCAGGGTGTTATTTAGTTACTCCAGAGGAGTGAGATACCAAAACATTTCAGAAATTTACCTGAATTGGCACTTGGCTGCTGTGGCATGAGTGGTCCCCCCGTGTGGTTTTGCACACAGCCTTGTGTGGCTCCATAGCTCATGGCCCCACTGCTGCCAGGTAAGTCAGGGAAAGCTGGATGGGACTCCAGGAGTGTTGGAGGAGGAAGGTGGTCACTGGAGAACATATTGCTGCCCAGGTGACCTTGGTGACAAAACTGGGAGAGCTGATAGATCCCCTCCTGGCTGCTGTACTGACAGTAGGTGGCCTCCAGGCTGTCTCCAGGCTCCAGCTGCTCCGGGTAAGGGCAGGAAAGTGGTGAACCAAAGCTGCAGAGAGCAAGGAGAGAGGCAACCCAGAGATCAAAGGAGAGTCAACACCAACCTGTCCAATTAACAACTCTTTTATGGCCAACCCTTCCTCCCAAATGCCAGGCACAGCACAAGGGCAACAAAAGCCACTTGAGTGAAGTGCTTTCACAACAGAATTCTTGAACAATGGGTTTAAGTGGGGATTATCTTCCCACCCTCCAAAGCACGGCCCAAAGCTTGGAACACCCTCACTTTCACCTGACAGGCATGCAATTCTGAGAGCACTCTGAGTACAGGTAGCACCTGTCTCATAGCAGGCACCCTGTATTATGCACATTATACAGCTTCCCATACTCCTTTTAAAGGATACTGTCACATGTGTTTTATACTCCCTTTAAAGGATACTGTCACACGTGCATCTCACTTTTCCTTAATGCTCCCACCTCATTCCTCATCCCCTGTCCCACATTCACCCTCCCTCCCCAAGGCTTCTCCCAGGGGCCACTTTTTTTTTCTCTCCCTCAAAGCCTTTCCCATCTGCTCCTACCCCTGATTCTGGATGTCGTAAGAGAAGCCTTCCCCGGAGCCGTTTTCCTGACTGGCCAAGCTGCACTCGCTGCTGGGCGTGTCCAGCATCAGAGGAACGATGTGGCTGTGCGGCTCGAAGGGCAGGCTGAGCGTCAGGCTGGCCCTGCGGATGGGAGGAGGGCTGGGGAAAGCCGGGAAACACTCCGCGCCGCTGGAATTGAAGGGCAGCGCCTTGCTCTGAGCTGGTGCTTCACAGCCTGCCACCATTCCTGCCACCATTCCTGCCACCGAGGAGGCTGGGAATAAAACAGAGAGACTGTCACACTGTGCTGTCACACCGGGAATCTTGCAGGAGCAAGCAGAGGGAATGACAAGAGGAGCAGGACAGAAAAAAGCAAGATGCCAGTGAAAAGAGTGGACGTTAATTGATGGGAATAAAAATAAATGAGTACCAGCACTGATGTGGAGAAGCAAGAGGGAGTAGAAGCAAGCTCTCTACTTGCTTAAGGATGATGTTTATTGGTTAAATAAAATTACCTTTGTGATTTCAGTCTCTGCATACTATCTTTGTCCAGCTCTCAAGAAGGCAGCCAAATGAAGCAAAAGTACTTCTTGGAAAAGAGCCAGGAACAATCCCCCAGTCATCTTCCATTTCTCCTGCCCTCTGGGAGGAGTGAGCTGCACAGATCACCCTTTTGAAAAAATGGACTGTGCTTTGAAAGAAACAAAGCTGTGCATTTACAAATCCACTGTCTAGGCAGCTTTGAAACACATTTTCACTCCTGGTTTGGCCAGCAGTGAACAAATAAAAATTAGAAAAGTAGAGATGGCAGCTGAAGGTCCTTGGGAAAAAAGAAGATGGGAGATGGAAAAGGAAACCAACACCTTTTGGCTGCTAGAATCTTGTTTGGTGACCTGTCTCCTCAGTCACTGCTGGAAAAGGAGAGAGGAACAGTTTTCTACAGAACAGCCTCTGTGGAAAGAGGACAACAGAGGAAATTAAAGGTCAGAATCATGTATGCTGGTGATCCAGAGTAACAACTATACATGAAGCTTGAGCATGGTGCAAGAAAATGAGTTTCTCTCTTATTATGGCAACTAGCAAATGGTTTCTCTCTTCACAGATGTAGCCATCACGTGTGCAGGAAGCTGCAATGATTTCTCCAGTCTAGTTAGGCTGAACCAGCACAAGGATGAGGAAGAGAAGAGAAAATATCACCAGCTGCTCAAGTGAAGCTCTCCCACACATGGCAAAGCTTTTAGGGAAAGTCTGCAGCTGCATTTCACCCTTGCAGGCACAGAGAGTAACATCAAATGCACTCCACCAGGTGTGACTCAAAGGCCTTAAACACAAACCTAAACATAAAAATGCCACAACAAGTATTAGCAGCCTTTAGAGAATTCTAGAATGCATGTCCAGAGAGCTGAAGAGGAGTTTCCACTTCAACAACTTGCAGAACTGTTTCTCAGATTCCCAGTGTGCTGGGCAGTTTTGTGCCTCTTATTGCATCTTCCCACATTCTGGTTTTTTCCAGCTCTCTGCAGCCACGGAGAGAAGGAATCACAATGTTTCAATGAAAATTTTTCAAGTTTTCAATAGCCCTGATTTTGGGCTTAGTCAGAAAACTGAAGCAAGATCTAGGATGGCATCTCTAAAGCATTCACATGCCCATGCAGTTCTCAGAAGTTTATTTTTCTTGTTTGAACACACTATTTATCCGTGCCAGGCAGCATCTCTGATGTACCTGTCACATTCCAGGTTTCTGGCTTAGCCAGAAATGAAACTGAAGATCTCTTCTGATCTTTTTAAACCCTTCTTTAGCACTGGTTCCCCTGACCATTGTGCCCCTGAATGTCCACACAAACGTTATGGAACAGCAGTGATGGGGGACACAACTTACCTGAAAAGTGCAGGTAAAGCTCCAGTTCAATAATGACAGCAGGGTGAGCTGTTCTGCAGATGACCCTGCCCTTCCTCAGGGTGAACACAAGCAGCCCAGGAAATCACTTCTAAACCTACTTTCGTACCTACTAAGAATTTTAGATATATTTTTTAAGTATTTGCAATGCTTAGTGCAGATAATCTTGGTGGATGGTGGCAACAGGACCCCCAGGCAATGAGACTGTGAGACAGCACCCTCCACCTCCAAAGAGTTGGTTCAGCCTTTTCTAAAGTCACCTCTTCTTCTCTGTCCTTTCAAAGAGACACTGAAATTGTGTCTTCTAAATAAAGTCACAGATGCTGGAAGAAGAAACAATCCTCAGAGAAGTCATATCTGCTGAATGTGACATATCCACAGAAGATTCCAGAACTGTTCTGGAAGAATTCTGACCCCTGGCTTGAGACAATACTTACCTTGTACAATTCTGTGGCTCTTCCTGACACTGATGTAGAGAGAAAGAGCCTCAGAAGGCTTTCCAGTGAACATGGCAATGTAACAGTAGGATTTTTATTTCTTGCTTCCATTACTTCTGGGTTCTCAGCCCATGAGACAACCTTGGAAATTTCTGGAGAGCAATTCAATAATTTATAGCTTCAGATCTCTGCACCAGTCCTGGCACTAAACTTGACTTAACTGGTCAATAACAGAATGGTTATTCTGTTTCAAGCCTTTACTGGAGCATCAAGGGCCATCAGAAAGCTTTTCATAAATTTGTCCTTGTCTTAAAATTATGAAAAAACATATTTGCTCAGAATTTATTTGAAAGCCAGAGTCCTGTAAGTGAAGTCATGGAGCTTGTCATTTATTTGATGTTCTTTGACAGACCATATCCAACTTCATCCAATTGCTCCCAAGATTTCCATTAGAATCCCATCTCTACCAGTGAATTTAATCACCTTATATTTGCTTAAGAGTTACCTGCACAGGCTGAGCTCCTGACAGGTGTCCTCAGCAAGGCAGGCACATGAAACAAAGAATTTCCTGCACAAGCACCAGTGGGGCAGAAAAATCTCTGCCCACAAACGAAAGACACAGAAAGGAACTTTTCTTTCTAAGGGGTTAACTCTAAAGACAACATAAGCCAATGAATCACAGACATATACATATCAGTAAGAAATCTCAAAAGACCAAGTAAAGCTTCAAATAACTGCAAGCATCAAAAAAAGACCCCATTAATTTCAATCATGCTGTCTAGCAAAAGTTAAAAAAAAAAAAAACACAAAAAAAACCAACAAAAAAACCCTCAAAACATTTCTAAGATCAAAGCAAGCTCAAAATTGAAGTTCTGAGGCACAAAAGGCTCTTATGGCAAGTAGTGTGGCTACTATATCCAAATCAGAAGCCATAACTGCCAGCAAGGTAAGACACATCTTGAATACAACTGACTGACATTTTTAATCAGCTTGTTTGGAGAACTGGTAAAAACAGAGGGACATAAAAAAACACCCAAACCCACAAACCAACAGACAGTCAGAAGTACTGGGAAGCAAGGAAAACCAATGGAAATTGCACTGAACACTCTGCAAAGGTCTTGGGTAATGGATCACACTGTTCTCTGCACTTGAACAATTCTCTTGTCCTGCTGAAAGTGGTTAAAAAGGAAAGCCAATAGCCACTCCAGCAGGTGTGGGCCCAACTGCACCATGATGCACAGATCACAGAGGCTTTTGCTGAAAAATCCATGAGCTGTTTCCACAAGGGACACTGCTAAGCAATTGGTTTTGCCTTTTAAATTGATAACCTTTTTTTATTCATCTGTCTCCTCTTTTGCTTTGCCTCTGTTCATCTAGATTTTGTCCTATCCAAGTTTTGTTTCCTTCATTTTCTGAGCTATCCTAATAAAGAAAACAGGTGGTCCATGGATGGCCCTATTTCCAGGGAAGCTTTTTTCTGGACAAGGATGCTGAATGCATTCAAGTCACATTGGCTTTCATTTTCTTTCTGTTTTATTTTTTGCTTTCATTCTTAAAGACAAGAAGTCTGACTTTGCAATGGTAAACAACCACAAAAAAAGCAAGTTTCATTCCCCATAGCTGTGTTTTCCTGCACCTAGTAAGGCAAAACTGCAACTGGAGCTTTCCAGATGATTGTGCCATGCAGAGCTCTCTTTTACAAGGACTCTCTACATGCCATATCAGTCTTTTTCCTCAGAGATGACACTTGCCCTTTTTCTTCCTTACACATTGCACCAAGAATTCAGACAGGACTTTTCTTTCCTATCAGAAAGAACTGCTTGTGTTTTCCACAGGGAGAGCTGCATCCCAGTGTGCAGATCCCCCAGAAAGGAAAGGCTCAATGCAAGCAGAGTACAAGATCATGTCCCTGAATGAAACTTTATTTCTCTGACAGACATTATCTAACAGGGCAAATGGCTTCATGTTGACAGGGAGTAGGTTGAGTTTGGGAATTATTAGAAGGAAGCTCTTCCCTGTGAGGTCCTGACACAGGTTTCCCAGAGCATCTGTGGCTGTCCCATCCCTGGCAGTGTCCCAGGCCAGGGTGGATGTGGCTCTGAGCAAACTGGGACAGTGGAAGATGTCCCTGCCCATGGCAGGGGGATGGAAGGAGATGATCTTGAACATCCCTTCCAACTCAAACCTTTCTGTGATTCCCTGATATTTTATCCTGATATTTTCTCCTGACTAAACAGTGTGTCTGCAGAGGTGCTTTAGGAACCAGGAGAGGTTCCTAAAGCATAGGGATCAGGACATTTGGCTTGTTTCCTTTAAAAGAATTGTTTCACAAAACCTTGGTTTCTATCCAATTAAATACAGGGCTCAGCAGACTACACCACTTCATCACTCTGAGTGAATTACTCAAACACTTTGACCATATTTACTCTGTTGCAAGAAGTGGAAAAACTGGAACTAACTGAATTACAGTCCTATTGGTTAAACAGGTCATTGGATTGACTCAAGGAGCCCTTGCCTTGAGAGGATGACAGAAAAATTTAAGTCCAGATTAGGTTACAAAGGAAGTATCTCAATTCCATACTTTTAGCAACACATTCTAAGCTTATTGATGCAATCTTACAGTTGCTTTCCACTGTACCAAAATACCTTTAAGGTAAAAGCACTGTTCAAAAAATTCAGTAATTCTTAGAAAATGAGTTGCAGGAATTGGCCTTAATAGTGATAACTACTGATATATTTAGAATACGACAAGGGGACAGACATAATGGCATGAAATTCCAAAGAATGGATTACACTGGGAAGCAGGTAAACACACACAGCAGTACCACATGTCAGCACATCTACTGCTTGGGAAATCCATCCCTAAGGAAGTGGTGGAGTCCTCATAACTTTGGAAATCTTTTCATTTTGTGCCAACTTGGAAACACAAACGTATCTAGGAAACACTTTAGGGAGCACTCCTGACTCTAGGGAATGCTCTTGCACTGCACACATCAACAAACAATTAGACAAATCCTCTCTCTCTCATTGCCATCAATCTTCTAACACAGCCCGGGTAGAAAACTGGTTGAACAGCACACCCCACTGACTTAAAACTCCACTGCAGCAGTGATTAAATTCAGCCCTCAGCTTCTCTCACTCCCTCAAGGTCTTGCACAAAACAGCAACTTGCCCTGCCTGGAGAAGCCAAGGAAGGCCCTCTGGATGTTTTAAGGTGTGGAGTACCTGATGAAGCCACTACAAAACCAGCAGTTCACAGAATGCATCTCCCTTACACAGCTCACTTGGCTCAGGCTGTAGCCAGAATGTTTCCTTCTAAACCAGAGTATGGGGAGTGTGTACCTGCCATGGAGAACATCAGAACCAGAACAACACTTCCTTCATCATTTACAGCAGCAGGACCAGTGTCAAACAGCTGTTATGGAAGAATGCCTTGCTCATTTATCCTTATGAAGTCCTATTCAGAATTCCCTGCTGGCTTGGGCTAGGACAGAAACAAGGACTGCAGATCTGTCTCCAGAATTAGCACAGAGGCACCACGGGGCTGGGACATAACTGGTGAAGACTCAATCAGCAGTGAGCTGCTATTCCTACAGTCACAGAATCATTGGAAGAGACCTTAAGGACCATCTCATTCCATCCCCCTGCCATGAGCAGGGACACTTTCCACTGTCCCAGGTTGCTCAGAGCCCCACCCAACCTGGCCTTGGACACTGCCATGGATGGGGCATTCACAGCCTTTCTGTGCCAGTGCCTCACCACCCTTACAGGAAAGACTTTCATCCTTCTAGTATCTAACCTAAACTTCCCCTCTTTCAGATTGAATCCATTCCCTTTTGTCCCACAACTACAGTTCCTGATGAAAAGTCCCTCTGCAGCTTCCCTGTAGGCCCCTTCAGATACCAGAAGTTTCCTCTGAGGTCGCCACAAAACTTTTTCTCCTTCAGGCAGAACAGCCCCAACTTTCTCAGCCCGTGGAGTGACCTGGTGCCACTTTTAGCACTGATGGCATAAAGGCTTTGACATGGCCTTTCCTAAAGCATTTGGGAACCTCCCAGCTCCACCAGCCAATGCTGCAGTTGTGCAAAACACTCGTGAGCTGGTCAGGGGTCTCACCTGAGGCAGAGGTGGGGGATGCAGGGTGTGTGCTGAGCAGGCTGGAGGAGCTCCCAGCTCCAGGGTCTGCTCCCAGCAGGGCAGGATGGTCTCCAGCAGCATCAGGCAGAGGAGGTGCCCTGAAGCAGACACAGAGCACAAAGCAGGGCATTATCACCAATCATGCACTCTTCTATCCAACAAGGGGCAGCAAGTGCAAAGGGAAAGCACTGGCTGACTACAAGCACAAGGAATGATGTACCAAAAGTCTTTGGGGAAGCAGCCCTAGGTCACTTGTATAGGACAGGCAGCAAGAGCAGTGCAATGAAGTAAGGTGCTCTCCAATCTTTCACTGTAATTTCTCCTCTTCCACTTAATTTTTCCTCTTTTAATTTGATTTTCTTCATAAGAAGACACTCACTCCAGACTGCCATAAATATATCCCTATGGAGATTGATTTTTCCCCTCACACGTGCACCATCCCTTGAAAGACCATCTATCCTCCCTTTCCCCCCATTAATGTCCTCTGCTCACATATGAAAGCTGCTACCTTGTATTTCTTCAAAGAAGTCCACGACTTTCTAAGACTGATCTAAGCAAGCACCATTTCCATCACCAAGTGAAAATCCATGGAAATGGAAAGCAGTGGTGGGAGAACTGGGTTAAAAGAACCCCAAGCACACCCAAAGCACCTGGCTGATGCATTCATAAAAACTAAAAATGAAGAGATGGTTCCATAAACTTTTCCATCTTATCCCTTGATGAGAAGGACTACAGACTGCAGGACTTCAGACAGAGAAATTTCAATACTTTAATTTCAAAATTAATTTGATTAATCTGTGCTACAGGTTAATCAAAAGGACTTTTAGGAGGGCCCACCACAATTCACCCAGAGACCTGACAGGCTACCTAGGTCCAACTCAGTGCTCAGCTGTACACTGTTTAAAGGTAAAGGGAAAATGGCAAAAGAAAATATTTAATTTCTTAACTATGGAGAAATTCTAACTCTGGAATTTCTAACTGTGGAGAAACGACAAAAAAGAATAAGTTCCTCACCCATAACTCTCTGATCCAAAGGGGACTGACAGAGCTGATGATGCTGGATATTTTCTGTTGCCTTTTATACTCAACTTCTGCAATTTCCGCCACTTTGCCCTGCGATTCTGAAACCAGACCTGAAAGAAAGGAATGCATTCAGGAAAGAAACCATCTACACATGGGGACACTGGCCATGTCCCAGTCCCTGCCCACTCCTTTTCTGCACAGAAGCCACGGGCAGCACTGTCCCCCATTACCAGGATACGCTGTGGTGTCACACCAACCACAGCTGCAATCTCCCTCCTCTTCTCACTGTCAGGATAGTGATCTTCCTGGAATGTCTTCTCCA
The DNA here is from genome assembly GCA_024734555.1 of Trochalopteron elliotii. NCBI lineage: Eukaryota > Metazoa > Chordata > Aves > Passeriformes > Leiothrichidae > Trochalopteron > Trochalopteron elliotii. The sequence goes on along the minus strand of JANPWX010000069.1, from coordinate 2,556,879 downwards.
GCTCTTCCAGCTGCTCTAGAAATGATGCATTGTCCAAAGAGGGAGAGACATGGGAAGTATGTGACAAGAAAACAAGGAAAAAAAAAATTAACAAGAGAGGGAAACATTAAAAAATGAACATTTTTACTATACACAAGTAATATAAAACATTTTTTTCTAAATAAACCACAAAAATAAACAAAAATCTTTTGCTGTTTCAAAAGCAAAGAGCACTGCTAGTGATGCTTCAAATGAAAGACACTCAGCACCCTTTATTAGTGGAAATCTTCACACATCTAATGGTGTGTGGAGTGCAGTGCAATACCAGTTAGAGCAGATCAGCACAGGGAAGGGAACACCAAGTGCCAGTGGCACTGCCAATGTCACTGTGTGCCAGTGTGTGCCCTGGGATCTACCTGCACTGTAGAAGGTGCGGGGCTTCTTCTTGACAGGTAAAGACTTTCCTCCCTTGGCCACATCACGGCTGCCTCTGGACTCCAGGACTGAGGAGCCCTTGTAGGGATTCTGAGCTGCAGCACCTCTGGATCGCTGAGGGGCCGGGCCTATCTCCTCCTGCCTGCAGGGAGCTCCAGCAGCCACTCCACTGGATGCTTTCTTAGTTTTTTCCTTCTTTGCCTCCACTTCAGTCCCAGCAGGGCAGTAACTCTCAGAGTGCTCTTGTGACCCTGACTGACTTGTGAGCTCCTGGGCTAATCCAACCTTCGTGTCACTGCCGAAATCCAATGGCTGCCCAAATGTGGAGGCAAAGTCGTGCTGGCCATCAAGGACAACAGAGCCTTGGGAAGATGACTCAGCTGCCTGCAGGGTGCTGTATCCCACATCTTCTTCCACCTTCTTCACAGAGCTGTTCCCATCTTCTGTTCCCAAGTCATCCTCAACTTCTTCTTGTCTGGCTGTGCCTGGGAATGCAGGTAGCACACTGCTCCCTGCACCGTGCCCACCAACAGCATCAGCATCCACCACAAGGTGCTCTGTACTCAGCAGAATGTTCTCCTTCTCATCCTGGCACTCTACAAGGCAAAAATGGGGAAAAAACAAAACCCAAATCCCACCCCACATGCCCACTGCCTAAGCTGGATGTGCCTGGATTGGGAGTTTCAGTTATGGGGGAAGGAAACAAACACACAATACCACACAACAAAACCCAACAAGTGACAAGAACCAGAGAGTTCAAAATAAAGACAGGTGCTGCCAGGAAAGCAACAGCAAAGAACCTGGTATGGTCAACGTGGAGGTATTCAAATGTGTGATGAGAAAAGCCTCATTTTGAAAGCAAACTGTGAACTACAGAAGAGAGTAAATCCAGACACAGTGAATAAAGGGAAGCTTGCATATTACAAATACAGCAGTGGGAAAAACAGCCCCAGAGATAACACAGGTCTCTGGAATAAGCAACAGAACAAATATCAATGACCTGGCAAGATCCTGTCACCTTAGTAAAATGAGCAAAAGAAAGAAGCAAAGTTCTTGCCTACTGTGTCAGCAGGGATTGATTACCTGATAAGCGTCATCACTTTTTCACTTTTATAGAGTTTTATCATGCCAAAGCTGGCCAAACAAAAAAAAAACATTAAAATATCTGTTGTACAAACTTCTAACAACTGCCTTAAATTATTTCTCTGCAGCTGCAGCTACACTTCTGAATAAAAAACTTACAAGATAGGGAGTGAAAAAGGAGGATAAGGACAAAATTAGGTACAGAAGTCTAACTAAGTTTAACAAAATCCACAAACTGTATTACAATAAGAGAGACTGAATAGTAGAAGACAGGTCAGAAAGAACACAGCAAAAGAAAGAATTAAAATAGGCAACAGAATAATACAGAAGCCTTATACTTTCCCAGCTGACACACAAATAAAAAGTTCCAAAAACCTCCCAAGTGGCTCAGAACATGTGAGTCAGTGTGATTTCTGCTACTTGAAATTTTTTAAAAAGTGATTATTTCACAAGAATAGGAAGTAGAATAATAAACCCAAACCCAAGTATTTGCCTCTGTCTAGAGAGAAGAAAGTTTGAGCAGACTGTTAGCAGCATTTCAATAGCATGTGACAACAGAGAAACTTGATTTTTTAGTTGCATTTTTTGGGGGAAAAAGATAAAATAATTTTGTTTCACTGTGCTCTGCTTTTGATATATATTAGTGCAATTCCAAAATAAAGGATTTGCTTCTGCCTCAGTGTCTCCTTCTGAAACAACTGTTGACCAAGGAGAAGCCCCACAATTTCAAGCAGATGAGGGAAACTTCATAGAAGTATGAGGGGACGGCAGGCTGCTCCAAGAGCATCTCATTTTCTTTTTACTGGATTAAGAGAACCAAATTAGTTGCAGGGAAAGAAACAGAAGCAGGAAACTATGCAGCTATAATAATTTGATCTTGTTAAGCAGCAGCAAGTTTCCACTGCAGTTAAATGAGATGAAATATCCTGATGGGGAAGGTCAAGAACTCCATGAGGCAGAAGATGTCTCTGGTCTATATAATTCCTTTTCCCACCATCCTCCTGGTTGCATCTGAGCTTCTCTCACTCATTATGTGGGGAAAAAAAAGTATTTTCACATGATTTGAGCAGGGTTTTTATTTGTTTCTATGCAAACCCCAGTAGGTCTTTCCATCACAAAATAAGTGTCCAGGTCTTATGTGAGCACCTTGTATCTGTAGCAGAAATGGACACCTGGGAGTTTAATATTCTTTCGAGAAATAGTCCTCCAAGTGAAAGTAAGAGGCTGTGTTTTTTCTGTTTTTCTAGAATAGATAGCAAAGACCTCACAACCATTTGGGACTGCCAAGGAAGAGAGCTGAAATGAAAACCAAGTTTGGAGAGAAAGATGGGCCACCCTGGTAACAAAGGGGTTATAAAACCACTTCTTTCTCCCACCATTCAGAGACCAGTGACTGAGACCATCACTTTGTCCCACTTTTAAACAAACAGAATGTTAAGTAGAAGAGTTTTTAACCGAGTGGGAACATCAGGAATAGCTAATTTGGAACACTTGAACTTGCAGGAGGCCAAGCCACCTTTTCCATCTCACAACCATCTCCTTAGACATTCCTCGGAACGAGCCAACCACTTGAACTGCAAAGTTTTTAGGGTTGTTTGGGGCATCTGGTACAAAGCCACCTGAACACACACAGACGAGACGGCAGGTGAAAAGAAACAGCTTCAGAGGTCCCGCCAAACAAGGAGGAGGAAAACTGGACAGCGAGGGAAGGTGCAAATGAGAAACCCCAAGGCAGCGGGAGCTCCTCGATGTGACACAAAGGAATGACCCCCTGCCCACTACTCTCGGTCAGGTGCTTTACAATCCCCGGGACACGAGAGCCGGGGGGAATCCATCATTCCCAGGACACAGCGGGGCTGAGGGCGGCTAATAAGCGCCCAGATAACATCCCTGAGGAGCGATTATCCTCCCCCGGGGCCGCTCATTAAGCTCATTACCGGGTGCTTCCCCCCGGTCATTAACGCGAGGCGGCATCACTCATCCCCCTGCCCTCATCCATTACCCTTACCACAGTCCATTCCCAACTCTCCGGGGGCCCGCTCCTCCATCGGCTGCTGCTCCTCTCCCGCCCCGTCCATGCTGACTCGGTGGCGGGCCCGCTCTGGCCCGGCCCGACCCGGTTAATGCCCCGCCCGACGGCGCGTCCTGCCCGGCGCCGGTCGCCTCATCAAGGGCACCTGCGGCGGGGGAAGCCGCCCTACCCCCACACGGCCCCTGTTCCCCACACGGAGGGAACAGGAGCGTTCCAGGCTCGGTGAGGAAGGATCTCGGGAGGAATGCTTCCCCTGAGGAACTGGCTGAAATACAGCCGTGTGAACCTTGGTGTTGCAAAACTCGCCCACCCGTGGATGAGGGAAACCTCGGTGTCTGCTCTGCTGGAGCCAGTCCTGGGCTCATCAGTACGAGAAGGACAAGGAGCTACTGAAGAGGGTCCAGCGGAGGGAAATAAAGATGATGAGGGGTCTGGAATTGCAGGGGCATATTCTGGCTGTGGAAGACCGAGAGGGGATCTCATAATCCATACAAATATCTTTAAAGGGGTGGCATGAGGATGGCGCCAGACTCTTTTCAGTGGTGGCCAGTGACAGGACAAGGAGCAATGGCCATGAACTAAAACACAAAAAGTTTAATCTCAACATGAGGAACTTTTTTTCCATAGAGGGTGCCAGAGCACTGGAACAGCTGCCCAGGGAGGGAATGGAGTCTCCCTCTCTGGGGGAGTATTCCAAACTTATGGAACAAGTATTCCATAATGGGGAATGGGTGTTCCAAACCCATTGGAGGGGGTATTCCAATGGGGGAATTCCAAACTTATCTGGACATGTTCCTGTGTCACCTGCTCTGGGTGACCCTGACTAGAGCATCTCTAGAGGTGCCTCCCAACCCTGAGGATTCTGTGATTCTGTTCTTTTCCCTGTGGCCTGGCAGGAAGACATTTGATTTTAACATGCTCTGGCTGCAGGTGTCCAGCAGCTTCTGGTTCTTCAGCAACTGGGGGTTGCAAGGAACAAATGGCACTTCCTGACTTCTGGGCACTCTAATTTGTGTCCTTCCAATGCTGAACAATTCTTAGTAAAAAGAAGGCTCCTAACAGAGCAGCACCAGGCAGTGCTTGCATGAAGAATGAGACTCACTTGTGTTCTGATGCACCAAAATAGAACATCCTTCATCCTCCTCTTTAATGGCTCACCATCGTGTTGCTGGCACAGCACTATTCTTCTCCTGAGGGTTTCCTCAAACCTCCTGTCTTTGTTGTTTCACTTTTAGCTTCTAAGGCCTTGCTTCTGCACATGCTTTCACCTGAGAGTCATTGCATCACATTAAATGAGTGTAAGCTGAAACATCTGTGCCAATGTTTTGGAGCCAGTATAATTGGTCTAACAGTGCACCTGGTTCAGCCATCAGCTACAAGAAACTTGAGCTAAAATGGCATTTAATTTGTTAACAGCATTCAGCTGAAGAGACACAACTATCTTGGAGGGTCATGGGACCTTTTCAGTATTAGAAAAAGTGCAAATATAAAAATCACTATCGGCTTTAAAAGTTGTTTCTGAGCAAAGTTGTGTTTATTTACTGAACTCTGGTCCCAATGTCACCTTTTTTGTGAAAATAATAAGAACTGTGGAGAATGGTTTCATTTATTTTCCTTGAGGAGGGACCAACACAGGTCTCCAGCACTGGGGGGTTTTTGAGCCACACATATATCTCTGTGTGTGTGTGCATGTGTGTATATTTATGTTTATATATAAAACCACATGTGTATATATATTTAAATATATTAAACTACTTTATACTTACATGTATTTTAAGCTACTTTACATGAAAAAAATGTCAGCAGTCATAAAATTTCATTTTCAGACACACACCATGACTTTCTCAGCTTCTCAACAAAACCTTTTAAATACAGCTCATGCTTGTACTTCATTGCTGTCCTTGTCACAAAAACAAATTAGTGTAACTGCCCTCTGAGGGTTGTCCTTATTTCCTTTTTCCAGTGTAGAAATCCTGAATTTCTTTTGTCCAGATACCCTTTGTATCAGTCTCCACAGGTTCCTGGGGAAGATACAATGGCATCTCTCACAGTGTCTTTGGGAATAGCAGGAAAGTGTTGGAATTTGCATGACATTCCCTATGCCTCTGTTTAATACTGATTGTCTGGTAAATCAGGATATCCCCATTAGATAATGTGGGGAGAAATCCTGACATAATTAAGACTGTCATAGGACACAGTAGGACTGTGCTAACTTGCATTGTGTATGTGCAGTTGGGAGGGATATTGTACTAGTCTGATGAAGTTTGTACAAATCAAAGAGATGTCAATCAGTTTCAAAAAATACTTCAGTGTGGATTTGTTTATGCATTTTGGTGGCAGGATGGTGCTGGGGATAAAAGTTTAACTAAATAGTGAGAAGTTGAGGCCTATCTGAAATGTAAGAAATCAAAGTAACCCAGGGTATAAGCACTTGTTCTTAGAAGCATAAGCTGACCTTTAAATGCTCTCCAACATACAAAGGCCTGACATCAGGAAATAAAGGCTGTACCTGTGACAGGGAGAAGTTAACCTTTGATCCAACTAGTTAAAAAGAGTGTAGAAGTGCTGTCAATCATGACAACAGTACCTTTGAAGTTTCCTATGTCAAGTGGAATTTTAACAACATACGGAATTTAGCATAGAAACCACTTTGGGAGGCTCTAATGAACGATCTGCCTGCTTGCTTTCAAGAGCAGAAGTTGAAAGAGTAAAGAACTCTCGACCTGAGGTGTTGAACAAGATGACTTCTAATTTAGGATGGGAATATGTATGGCTGGCTCCTCCTGGATGAAGCTGCAGTGGATGTGGGATGCTTCACTGCCTGTGTGAGATGACCAATTCAGCCGTGCTGAACTGATCCCATGGCAGCGTTTTGTGTCCCAGCTGAGACACTGACAATCCTGGGGACTTAGGAACTGCATAAATTCATGACAGCCTGAGACAAGCAGGCTTTTGGGATATCTGAATATTCTGGGTCTTGTGGAAGATTATAACCCTTCTTGTGTGAGTCTGAGGTAGGGCTCTGCTTTGTCTCTTAGCTTGGGACCAGCTCCAGTCCCCTCCAAGGAAAAAAGATGTTAGCAAATTGTTGTCTGGACCATAGATTAGAAGTTGAATAACTGGGTCCTGTGTTTCTGCTCTAGTGGTCTGGACTCCCATTTTCTGTAGTTCATCCCTTCAGCTTACCTTCAGGTATGGATGGCTAACACCACTGTAGGACCATCAGCACCAGCACTCCAGAGCTGGGGACAACACTGAAGAACCTTAAGGCTGGATAAGCCCAGCTTTCCTCACTGCCTCTTCTAAAGAGAGCTGTTTGTACTTAACAGTCACTTAGAAAGGAAAGTTATAGGAAAAAAGTACTGCATGTATATTCAGGAAATCAAATTACTTACATTTGAGAGGAAAACCTAAGTAACAAGGCAAGCAGAAAGGTTTTTAACTGGAGAAGTGCATGAGTTTATTAGGACTAAAAGCAACTCTTTTTTTTCTTTTAATCCAGCTAAAATTTTTGATATAAATAGGCTGTAATAAGCTATTCTAGATACAGTGTAAATGGGATTTAAAGGCAGAATGTTACAGAGATAGAAAGCTGGAGATAGGAAGGTAACTAATTCTTCAAATATATTAAATGCAAGAAGGCTACAAGTGGCTTTCTTTGGTGTATTGATTCTTAAACTTGATCTTGCATTGACTGAGCTGAACACTTTAACACAGAAAAAAGTATTTTACAGATGAAGGCATATCCTCAAACAGGTTCTGCACAAATGCATGTAAACTGGACTTAAAACCAGAGAGTTCTTAAAAAGAACAAAGACCCTGGTGCATATTTTGACTTTATCTACAGTGGCTAAATATCTCAGTGTTCTCCGTAAGTGTGCAAAATGGTGCATGCAATACCACATCAGCAATCAGAGTAAGAGCAGCAGTAAAGTGCCACTTCATTGCATGTGCCTAATCCTGGTTATTCTGTACAGGGCGTGTATCAACACAAAATACAAGTCTTTGTCAAAAGTCACTGATCTACTTCCAAGGGAAGGCAGAGTACAAAAAAAAAAAAAAAAGGTCAGTTCAGATGGCTTAGTGGGATGCTTGTTCAGAAAAGAGGTGACCTTTGTGAAGCAGATTCCTCAGCATGATACCTTTTATGTGGGGGAAGTTATCACAGTGGTTTCTGAAAACTCTGCTTAATTCCAGTGGATTTTGTGATGCTGTCAAGGACTTTTAACAGCATTTGGGTACAATGAAATATTTGCCTATCTGAACCCCAGTAGACTTGCATGATCTAACACAAAAATTGCCCTAAATGGAAACTACACTATGGAGATCAACACCGTGAAGGTATCCAGAGGATATTCAAACAGAACATTCTCCTCAGCTCGGTTGTGCTTTGCACTTAGCACCTTCCTTCTCAGGAACTCGAAGCTCTCAGGCTGCTAATACTAGTGAATTTAGCCTCACAACATGCAGTGAGGTAGGTAAGTTTACCCCCATTTTGCAGATGGCAAAACTCAGGCAGAACTCTGAAGTGACTTGCGTAAGGTCCCACAACTTGTCAGTGGCAAAACCAGGAATATGTTTTCCGAAGTCCAGACCCCAGACCTCAGTCCGATTTAAGTCCCTCCCTACTACCACAAAGCAAGCAACACATGCAACCTTTATTCCTCCTCTTGCTGCCGTAGTCCTGCTGACACAGAGGAAGCTTTTCCTGATTGAATTCCCGCTTTCTTTGGCAAAAAAAGCACCTGGTCCTGTCAAAGTGCTGTGTATTATGCTCTTCGCAGAGGCATTTCTTCTGAGGCACGATAGGAAAGCCATGGTTTCCCCATGGCAGGGAGACTGTACAGGTCCAAACAGAGTCTTATTTCTTGCAGAAGACCTGCTGCTTGGCATTCTTCACCCGTTGCTCCTCCTTCAGGTTCTTCTGCCGCACGTGTTTGCTGGAGATGTTTTCCACGTGTTCCGCGGGGAACCAGCCTCTCTCCCGGTCTGACAGTTTTACTCCTTCTATCCACCCTGTGGTGGGGGGAAAAGCACAACATGAGGGAGAAGTCATGTGTTTTTTTTCATTGTTTCCCAAAAAAAAAAAAAAAGCCCCCTCCAAAAAGACCCTAAGAGCAAAGGAAAAGATCCCCTTTCAGCTTCCAAATAAAACATCCTAAAGAAGATGAAGAATCCCTTTGTCCTCTCAATGCTACAATTTTAAAACAGGCATTGTTCATTCTGCTCACCATCATTGCTGTACTGCATGACCATGATGATGTCTGCCTTCTCCAAAGCCAGCTCATCGTTTTCCCGAGCTTTGTAGGTCTTTATGCACTGAACCTGTGGTGCATCTGAAGGGGAGGAAAGATCACACTGACACACTGGAAAGCAACAATAAAACTGTGGGCATCAGCTCCAGAGGAGGTGGAAAATAAGGAGCTGCCCAAATAAAAAGCAGAGAACTGGAAGGGACACTACAGGTCTTCATCTAAAACAAGGAGTTAAAATACGTAAAACATCTGGCAGCACCTGGCACTAAGGGAAAGCCCATGACTCCGTTCTTCAGCTACAAAACCCCAAGTATTCTGCCTTGGAATCCTTGTGGCATGTGCCACCTCACAGTGCCTATGACTCCTGAGAGCCAGCCCACCCCTGTTGCTGCAGCAGCAGAGCAGTCTCACCAGGGCATTCCAGGAGATCCGGTTCTCCCCGCGGAGGAGCCAAAGCAGAGATCCACCTCAGCTTCTCACTGCTGGAAAACAGCACAGGATAGGTGTCAGCATTCAGTGTGAGGGACAGCAGTCTGGTGACTGAAATGGGGTGGGGTGGGGTGTGTTTGCTCACATAAAGGGAAGCAGAGAAAGGAGGTGGGAAAAGACAAAAATTCCCATTTTCGGAGGCTGATGGTATGACATGATGAGGTAGTATTGTATGAGCAGCTGTGATGAGAGAGGAGGAAGGTGGTTCACAAGGAAACAGTTATAGCAAGAGGATGCTTTTCAAGATTTCTGCATTTGGTATTTCAGCATTTGAGTAGCTGAGGGACAACCATCAGGCTACTAGGAGGTGTCTGGCCATAGTAATAGGATATACCAAGGGTAAACTCGAGCTCTTACTGTGTCTCTGTCCGAAACAAGAACTCCACTCTTTTTCCCTGGTAATTCCGAAGCAGAAAGAGACGGAACAGATTCTTGTTTGCCCCGTGGAGTTTCATCTCACACTTCTCCCCACGCACGTAGGAGAAAGCAGCGTGGTCAAACACAACAAAACGTCCACCCCTGCAGGGGAAGAGGAGGAACAAAACAAGGTGTGAGTTTTAAGGTGATGAGGGTTACAAAGTGAGTCCATGTAGTCTGCAGGGAATCAAAAAGCTTTTGAGACTTTTGAGATGAGTCTTCATCTGCTTCAGACATCCTAAGCAGCGCTCTTGTTAGAAGTCTCAGAAGGCCAGAGAACAGAGAGAAGGGGTTTAATGAAAAGGGTAGAAAGAGTAAGCTCTGCCCTATCAAAATTTCATTTGGTAGCTTACAGCTTAAAAACAAACCCACCACCCTTAAAACCCCAACACAACTGATCAACAACTCTTGACAAACCAGTGATTTGAACATTCACTAGTCCTCATACTGTGCTTTAGGAAGAAATAATCTACCAAGTAAAACTAGAATAAATAATTATTGTTCAAATGTTTCACATTGTACAGATGCAAAGGTAGAACAGAAGTGTTGTGCTAGGGACCACAAGGTATGTTTTTATATTATGATACCTAATTAAGAGTTGGGTCTATCAATTTCCACATACTTGCATGATACTCACATCAGGTTGGGACAGAAGAGTGACTTGACAAAGGCTGCCACTTGCTGGCAGGCAGAGGGAAAGAACTCTGTCACCAAAGCACAGACCCCAAAAGAGACAGGTATTTTAGAAGGGGCAGCAAGAATTGTGGTGAAGCACTCACTCCTTGGGCCGAGACAGGAGCAGACAGTCATTGAAAAGGTGCAGGTAGATGGGCCGGCTGGTGACTTTCCATTTTGGACTCAGGTTGTTGAAGTCCAGTGCTGTCAGCTCACCACACTTCACAAGTCGCCTCGACTGTGAGATGAGTGGGAATATCTGCAAGACAAAAATAAGTATTTATGCACAAGAAAACGAGTCCCTGTGAGTTTTGGATTTGCATTTTTGCCTTTCTGTTGAGGAATTGTGCTTTCAGTTCTCCAGCTGGAGAGGTGTAAGTCATGGCAGGCACCTTCATGTGAAGGCTGACATGAATGACTGGGCAAGGGAAGCACTGATGAAGAGCTGGCCTGTGGATGATGTTCTAGTTCAACAGCTCTGTCTATCAGAGAGGAGAACAAAAAGTGGCTTTTGGGGAAATAGAGAAAATACAATAGGCTAGAGCAAGGCCCAGGGAATGGATGAGCTCACCTTACACTCAAATTCAATCTTCTGGCTGAGGTAGATCAGCTCTTCAGTGCTCTTCATGCGCTGGACATTCTCATTGCAATCCTTGATGAGCTGCAGAGGAAAACAGATGAGTTTTCAGATGAGCTGCAGTGAGGTGGGAGCAGAACTGCCTGGTGGGATCAGTACTACTCCCAAGAGCCCCTCAGGACTCAATGTAAATGACAATTCCTTAGGCATCCTCCTAATGCAAAAATGTATATATTATAATCAGAGAATATTCTGAGTTGGAAGGGATGCACAAGGATCATCCAGTCCAACTCCTGGCTCTGTACAGACACCCAACAATCCCACCCTGTGCCTGAGAGTACTGTCCAAACACTCCTGGAGCTCTGGCAGCCTTGGGGCCATGACCATTCCCTGGGGAGCCTGGGCAGTGCCCAATACCCTCTGGGGGAAGAACCTTTCCCTGAACTCCACCCTAACCCTCCCCTGACACAGCTCCAGCCGTTCCCTGGGTGCTGTCCCTGGTCACACAGAGCAGAGCTCAGGGCCTGTCCCTCCTGCTTGTGAGGAAGCTGCAGAACTGCTGTGAGCTCTGGCCTCAGTCTCCTCTTCTCCAGCTGAACAGACCAAGTGACATCAGCCACTCCTTTTGTGTCTTCACCTCCAGGCCCTTCACCATCCTGGTGGCTCTCCTTTGGAAGGTCAAATCATCACTAGACAGAACAATCCACCTTATGAGATCGTACAAATCATAGATAACTATTTATCCCAGAAAACTTTAAACCTTGCCTCTATTATAATAAAGAGGATAAGAGGAAGGGATGCAATAGAGTAATGCTGTGGGATATTTTAAAGCAAGGTTTTCTTGTAGGGACAAGGCTGGGAGTTGATGATTAATTAGAGACAAAGGTAAGGCTGCAGAAAGGGTAAGCACACCTTTACCTTTTCAAGTGCATCATAGGCCTGTGTTGCTTGCACTTCCTCCTCAGACCCGGGTGATGTTCTTTTCAGGATATTCTGTGTGAGAAAAGATGGTTTTCATGATGCAAACAGGGAAAGGTGGACAGTACCACCACTGAAGAGTAGGATAAATAATAAAGCAGAAGTAGCTGATGACATATGGAGACAAGAAGACCAAAAATCTGAGATGCAGAATGTCACTGATAAGTCACACTGACCAGGGCATTCCTGTAAATCTAAATTGTATTAATAATCACACAGAAGTTACATGGCATAGGAAGCAACCACTACTTAAAACACAAATGGATGTATGAACAGAATAGAATAATCCTTTTCTCCTGTTAAAAAGAGGCTCAAATAGTCAAAAAGAATTTCATAGCAAGAGCTCAAAATTAATTCTTTAGGGACTGGCTGGTCCTCTGTCTGGATGGCTCCTTATTAAGTCAACATTGCAGGCAAAGCATAGATACAGGCTGCCTTCCAGAGGGCAGAATGTAAATGCCAGAATGTAAATCAGCATGTTCTGAGAAGACTCCATAAATTCTTTATTGGAGTACAATTAAAGCAGTGTCACAGCAAGGCCCTAAATGATTCACAAACAGCACTGCCTCACTGAGTGCCACGTCCATCATTTCCTGAACACCTCCAGGGATGGGAACTCCATCATGTTCCCCAAGCAGCCCCTTCCAATGCCTGCCAACCCCTTCTGGGAAGAAATTCTTCCTGAACCTCCCCTGGTGCAGCCTGAGGCTGTTCCCTCTCATCCTGTCCCTTGTTCCCTGGGAGCAGAGCCCGACCCCCCCCAGCTGTCCCCTCCTGTCAGGGAGTTGTGCAGAGCCAGGAGAAGCCTCCTTTTCTCCAGGCTGAGCCCTCCCAGGTCCCTCTGCTGCTCCTAGACACAGCTTGAGGAAACTTGAGGGAAGGCAGAGAATCACCAGAGTTACCTGTAGGAGGAGTTTGAGTCGAGTGATGCGCTGGAAGGGGAGGATGAGGAAGGATTTAAGCGAGAGGCGCTGGCACACTGGATCACTTTCCAGTTTCTCCAGGACTTGCTGGAACCCTGCATTTCCATTTCTGTGGGAGTGGCAAAGAAAAAAAAAAGACATTCAGGCATTAGAGTAAATAAATAACCTTCCTAGTGTCAGATTTCAGGGAATGTTGGAGTACTCCCAATAGTCAGGTTTTATCCCCGGGGCAAGAAGGTATAAAGGAACTGCACCACTCTGCTGCTGAAGAGCAACTATGGGTTTCTAACAGCTACAAGATGGCAGCACAGCTGTTATTATCTCTCTCCTCTTTCCACAGCCCTCTGGAGTAAAAGGCAGAAGTAACATCTACATTTCAACTCCTTTTATCAGCAGTGCTCCTTTCATGGGGACACGGAGTGGTGGTTTGCACTCTGGTTCTCAGTGATCAAGACTGAAAACCCTTCTCCAGGACGGTCATTTCTGCTTTCTTCAGTAGAGGGCAGACAGAGAACAGCCTACAACAAGATCAGCTATTACATATTCTTTTTCTCTCCAATGCTATGGGGGAGAAGCCTGCAGGAGCTCTGTCATGCCATTGAACTGAGGAAGGTTCTGAGGGTGTAGCAAGAGCACTGCTCAACAGCCCATTCCTGCAGCATTCCCCATCATTTGAAGGAGTCAATATTCATGGAAGTAAGGGGGAGAAGGGTGCAGCAAATGAGAAAAACTTACAGTAACCTCTGGAAGGTTTGCTCCTGATACGTCTGGTTTGTCACATATGGCAGATACACCCGGCGGAAGTCAGGGGCGTGTTTCAGAGCCACATCACACACATGGAAGGTGAACATGTCCTCCTCAAATTTCTCCTCCAAGTCAAAGAGGAAACTGCAGCACATGGATGTGGTGCAATAAAAAGAGAGGGAAATGTCAATGTCATTTAGTTTTCTAAAACCCTGACAGCCCACAGATAAGCACAAGATAGCTCTTTAGTTCTGGAGAGAGTGTAATGTCTGGACAATGACAATTTAGGGCTTGGTATCAGCAAGGAAAAAGCAGAGGCAAAAGACCTCTATTCCTGAGAGGTCATGCTTCTACAGGCATGGTCAGGAAACAGCTGGAAACTAAGACCTCACCAGAATAATTCTGCTGCTAGAAATGGGAAAGGTAGCAGCAAACCTTACCAGCTTAGTGATTTATGTACTCAAGCCTTGCAGGAGGAAAAGCAAAACAGAATCCTACAATATGCAGGATTCCTTGCATGTGGGGTCATGTCCACATTTCATGAATTACGCCCTATTGATTCACATTAGTTTCTGTCAAGTGATGGTTGTAACTTACTTTTTTCTCTTTTTCCCCCCCCGCCTTTCATTGGTGCTCATGCAGCTGCCCCTTTTGTCTTGCATTTGACAGGAGCTGGTTTGGGTTGGAGTCTAGTTAGTTAAGTTTATTTGTAGTTGAAAGCAGTGGCACAAGGCTACATTACCATTTGCAACATTTTGATCCCTTGCAATGAGCTCTGTGCACAACTGAGCCGTAACATCTGGGATTTAACACCAGAATTTACAGTGCCCAGTCCCTTAAAGAGGTGAATATCCCTTTCCAGGCAGCGTTGGTGTGTCATCACTAGGTGCTGCATCTGCCTCGAACAGTGAACAGGCAGGAGTTCAGTGAACACAAGGAGTGAGGAATGTTCCTGATGGAAGCACCACAGGTGCCTGTCAGACCTGGAAGCAACAGGGCCACGTCTCACCTGGCGCTGACATCTCGCACGTCGGAGAGGCGGGAGAAGAGCCACTGGCGCTCCTGGTTGGTGAGCATGGCCTGGAGCTCTGCTGAGCGCTGGAAGTGATCCACTGCCACGTTCAAACTGCGCAGGTAGGAAGCCTCAGATATTATCAACTCAAACTTGGCCTTGGGAGTGAGAAAACAAGGGAGCACAGCATCAGTACGCTGCGCGGGGCTGTGAGGAATCTTACGGAGAGGAGACGGGGCAAAGGAGGAAAACCTCCCAGCACGTGATGCAAGTAGTGTGTAATTACAAGAAGAGAGGCTTTAGAAATGAAGGGCAAGCATGTTATTATAGACTTTCTTTAAAAACAGACTTGTGGTATGACTTAAAAATAGCTACTTGCTCTCATTTTATTTTTTATTCCCCCTCAACACCACTTTCACAAGGATCCCCGTTTTACAAGCTCCCATGAAGTCCAGCATCTGTACCACAGACATTTTTCTCCTTCATCATGTTTCCCATGCTGTTATTTTCACCTCTTTCTCTGGGTCCTCCTGTCTACTTCTCAGATCCTCTCATTTTCCTTACCCAGTTTCTCTGTACCATTGTGCTGAATCCATACATCTCCCTGTCTCCTCTCAGCCCTGCAGCTCACACAGGTCAATTTGCTAAACTCATATTCTACCACAGAAAATACAATTTACTATGGTTTTTATTAGCATCTCTCACAAGCTTATGTGTGGGAGTATGCTGCAAGTCTTCTACTTTTATACATCCTTTTGCATTGACCATACTCAAAACTCCTTATCTTTTCCTGCTTTTCTCCATGTTTGTTTTCTTGAAGTTATTGATACGGTGCAGAGTCTGTCCTTCAGTACTGCTTTTCTCTAAAATTCAGCACCTCAGCATTGCTCTACTTCACACTGCTTCCAGGGGTAGAAGTGACCTCTGCCTCAACCACCTACATTCCCACATCAGAGTTTTTGCTCTCTGCTTTAACCCCTCTTCCAGAGACTCTTTCTTGACCACAGACCACCCATTTAATGTGTCACATCTGTCCCTTACCTCTTGCAGCCTCTGCTCCTCACGGGACATGTTGAGCAGCATTCTGCTGCCCCGTATCATGGGGATGTCCTGCCAGAGGGATGCATTAGATGAGACTGACAG
Source organism: Trochalopteron elliotii (assembly GCA_024734555.1). Classification (NCBI taxonomy): domain Eukaryota; kingdom Metazoa; phylum Chordata; class Aves; order Passeriformes; family Leiothrichidae; genus Trochalopteron; species Trochalopteron elliotii. Next base: position 2,541,137 of record JANPWX010000069.1, on the reverse strand, counting down.
GCGTTGCAAATATGAGTCCTGGGGAGACAGCACTTTCCTTCGTAGCCTCGGGGAACTTGGGAAACTTGACTCTAGATCCTCTGGATAATCCACTCTCTTCTGGCTTTGGATGGCCTTGTTCAGAACCACATCACTGTACTCCTGATACAGCAATCTTGCTGTGAAGAAAAACACATACATTTACCTTTTCTGTAGTACCAGCCCACCCTCTGCTTCAACCTGGAGGAAATCTCTGCCCTGGACTGGGACAGCCAGATTCAGGCAAAGCTCCCCATCTGCCCAAGTGTACTGCAGGATTCCAGCTGCTTTCCCTGCTCTCTAACACTACTACATCCTCACAACCACCATGTGGGAGGAGTTCCTCTCCTTTGTGCTCACTGCAAGGGTGAGAGGTGCTGGCAGAGAGGGGACTGCCACAGCACCCCAGGCAGGAGGTACTTACAGGAGTTGATAAGTTTGGAGTGCCGGCGCTTGAAGTTCTCTGTTGTGTCTGCAGGTTTCTTCTCTCTGCCAGGGAATAAGGATTTCAAAACACAGAGTGAACAAAGGGCACAGCACCAGAGATGGCTTATCCAAACCTTAGAAACTGCTCTGTCACAACAGGGACATCTATTTGTCCAACAAGCTCAAGCTCCACAAGCTTTACCTGACACAAAGGGCAAAGTTTGGCTTAGTGGAAAGGCTATCCTGAAGGCACAGAAATACCCTACTCTGTTGCAGAGTGGGGTCCTCTTCAAGAGAGCATAGACTGAAACACAGGCCCAGGCCATTTAGTTCAAGTTTTCCACTCCTTATCATCATCTTTGGTAACTCAGAAACAATGGAGGAGTCTGTGCTGCACAGGCATTGGGGCAAATTCTAAGGGTCTTTGAGAGACTCACCGCATTGTAACTGTTTCTGAGCTGACTGGTGGTTCCCTGTGTGCCTTGTGAGCTTCTTCCTCTGAAGGAACAGAAGAAACCTCTGTGTAGAAGACAATTGGAAAGTAAACACATCAGTCCATTTTTAGACTTAATTCACAATCCAAATGATACACAGATACCACTTACCTATACCCCACCTAAGTGGCAGTCTTGAGTTGGAGTACAAGTGCCCTCGTGACACTTATTTTTGGTTCAGAAACATTCTTGTTTCAATAATCCTTGACATTACTTACACTTTACATCTGTTAGCTACATTTAATTTTCACACAAAGAAAAAGGCTGACATTTGAGGCAGCGACAGTAACTCTAAGAGCTTCCCTCTCCAGTTATGCAAAGACTGCCTGTATGCCCTGTTTGGTGCTGTCCTTACACTTTCAGCTATTAGGGCCAGGCATCAGGAGATCAGTGGAGGCAAAGTGTAAAAATGGAGAAATCCTTTTAGTTTGTGAGGGATTTAATCAAATAAGGTGTGAAGCAATTCTATATCTGAAGTAACTGGGAGCAGAAGAAGGAAGAAAGCCCAAAGACTGAGCTGCAGTTATGGGTAAGGGGAAAGACAGTACTATTGTCTTGAATATTTTAAAATTTGGAATCAAGAAATTACAGGTCAAACATATGAACAAATCTTGATTCAAGTTCTGCCAAACCTTTTACACCCCTCCACATACCCCTCCTTTTCCTCTCTGCCAAAAATCCAGCATGTTTCAGAGCTTAAAAACAGACTAAAGTAAGAGCCAAAAGAAGAAATTATTTAAAGTTTATGTTAGATATAGTAAAGAACAGACATACATCCTGACAGCAAGTACTGCTGAATGAGCTGCATTACAGAAAATGCATGTTTTCCACTTGTGACACCAGTGATTTGACTTCTGTGCAAGCTGGGACCTTGGGTTTAACAAATTTGCATTCTTATCTGTACTCTCAAATCCTGCCCTCACAGGAAAACCATCTTTTTTAGAAGGTCAAGTAGGAACCTAAAAGTGCCAGTTGCAAAATAAGGGGAGGCAGCAAATAAACAACTGTTAAGAGATATGGGCTACTGAGGGTGTGTGCATGGCTCTTCCTAACTGCCTTGGGGATGCATGAAATAAGGTTATTGTTGCAGGTATTAGTGTGGAATGGGGGGACTGAGCCCCAGTGTGCATCCCTACTCAAGGGAACATGGCAAAAGAGAGGAAGGAGGGGACAGCTGGAAAGGGAAGCTTGGGGCAGGATAGGAGGGGGCTATAGGGCTGGAGCAAGGAGTATCACCAGAAAGGCACCAGAGCCATGCTAAGCTCTCAGCTCTCATGCCTCTCCATCACATTGTCTATTTAATTCAATCCTACTTCTTGATAACTGTGCTAAGTTGGAGGGGGGAGGGAGGAAGGGAAATGGAAGAGAGGACTCACGCTGCAAGATATCTGGTGGTACTGACATCCTCTTCAGGCCCTGACGGTGCCAGTCCTTGGTTTTGACTCGGCTTTTAGGTGGGTTTTCTTGATTGGATGCTGGCTCCTGCACAGCTACCCCAACCTTTTTTTTGTCTGGCCAACTTGATGATTTTTCCAAGGGCGCATGTTTGGCCGTTTCTTCCTTTGGCTGGCGTTCTCCTCCTTCCAGCCTTTGCCTGACTCTCCTCTCATCTTCTGTTTTCTCTGTGACTGCCAGTGGAGCCTGGATGCTCTTTGTGTCCACAGCAAAGCTGCCTGTGGGCTGCTCCCATCGCAGCTCCTCGTCCTGGCAGGTTGTCCTGGTGCTCGGTGGCGACGGAGGGCTGAGCCGGAGGAAGTGCATTGGATTACTGAATGCAAGCATCGGAAGGTGCTGTGCAGAGTCTCTGCTCTTGGAGTTTGGGCATGTTATCAGGCCTTCCAACGAGGGCCAAGAATGGTGGTCAGGTGAGGATTTTCCACTCTCTATATCCATGTGGGGATCCACTGTTTCAGGGCTGGTGTCAGAGCAGCCAACCAACATCTCGTTTCCAAGAGTCGAAAAACTTTTGGTCAGCAAACTGACCCCGGAGTCATCAGAAGTCTCCGTATCATGGGGACCTGAGTCACCAAAATCCCACTCCCCACTCACTGGAACAAGGTCATCTCTCTCTGCTAGACTCTCTCCATCAGAGGCAGAGGCCAGGGAGTTGGAATCAGATGCAGAAGTGGCAGTCTGGAAAGGATGGCTTGGAGCAGGGTGAACGGCTCCCAGCTTCCCCTCATCCATCCCACGGCTGAGGCGGGGCCTGGAGTGCAGCCCAGGGGCCGGCGGCTGGTAACCTTCAGGGGCTGGAGATGGAACAAGGTGATTTGCATGGAGTGCAGGGGCCTGAGCTTGACTGGGCCTTTGGAGGTGGGAAGGAGGATGAGGAAGCTGTTTGACATCAGGCTCAGACACCAGAGGTAGGCTTGAGTGGGGCACAGGGGACAGGGGTTGTCCTTGCTGGTTCACAGCAAGGGCCGTATCATCCTCAGAGGTCCAAGTTAGGATGCTCAGGACACTGGAAATTCTGGATCCAGGCTCTTTTTGGTATAAACTGCAGTCAGGCTCATCAAAAAAAGGCACTTGTGCTTTATGATCCACATTTGCTCCCATTTCTTTTCCTTGGATAAAGGCACTTTTTTGGGGAGAGTTTTGCTGAATTGTCTCTGGGTGGCTCAGGGGAGTGGAAGTCCTTTCTGGTGTTTGGGATGCTTCCAGAGGCCCTGCAATACTAGCCACAGACCTCCTATCCCCAGGAAAGCTCCCTTGTAGAGGAAGGGAGCTCGTGTACGTTACAGAGAAAGAAGATGGGTCACTAAGGTCCTCATGAAAGCCCTCCTCAGAAGTAAGGAGTTCATGGGAAGTCTTGGCCTCCCCTGCATCTGTCCTTACAACAGCAGTTTGTGCTGGTGTTGGGTCCCACCCTCGTGCAGGAGCAGCTTGGTTGGGTGGCTTTCCTGCAGAGTCTGGCAGCTCGTTCAGGCTGGTGCCAGGACAGTGCTGGGGGGTCACTGGGGCTGTTCTGGCACCCTCCTGCTCTGGAACAGACACTGATGCTGCTGAGGTGCGCTCTGAAGGGGAAGCTGGAATGAAGTCCCAAAGCTCAGCTTTTCCTGTAACGGGATGAAGATCCATGGGATCAGGTGGCTGCAAGTTACTGGTACCAGAGGAAGGATGTGCTGGAACAAGATCCTCTGGGTTCTCTGCACTGAAAGGTGCTGTCACCCCTCCACAGAGTGATGCATCTCTTTTATCAAACCTCTGGACAGCTTTTCCATGACCACCAGTGTGCTCATTTTCCCTGATTAGTCGTGTCTTATCATCCCAGTGAGCTTCTCCAATATCCTGACCACCTATGGAGAAGCTGCCAGAGTCCTCCAGGTCTTCTGCCTGGTCAGAGACATAGCACATGTGTGGAGTTTCCCCCTCTGGGTTCAGGTTATTTGAGGACAGAGGGCTGACAGCAGGTGGCTGACATCCAGAACCTGCTTCTGTGACATGAGCTTTCAGCAGCATGTCCTCATCAGGATGCTGATCCACAGAGACAGGCTCCCCAGGAGGAAATGCTGATCCTGTTTGCTCAGACAAGGGGGTGTACTCCAAACCACACACATCCACGTTATCCCTGGGAACAGAAGGTATCTCTGACCCAAGAGCTGATGATAGAGCCTCTAGTTTGAGCTCTTCCCCCCGTCTGAGCTCTTCCCTCTGCAGTTGTTTCTGCTCATTTTGTTCCTTGTTTTTCTGATCTTTGAGCTCCAAAGGTTTGCCTTCTTCCGGCAGATTCTGCTCTTTGCACTCTTCCTCCCCCTCTTCTTGCTGAAGTTCAGATGCTGCCTCCTCCCAAGCTGGCTCCTTATGCTGTGAAGCATTCACTTCCTCTGTCCTTTTAGCAGTACTCTTTCCTTGGAAAGCACTCTCTGCTGAAGGGGGAGGTCTGCCCTCAATTTTTCTGTGATCATCTTCTAGATGAAGGCATTTGGAAGCAGATGAGTTCTCTTTAGGGACCATTCCCTGGTCTTTGACCATGCTGGTATTCCCTGTTTCACCAGCTGAGGTGTTTCCTTCTGCTTGTAGTGAACTCATTTGGCTGTCACGTGTTAAGGTGGAAGACAACTGATGGGAAGGGGAAGATTCTGTATTCTCTTCCAAACCCTGGGGTGCTCTTAAGCTTTCCTGAACATCTCCAGAAGTGTAAGGTTTAGTTGTGTCTTCTACTGCTCCCTCTGAGGTAGGCTGCTCATCAGATGCTGGTGCCAACTTTTTGGTGCTTTGCTCCTGCTCTGCACCAGCACTGACCTCCTGCAAAGAATCCTTGGAGACGTTACCCAGAAAGGGTTCAGCCTTATAATGGCCTTCTGAAACAGTTTTACACACCAAAAAGCACTTAGGTGTCTCTCTCTGAGAGGAAATGGCAACAGCCAAAGGGGGTTTGGTTTGCTGGGCCTGAGGGTCTGAGCCATGAAAAGCCAGTTCTGTTTGGCCCTGAGTGAACTCAGTGCTGAGGTTCACAGCCTGCAGGATGGGGCTGCCAGGGGCTGGCTCACCCTGGACTCTGCTGTGACAGGAAGTGTCCTGGTTGCTTTCCAGGTCAACCAGTTCCAATTGTTTAAGTTTCAGAGAATAATCCAGTCCACCCTCCTCTAAAAGCATTTCTCCTTCCAGTTCTGAGAGTCCCTTTTGAGGCTCTGTATGCCCTCGGCCTTGTTCCAGTCCTGCTGGCACTTTTTGCATAGAGTTAGAGGGTCTGCCCAGCATCTCTGCTGCTTTCCCTGGGGCAGCAAGGCAGTCCTTGGGTGTGCTGAGCTCTGCTTCTTTTGCAGAGTTAGATGGGCTGGTGCTCATTTCAGCTGCTGTGTGAGTGGCATGATGCTCTCCTTCCAAGGCTGAAGAATCCCAGGCTTCCCCAGTGATGCTGCTGGCTCCTGGGGGAGTGGTACCTCCCTCACTGGTTTCTTCAGACTCCATCAGTGACACATCCTGCTGAAGAAAAAAAAGCATTTTTCTGTTACTGCTTCGCAATGATACGCTGGATCTAATTCACTGCTTCTACTGAAGCTGATAAAAGCCAAAACCAAAACCAACACCACATACCTAGCAGATGATAAGAGCTGGGAAACAAACACAGAGTAGGCAAACACCACATGTAAGCTTGAAGTATGAGGGCAAAACCAAAACAACCCCACTGGTGTCTTTTTAGTTTCACATGCAAATGCAGAAAGTGACTTTGGTTGAAGAGCAGAGGTGCTGAGCTCTCTTCAGTGGCCACAGGGCCACTTATGAAAAGTGGTGGCCACGGCTGGTTATCTCAGATCCAAAAGGGGGTACCAGAAGGCATCCAGAGAACAAGAAAATTTTCAAAATCTCCATTGATTTTCACGGGGCATGGTGGACAAATACTCCTGGCTTCTTCTAGCTGAGTTTAAAAGTTCTGTCTGATTTTTGCCTGTTCTTTAGAGCTGATGGCTCTCTTTACAGATCTCTGTGTGGGTCTGGACCTCATTGCAAACGACTGCAGAAATTAATTAACAAGACATAGGAACATAAGAATTTGATTATCAGGTAACTAGGACATGACACAAGACACTAAATATTTGAAGGCTGTAAACCACATGGGTGAGAGGAGTAGCTCTGATGTGTGTGGACTAATCTACAGACTATAAAGAGAAACTGCATCATCATTTAGTCTACTCTTTTAGGAAAGGGGAAAGAAAAAAAAAAAAAAAGCCATCTCAGGATTGTTGGACAGTTTCCCAAAGGATATAGTGGAATTTCCCATCCACTATTGCATTTGAAGTTCAGACATGACAAAGCACTAGGGAATGCACATTTGGGATATGTCTGTGAAAAGGACGGAAGAATCTGATTCACCACTTTTATCCCTCTGCCTTCTACCATGACCCAAAATTCCTACCTGGAAAAAAAAAACCTGAGAAAGAGTCAAACCATTTGTGGCTCCCCCTCTTTTCTTATATAGTGATTTCCTTGTGCTAGAGCAGCTCTGCAGTCACAAGTACCAACTTCTGATCCCACACAGAAAGTAAAAGCAATAAGGGCATAATTACATCTGAACTAATTGTCCCAGTTAGCTCCATGGCTAGGGCACGCCTGGCCTGAAAGCTGGTTTAGCTTCTATTTTCCCTTACATCAAGTGAAACAAAACACCTGCTCTGAAGGCAAGGAGTGCATGCTCTGGAGATAGAACTGAAGCATTTTATATACCTTCATCATGGGTATTGTCATCATAGAATGGTTTGCTTTGGAAGGGGCATTAAAGATCATCCAGTTCCAATCCCCTGCCACAGGCAGAGGCACCTTCCACTATCCCAGGTTGTTCAGAGCCACTGAACAAAACGTGGTCTTGGACACTTCCAGGGATGGGGCAGTCACACCTCCTCTGGGCAACCTGTGCCAGTGCCTTGCCATCCTCATATTAAAGGATTTCTTCCCAATATCAAATCTGAATCTCTCCTGTTTTGGTTTAAAACATATCCCCCTTGTCCTATAATTACCTGCCCATGTAAAAAGTACCTCTCCCTATTTCTGTACACCCCTTTTAAGTACTAGAAGGCTGAAATGAGGTCTCCCTGGAGCCTTGCCTTCTCCAGGCTGAACAACCCCAATTCTAAAAAAAAAATGAGGAAAATAATTGAGTTAGCTAATTGAGTTAATTCATCCATTAACTACTTCCTGTGTATTTTTTCTCATGTAATCTTTAATTCTTGTTTATAGTGAAAAGACAGTCTTTCTTACAAAACCAGACCAAAACCAGGGGTTTTCAGCAATTTGGATTTTCCCTCCCAAGCAGTGAATAGTTGTAATAGCTGTAATTTTAACAACCAGTTTGCTTCAAAGGGATGTGTCCATTCAGGGAATTCCCACGGGGTTTCCACCAGGTCTTGCTGCTGTCAGCTGCTACTAAACTGTCTTTTCAAAGGTTCCACATCAGATCACTCTTGTGCTACACTGCTCTTGGCTCTCCTGGCTACCCCACCTGCATCTCCTCAGCTCCAGGCCTAGAAAAGTACTACTTCTCACACCTAATACAGACAGTTTTCAAAAACAGGCTCCCCAGGAGCAGAGAGGCTGTTTAGGGAGACACAAGGTTTACTATTACTAAAGGCAGGATGGCTCATAAAGATCTGAATAGTAAAGTGCTCAAACTCAAGCCCACACTTTGTCAGAGGAAGAACTCTTCTTGCTCACTGTGCTGTTTCACAGACGTACACAGCACTGAATTTCCTCTTATTAAGCTCAAAACCCCAGTTTCCATTTCCATGGCTCTGTTGCAAGGGATTTAGACAGGCAAAAGGACGAGTTTAAGGCTGCATTTGGAGCAGTTCCATGATGATACTGGGAGGGCAGGGTAGAGGGAGGTGCACAGCACATCAACACTGGGAGCTGCCAAGTGAGATTTGTCTCATCGTATTACTGCCAGGTGTTTTGCACACCTCAGGGAGAGCAAGAGAGAAGCTTTGAGAAGTGAGGCAGGAGAAGGAGCAGGCCAACTTTCTGCAGAGACAGAAGGGGAGGACTTTATGCATCAACCTGTTAACCTCCTGGTCAAAGGCTGGGTGCACCACAGCAGAAGACACATGTCTGCAATAAGGATTTCATGGAGATGGAAGAGGAAATAATAAAACAAGACTGACAGCACCTGTAATCTTCACATGCAGAGCAGCTATGTACAAGAGCCCAGTAATGACCAGGAGAGAGTGCCTGTGGAGCACTGCCTTGTTTAACTCCCAATGCAGGTCAGCTCCATCAGAGGAAGGCCCAGGAGATCCCCAGGACCTCAGCTACCCAAAGCAAACTTTCAATTAGCATTTTCAGCAGGGCAAATAACATGACAGAGCAGCACACAGGACCTATTTAGCATCTTCCAATAGACAGGATATGCAAACTCTCAAAGAAAATTCACTGTTTCCCCTTTTCAGGCTTACTGATCTTTCACATCCCTCACTGGATCAGATGATGAGCTGACCATCACTCCCTCATATGCCCTGTCTGTGGAACAAGGTAAACTGATGTTCCCTGTAGATAAAGCCACTCAGGTTCTTCTCCCAGGAAGGCCTGAAAACACCAGACTTCAGCTCCCATGCACCCAGCTTTTAGGTGATTCTGCATGCACAGAACCCCTACAAGCCACACGCCAGCATGAAAACAAAGGGGTGATACCTGATCCTGCTGCAGTCACAGGCACAAAATCTGAGAGAAGGGTGAAGGAGGTGCCCTGGTGAGCAGAAAATGACAGCAGTGAAAGCATATTGATATCATATTGAGGGCACAATCCATCCACAGCTCTCCCAGATTACAAATGGCAAATGTGAATGTCGTGCTTCCTTCCACTGTGGGTTAATTCACCTGGATGGAGATGACAAACACTTCTGGTTTTAAATAGAAAATACCTCACCTTCCCTCCCCCACTCCTCCAACAAACAAGAAAGGAGAAATAACAAGTGCTATCAAGCACAGACAAGCCCTTCAGCTAGCCAGGAAGCAAGGCTACACACAAGTGGAACCCTGAAATCTTCCTCCTCCAAAAGTGGGGAGAGACGGAGCTTTCTGCCTCCACCTTGGCCCCACTCCCCATCCTGCTCCCCATCCTGCTCCCCTGCCTCGGGCCATGGGGCAGCCCACACGCCCAGGCTGCTGCAAACACACTCCCAGCAGAGAAAGTCCTGCCCTGCCACACTGCTCCAGCCCTGAGCTTCTGGCAGCCAGAGGAGAAAGCCGTGCACGACAACGTTTGAGCGGCATGGGAGAGGACACCCTTTTTCTTATTGAAACAATAAGAAACAAAGGGTTTCCCAGGTAGTCCCTAGTTTGGGTTTATCCTTGCTGGAGCAGCCACAGCCTGGTGTAGAAATGCCAAAGCTGGCTTTAAGGGCTGCAGTTCAGGCAGGAGAGAGTTTCATGTTTGGCTCTAATACCCACCTAAAAAACAACAAGGCTGTTCTGAGCCTGTTCCTGCTATCTCAGCTTGGTTTAATCAACTTGGTCACACAGTTCAGGTACACTTTACAAGGAGCTGAAAGAGGGGAAATTTAGGTTAGATGTTAGGAAGGAATTCTTTCCTGTGAGGGTGGTGAGGCCCTGGCACAGGTTGCCCAGAGCAGCTGTGGCTACCCCATCCCTGGCAGTGTCCAAAGCCAGGTTGGATGGGGCTCTGAGCAGCCTGGTTGAGTGGAAGGCATCCCTGCCCACAGCAGATGGGTTTGGGACTAGGTGATCTTTAAGGTCACTTCCAACCCCTTAACACTGTATGATTTGAATCAGCTCAGAGCCAGCCTTTCTCCTTACAAAATCCAGAGCTCTGTGTGCAGGACAGCACCATCTCTCCCAGGGAGCCACACACTGGACTTCAGTTTGGTGAGACACTCAGGAAACCCAGCACAAAGCCTGCCCTGCCACAAGCCTCAATTTTTATATCTCCTCAGCTAGTCCTGCCATGCTTGGGCTGGCTTCTTCAGCTGCATGTCCCTCCACGTGAGAGATTCCCACTGCACATATTCCCCTGAAAAAGAAATAGTCTCCACACACCACCCCGGGCTGCTCTATCGCTGTACAACCCATCCAGGGAGGTGAAGGAGGGGGGTCAAAACTCTTGAGTCCAGGAAGAGATAACACAGGGTGCTAGAGATAAGAAGGAAGGAGGGAAATAATGTCACGTGGAGTCAGCTTAAGAGGGCATGGAGAGCAGAAGGAGCTTGCTGAAGGAAAGGACTTAGCAGAGAAAGAAAGATGATTTAAAAAAGCAAAATAATGTAGGGTCTACTGCTGTGCTGCACAGTGCTGGTAACGTTCTGGGAACCAGGAGCTGCCTCAGGTGTCTTAGGCAGGGGAAAACAAAGCAAAGCTGCCAATAGCACCTGACCTCCTGAAAATGTATCTGAGCTGCTACTGAAGCTTGACAAATGCAGGTGAGACCTCCCAGTCACACCAGTGCAGAGAGTGTGCCCGAGTTATAACATACCCAGTCACAGCTTTCACTCATCCCAGGCACACTCAAGATACACTGAACCTATTAATTATCTAATGACTCATTAACTGAGGAAAAAAAAAAAAAAAGAGGATACTTTTTCATACTTTTCTTATACTGGTTTCTATTTAAGTAGATTATAATACTTAATGCTAACAAAAAACAAGCATCAGAGAAACATAATTTTGGGTTGAACACAATTTCATCTTGGAAATTGGTACGGAACATGTTGCAAACAGCAAGTGAAGAACGTGGCTTGGATTGTACATTGCACTTCCTAGAGATGCAATAAAAGTGATTCATTCTTAAGATAAAATGGGGTCACCTGTAAAACAAAAAAACCCAGATCACTCCAAGCAGAGGTTAAGTTTATATTCATAAAAGTAATAGGTAAGCCTTGATATTCTGCAGTCTTCTAATATGAGAATAAACAATAATAGTGAGTGATTCTCACTGCTAGAGCTCAGTAAAAAGATAATTGACACTATCTGGTGAACAGCAGAATTCCCACAGTGGAAGTAATCTATTGAGTCACTGCAAACTGCTCAGTGCAGGTCTCTCTACAAATTCTGGGGATGGAGACACAACTGACAGAAACATATGGAGCACAGAAGGAGGCAAGAACTTCCCAAATTACTTTCCCCATGACATTTTATGCAGAGGTGGTTGCTAGCAGCATGCTGTACACATTCCTAGATGGCAGGTCTGCCATGAACCCGAGGAGTTCCCAGTTCCTCTTTGAGCAGGATGATTCAGGACCTTCATGGGACAGATTCTCCAGTTAGAGGCAGAAATCTCAGTCTCTCACTACGCTGCAGACACGTGAGCCAGAATCCCACACAGCTGTTTTTGAGTCTCAGATTAAAGAATGCTCATGTTTGCACCAAACCATTCTGACAGATGCAAATGCCCTTAAGACATCAGAGGACTAGGAAACACACTTGAAAGCCTGGCCTTGCCCAGCCTGCACAGTGGAACTATTTGTGAGCTGCTGTCACCTTACCTGTACCCTTCCTGAGCACAGTTAAGCTACAGGCAGATAAGGATGAACAATATTCAGCAAAGTGAACTGGGACAAACTGTCCTGCCCTACACAGGGGGCCTCCAAAGTTATCCCCTCTGATGCAAACACATAATATAACCTCTTTCACAGCCAGAACAAGTTTGACCTGGAAAAACTGTCAGATTTCTGGTGAGCTGTCAAAGCCCCACAGAAGATAAAGCTGGAACATTTTAGCAGTGTGGGATGACTGACAAGCTAAACTCTGATATATACCCAGCCACAAATATACTGGCAAAAATCCTGCTTTTGTATCAATAGGTAAAGCACATCCTATGCAACTAAAAAAAAAAAAGCTAAAATAACCATAAAACTGCGTTTGTATATAATTCCATGGTAGGGACAGCATAATGTCATCAGCCATAAGAACAGCAGAAAACTCTGTCATGCTCTGGCTTCAATATTGTCCCATCAATTGGAGAGAACGATAAAAAAATCATTGGATTCAGAATCCCATGAGATAGCAACCACAACAACAAAATCACACATTTATCCTCGTGTTGTGCCCTCAGATTGCATGTTTTCAGCCTTAGCTCCTCATATCAATTTTAATTACCTTATGACTCCAGCAATAAGATTTATTTTAAAAAGTTATGAGATTTGTATCACAATCAAAAATACTTGGCAATACTGTAACAGTGATGGAGCTTTGTACTGAAAAGTGCAGCTAAAGAAAGAAAGAAAGAAAAAATCCATCCAAAAGGGATGTAGAGATGTATGTGGGAAAACCAGGTTTTGGTACAACCCTCCCCTAACCCAGCTCAGGGAACAAAACATTTTTTTTCTTGGAAATTTAATTAGTGCCCTTAGATCGAAGAAGCTACCACAAGACAAGTTTGCTATTGGAAGCAAAAAGTATTAGATATAAATAAAATGTTATAAGAAATGTAAATGTGGGAAAGCACCAGTGGGGACCCCTTCCCTCTCCCTGGTGAAAAAATAGCTTCACACACCCAAAGCCACAGGAATTGTGTGGGTGCTGAATAGGAAGGCACTAATGTGAACACATGGAAAACTTGTTGTTACTCACAGTCTAAGGCTTGTATGACCAACTGGCACAGGTTTATTGTGCACATCACAACATTTTCTGTTTCTCATACAGTCCCACTTCCTAGAATCATATGGTTCTGTGAGAGTTTTGGCTTACCATGAAGAAAAAATGGATGTTTGGCCTTTAATGGGCGTGGAAAAGGCCCCAAAAAACTAAGTATGACTCAAAAATTAGATCTCGCTGTCTGGGTTTATCTTAATTTCTTAATCCTAAACCTTAATTTGTAACTAAGAAGAGGAAGGGCAACTCCCCTTTCCCTCTCTGCCTGATGCCTGTTTTTCAAAGGCTGGGACTCATGACAGTGCAGAATATTTAGGCCTGATGAAGTGAGTTACATGAGCTACCAGAAACTAAAAAAAAAAACAGCAGTGAAATACACTGTGATATAACTGGGTTAACGAAGACGAATAACCAAATTTATCAGGCCAAATTTAGGTATTTGCAGATATCCTGCAAAGTTCATTTGCTTATATTCCATTCCTTAAAAAAAAAAAAAAATTAAAAAAATGGAGAATTTCTTCAAGTCTTTCTGCTGCTGACTGTACAAACCATCCAACACCACCTGGAATCTTAATAAATCTCAATCAAGACCTGAAAATCCAGAACACCTGAAATCCAGAGCAGACCAATTTACTATGCATCAAGTTGCTGCCAACATCTCCCTTGTGCCAATGCACACATGACCATGTATGAGCCATCCCAGGGAGTTGTCAAGCCAAAAAAAAAAAAACAAAACCCAAAACAACAACCCAGGAGCAGAGTGATGTGAGCAGCCATAAAGGTATGACATAGGAGAAAAGATAAGTAAGTAAAGGTAAATTTGACAGCTTCCTGCAGTAGTTGTATATGGAATCAGAGAAAGGTTTGGGTTGAAGGGTCTTTAAAGCCCATCTCATTCCCATCCCCTGCCATTGGGCAGGGACACCTTTACAAAAGGCAGTGTGAAGGTTATACTTCCTTCCACTGTGGAAGCAACCTTCCACCATCCCAGGCTGCTCAGAGCCCCATCCAGCCTGGCCTGGAACACTTCCAGGGATCCAGGGGCAGCCACAGCTTCTCTGGGAAACCTGTGCCAGGGCCTCACCACCTCACAGGGAAGAATTTCTTCCTAATATCCCATCTAAACCTGCTGTCAGTGTGAAGCCATTCCCCCTTGTCCTGTCACTCCAGGCCCTTGGCAAGAGTCTCTCTCCATCTTTCCTGTGGGCTCCCTTCAGGCCCTGCAAGGCCACAGTGAGGTCACCCCAAAGCCTTCTCCTCTCCAGGCTGAACAATCCCAACTCCCTCAGCATGTCCTCATAGCAGAGCTCCTCCATCCCTCAGAGCATCTTGGTGGCCTCCTCTGGACTGGCCCCAGCAGGTCCATGTCCTCTGTGTGCTGAGACCCCAGAGCAGCTGTACGAGCTGCACCAGAGGACAAGAACATGAGGCTGGGCAGCAAAGCAGGAGCAGGAGAGCAGAAACCTGGACTTAGCCCTACGTTCTGGTGAAACCACACCCAGGATCCACAGGCCAGTCAGTCCCTGACTCTCCAGTGTGGGTGTCTCTCCATGTGTGACTGCCAAGCACTGCACACACACAGAGCCAGGCACTCCCTCAGCAGCCCACACACACCAGCAGCAGCAGAGCAGGGAGGTTTTACACCCTCAGTCCTGGCCCTCAGCTAGGAACACGTCTGCTGCCCTCCCAGGTGAGAAGTGGGCACCAGAGAAACCAGGATATTCTAACTGGATTGACACTCATTTCCAAATGAGCCACTGTTTTTATGGTTTAATGTTTCCTTGTCTCGTCATTGCCACTGACTCTGCTGTTCTGGTGAACCCACAGAGAGCCTTCTCCTTGTAGGAAAGGGCTGGCTCTGAGGGGATGTTGCATGGAAGAGAGGTGAATTAGGAGATCAACAACACCTAGGAGATCCTAGGGAAATCCCTGGAAACCTCCTCAAACCATCTGCAAAGTCTAGCAGGGAAACACTCCAAAGGGCAGGGAAGGGGAAGATATTCTTGTGACCTTGTCTTTCAGATCAATCTGTGAGAAGCTGTATAAATCAGGGGTTTAAATGCAACTGATACACATCAGTCTTAGAAAATACTTTTCATAACCACCTTTACCAATTACTACTACCTTATTTCAAGGTTTATAGTAGTAATTACAGCCCATAGATGTTGTAGTTAAGATTTAGCATTAGTTCCTAATACTATCATTAACACAGCATACTATAAAAATTAAGAAAAAAAAAGGGTTGAGCCCTACAGGTACAATCTTTAAAAAATTAAGAAACACCACACACAGATGAATACTGATATTCTGTATTTCAATATTCTTTCCCCTTCTTTGTCAATGGGCAAAAATTACATCCACATACTTTCATGTCCAGTACACCTCCAAATGTGGATTAATTTAAAGCATTAGTTTTATACCAGCTCAGAAATATCACTAACATTTTTCCCATTTTATTAATTAAGCAAGTTTCAATGCATAAAGAACAACTAGAGATATTTTAATCTTTCCTCCCTCCATTTTCTTCTTTCTGCACATGAATGAGGGGGCAAGGGTCTGCTCCCCACCACTGCCCTTCCAGATTTTCTACAATAGCATTCCTTGATGGCTTCATGACTCTTCAGATATTAGCTGAGCAATCAGGATCCCAAGACTGCCCTTTGGGAGTCTTTGAAGACATCAACTCTGACTCTTCTTGACTGGCCTACGGCTTCCTTTTCCTCAGCCCTGTGGCATGTAACACCACCTCTGTCTTTCCCCTCCCAGCTCCCACCTTATCAGATGGCAACGCTGAGGAGTAAAATAAGATCTGTGTGCCTCAAATCCACCCCAAGCTCCTGACTTCAGTGTGGCAGTGAGAAACCAGAGGATGAGGCAACTTAACAGTGGCCTGTGAGTAACAGTGGAAAATGGAGCCAATAAAATTTCCTTCACCTCTTTTATGACACGGCCACAAAAACGACAGCTCTGGCTGAGGAATGCAAAGTCCTCGCGTCCACCAGCCCACGCAGGCCTGCATGGCACATCCTAATTGGACTGGTGCACACCTTCCCATCCAGGAGAGACTTCCCCTGGGAAGCCAGAGGCACCAGGCAAATGAAATCAGAGACTTCTTTGCCTTCCCATTACCCGCTTTGATCAGCGGGGTGTAAATAAACACCTCAACGTCCCATCTCTGCCAAGGTCAACCAGATGCAGCAGAGTTCCTCCAGTCACCTCAACGAGTTCATTTGATTTGGGATGGGGGAAAATGCTTTGCTGTGCTTAAAAAAAAAAAAAAAAATCACTGGATGTAACAGCAAAGGGTATGATGTGGTGTGACCACTGTAGCTTGGGAAAGATGAGAGCAATAGAGAGCCTCAAGGGTTGGGATTGCCAGTGGACCATGCCCAAGAAGGAGGGAAGAGACAGAGCTCTCCTTCTTGGAGTCCTCTTCCCAAACACCTTCCTGTATGGAAAAGTTGGTCTAACCTCTGACAGATGCATTTGAAGAACCCAGCTTTCTGCACAGATCTTTGCTGCCTTTTACTGAAGCCAGCACCTCACCTCCTCCATGTGTGCCAGCAAAGGTGCAGTTACAGCCATCCCCACAGCAGGACAAGGAGCACTGCTGCTTTTGATGCAAACATGGGGAATACCCCAGCATTCCAAACCTTTGGCTATTCTTGCATTTGCCCTCACAGAGGGTGGCAAAGATGCACCCTGCTGTTTAAGGTCTTGCCTTTCCTCACAGCTACAACTTATGAGCAGTTAAACATGGGTGCAGCCACTAGAAATTTCAAACCAGTGGGGCCCACAAAGGATAGCTGTTATCACCAGTAACATAATCCAGGCTGGAAGGGGAACCCACACTAGGATACCAGGAGCTCTCCTTCCTTCAGTGTCCCACTGCAGTCATTCACTAAAAGGAGTCTCTACAGAAGACCTAGATTGTAACTGGTTTTGATGTATTTTTAAGGCAACCAAGAATGGTCCCAATCCAGCAGATTTTCCAGTTCCTAATTCTAGCTGTTTGCAGCAGTTTCTGCCCATATGAGGGTCATGTGTGCAGCTGGGGTAATAGTAACCCCTCCCACCTCACAGCCCTACTCTGAGGATTAGGCAGGGAGTGGCTGCTCAGTGTACTGAATATGCAAAGGGCTGTTATAAACCCCATATCTGATTGCAACCATAAGCAAAGTCTTATTTAAGCAATCCCTGCCCCAACAAAAATATATCAGCTGCTCACTCTGTTCTTTCCTTCCGTGTCTTTTTGCCTCCAAGTTCTTCCAGATAACAAAACGTATTACTAAGATTTTCCTTTTGTGCTGTAAAGTTGTTTACTACAAATAATACAGATTTTTCACACAATGTAGTGTACATATAGTTGTTTTGGCTCATTCTGGTATCACACTTGTACTGGAGGAGTCTGACTGCTCAGTCAGTGAAAGCCCCACTCCCACACATCAGATATTCACAGCTGTCTATTTCTCACTGTGCCCATATTCAGGGGAGACCCTTTCTCCAATTCCATCAATTTTATGAACCTGGGACATTTAGCATCAGTTATTTCTTGCTCCCTCTAAACACAAAACTGTATTTCTCTACCAAGCCATAGTTTAAAACCAAGCTGGTGTTTTTGCACGTGCTTTGCTTGATACTTCTGTATTTGTCTCCCCATCAGTTAATATTTTTTTTTGCCTTTCAGTGCACTTTGTTCACTCTTTTTAGCAGTCACAACAAAAACTTTTACAATGCCACCTTTTAAATTAAGCCTTCAAAGGCAACATTCTAGTAAAACACAATTATAATACACTTCAGGGCAGATTTGCTTCCAAGCTGCCTCGCTGAACGTGAGATTTCTGATCATGCCAGTTTTCACTGCATACACAATGTAGCACATCTCACTTTTTTCTTATTCTGGCCTCTTCTAAAGTCATTTTGCTATGACTATCAGAGTCAGAATCAATCCATCTTTCCCCTTTTACACTCAGATGCTTATTTTCATGTTTGATATCACTGTTATCACACACTCAGCAACTGGATAGGCAAAAATGATGCTGGTAGGGAATGAAGGAAGAAATGTCTGTGGTGCATCTAATAACACCCACTGGGCAATTCAGCTGTCATGATTCTTCTAGACACACAGACACAATTTTTAGCTGTTTTTCACGGCCTTGACCCTCCCTTGTGACAGAGCACACACTAAAATGACATAACTTGCATGCCTGGCCTTGCTCTTCCAGGACAAGGCACATTTCATTGCTCCAGCATACCTCCAAATTGCTCATTTTCCTCTCTCTGCCCCTCTCCAAAATGAAACAGCTCAGTTTACTCATTGTGCAGGGGCAGGAAGACAAGGTCAACTGTAGGAGTGATGTGAGAGGATGACTGCCTTCCCAGATGGCACCAAAACAAGCAGTGCTCACCCTGTGCTTACAGGAACACCTTACAGCCTCTGTTTCAGCCTTCCCCACGTGCCCTGACAGAATATTCCCTTTTCCCAGCTGTGCCCGGGGATGAGAAGAGAGTTACAGTGAAGTCATGTATTCCCTATACACATCACCAGTTGTTATTTAGAAATTACTGGGTGACTTGAGGGGTAAACCCATCTCCCTCAATCACTTGCCCATATAAGAAAACATGCCACAACCCATAATTTGCTGTGAAAATAGTGGGATAGTCCCACTTCCCTTTGCCTGTTTCCCCACAGCATCCTCTCTCTGCCTCAGGGTTTGTCACAGCATAGAGTCATGACAGCCTTGCCAGTGCTACCCCCTCTGCCCATGCTGAGATTCTGCCTGCCTGTACCTGGGACATGCCCTTCCAGGAGAAAACACCCTACCTGGGTGTAGGACTTCAGTGATCCATGTGTCTGCCTTCCAACTCATGATATTCTACAGTCTTGTGGGAGGGGTAGAGAAAGGAGAGAAAAGTGCATCATTCTCAAAGCACTCTAAGATCTACCAGCTCTGCTGTATCCAGACTCAAGCCTGAAATACCTTCACGTGCAAAGCAAGTCACAGAAAAAGAGAACAAAGCATTAAAAGAGTTACTTGAGCTATGAGCTACACCAAACCATCAGGACTGAATCCTCACTGTTCTAAACACTGTGCACTGTTCCTGTCCTGAAGAGCTGGCAGCATGCTCAGAACTTTCTCCCCTAAATCCAGCAACAGAATGGAAACAGACACACTGCACCTTCACAACTTCACCAGCAGCCTGGCAACCCTCACCTGTAAAACCAGACAGTGATCAGGGAGCACCTCAGAAAGGAGAGTGACTCAAATGTTGCAGCTGGATTACATTTCATAGTTACCCTTGGATGCCTGCACTATGGAATATCTACAGCAAAACTCAGGTTTAATCCAAGGATTTAGTCTGGAACCCAGACCCAGTAAAGACACCTGATGCTACAGCATCAGAGCTTTGCTAGGTACTGGTATGGCATCTTTTCTTTTCCTGTGAGTGCTATACTCTTCCCATCAACTCTTTCCAAGTTTGCACGAGCCCCTTGTCACAGACAGCAATCTGTAGTGAAGATTTAAGGGCCCAGGTAAGATTTAAGCTATTCAAACAATCTGTGTAAGCATTTTTGATCATTACACCTGTAAAGGTGAGTGTAAAGCACACATACCATATAGCTTACACATCCTGATTTTTTGCAGCTGCCGAGAAAGACCACGGGCAAAACATCTTCTTCTTCTATTCCTCCCAGCAGTGGCCTTTGTGTTAGTTTAACACTGGTTTGTGGCTCTATTTCTATTATCAAGTGAATATGCAAGTGTAGCCATGGCAGCTACTTTGTGGCAGATGTGAACAGGGACCACTTGGAACTAGTTACAGGTCTGCTTGTAACCCACACTCCTGTCCCCTGATCATCCCTGGGCTTCTGCAACCTGAACAAATCATGCCCTAACATGACCAGGATCCTAATCCCCTCCCCTGCCTCCAGAGGGGTGTATTTTGGATTCATAAACTCTACTGCTGGATTTGTTGATGAAGCAGGAGCTTTCCCTCCCCTCACCACCTCCAGTCACACCCTGTGCAAGGCTGGATCTGCTCAGCAGTGCACAGCTCTGCTGTGCCCATGGAAGGGATCACCCAGCTCATGGATCCCACTGGGCACCACCCCAGCCTGGCCCAGGTAAGGATTTAGGAATTTCTGTGTATGATCAGCATTAGGAACCCCAGTGCTTAATGATTCTGAGCACCAGCAAGGCCATGGGCAGTGGATCTCACACACTGAGTCCCTGCCTGCAGCTGGGTGTTCAGTTTGAGATCACAAAAAGGTGGTTTGGTGTCCAAATGTCACACACTTCTCCGTGAAACTGCAAACAGGATATGTTTTTAGGAAGGGAATTTATGGCCATCTCTGCTTTAATGCAGTATTCTCCCAGCAACAGGTTCCTGTGCTTCCTCCCACCTCAGTCCCTCCTTGTGTTCTATCCAATTACAGTTCTTCTTACACTCCTCCTCAACTTCTCCTAGCATCAGAACACCCTCTATTTTGTATACATTTACATATGTGTGTCTGTTTATCTATGTACATTTGTACACATGTCATGGTAATCACCTTCCCTCTTCTAAATTTTTCCTACTATCAAAACCAATAGCCCTCCCACTGACCTTGCACTGAACTTGTACTAAAGTCATGGGAATTTTTTCTTTGACTTAATTTCACTTTTAATCCAACCCCCCAAACATGAGGTCAAAACAAGTCCCCACCACAGGCTCTGTTCCTCATCCTGCAGTGTTCTGCATGGGACTTGAAGGAATGGTGTCTAAAACAATAGCTGGGGAATGGATTTTGTCTCAGCAAACCAATTCTACTTGAAGGGCAAGAAAGCTGGAGTCACTTGTTAATGGAAGAGACAAGATTAATGAAGCCTTCCCAAAAGGGCACCCCACCTTGCTCAGCACTGAGCACCACTGAGAACTCATATCTAGAACGCATGAATGCATTAACTTGGAACTTTTCTGCACCACTGAGCCCTTCAAAGGTTGCAGTGTGTCAAAGCCAAGGCTCAGACCTCCTTCTTCTTAGATTAAATGCTCTTTCCCACATGACAAATTTCAACACACACTTCTTGACCAGAGACATAAAAGCAGCTGACCTAAACCCAGTCCTGGTGGCTAAACCCAGTTATCCCAAGCCATGCAACAGAGTTAAACCTGCACTCCTGAGTAAACCAGAGCAGCTGCTCTCACAGGTCAGCTGCAGAGGGAAGGCAAAAAGACACACTGCCTTCTGTGAAGATTTAAAGTAAGGTGTGCTTATGACAACTCTTAGTTTCAGTGACTCTTCACCTTGCCTAAAGGAGTTCCATCCTCTGCCCTTTCTCTTCTGGTGGAGGAGTTGCATGTGTGGTCTCACAACAAACCGCAGCAGAGAACCAGCGGAGATGACAACAGCCAGGCACCACGGCTTCTTTCAACAGCAGTGCCAGCTGAGAGGATTTGTGCAACCACACAGCCTGTTTATCCAAGCACAGAAATGGAGGAAATAAATATGTGATTCCCTCTGGCATCTAATTCTGCTGTTGGAAGAGGTGGTCCCTTCACCACGTTTCTCATGCCTGGTGTCACGCTACACTTCTTCAGCAATCTCTCTGGCTAGTCCAACTTCCACACTTTTTATCTTTAGGGAAGGGGGTTAATAGTCAGTTGGAGCAGTGACTGGACTGATCTGAGGTCATTTGGTCACCAGAGCCGACCCTAGGGAAGCAGCAGGAGCTTGCAGTCAGGACTGGATGAGAATGGATCTTCAGCAGCAGCCTGTTGTGCTGCTGGGCTGCTCATCATGTGGAGCCCAGCTCTAATCAACACGAGTTATTCAGTCACAGTTCCTGGGAAGCCCTGCCTGCACACAGACATCACGCCAGGCACCCTTCACCACTGCTCTAACCCACACTGATCACCCAGACTCCAGCTCCACAGCTGCCCCTTCCCAGGAGGAAGAGCTCAGCAGGGCCAACAGCCATGGGCTTGCAGTACAACAGGCAATCTTTCAGTGGAATGTGTCATCCTGGCAGCAACAGGCTCTGTCACCCAGCATGAAAACCTGTAGGAGACTTTGTGGTTAGGAGCCAGGCCGGACAGATGGAGATAAGAAATTAGTGAGGGTAATCAGCCATTGGAATAATTTACCCGGGGAACCAGTGCAGCCTATCACTTGATATCTTGAAATCCAGACTGGGTAGTTTTCTAGTAGAATTTTGGATTCAATGCAGTGATAACCAGCTGGGAATGTAAATACCTGCCAGGGGTCAGGTGAAGGTATCTGTCCCCAGGTGGCTGATGCTCTGAACATCAACTGTGTGATTACCTCAGGAAAGAGGGAAATAACATCTCTGTAGAGCCCAAGTGCCAAAACAATAGAGCACAACTGCATTTGCACTTAAGTCACTTCTGAGTACTTCATTAAAAGATTCAACAGGAGTTCAGTGAGGAGCTGCAAAGCGGAAAGGAATTGCAAAACTTCTGAGGCATGACTACTGAAATAAACTAGCTGTGGATAATTTAGCCAAACAGTAACTAAGCAAACAACATCAACTGGAAAGATACCAGATGACAGAAAGCACAGTAAACTCTTAGAATCAAACATCCTAGGAAAAAAATGTGATTCCAATTAAGAATTTGAAATCCCTTGCGGGCTGTTCCTTAAATTTTGCCTGGGATAACTGTGGAGAGTGAATGTAATATGAGGACAAACTGATTAAATAAAACAGCCCACTTTAAACAAGACTCCAAAGTAGATTACACTAAAAAGGGAAAAAAAAAACAAAGAAGAAAAAAACCATCAAAACCTATAGAATAATTTGACTCTTTCCTGCTAGAAAGCACATGAAATAAATGAACCATAAGAAAGGATAAGATTCAACAGAACAGGCACAAGAACATCCATTTAAAGTTAGTAGGATGAAATGAAAAACAACCCCAAAAACTGGCCTGCGGAACAGACTCTTACCATTAAAATCTATCAAGATGCACGAGAGGTTCCCAGAGGAAGTATTTGTGTCCCACTATTTCAGAGAGCAGGAGCATCAACCTCAAGGCCAGTCGTCTGCTGTCACGGGCCACTGGACCGTACAACCCCACTGAGATTTACCCAGACCACGAGGCTGCTGTACAGGCAGGACAGGACAAATGCCACCTTCAACCACCACCTGGCAAAACGAGGCTCTGCACAGAAGCCAGCTGAGCCCTTCCTAACATTAACAAAAACCAAGAAGAACTCAGATTTGTTACAACTTCAAGTCTGATTATGGATGCCTCCTCCTCACCCAATTCAGGAGCAGTTCTGAAATCTGGGTCACCCATACATTATTCCTCCAAACCAAGCCACCTCCCTCCGGTGCAACACTTTAAAAGGACTCTGCCCTTATCCAAGCCATCTCTAAGTCATTTAGGTTATGAGAAACTCCAAAACACTAAGCAATCAGGTCACAAAACTTCCAACAACACATTACACACGTAGCTTGGTCCAGGAGGAACGGGCACCCAGTCCAGGAGAAGCCAAACACGGGCATCCGTATCCAGCAGAGCCCTGGCAAAGTCTGCAACAAGTCAACACAAACACGTGCTCAGATCTCCGACCCCATAATCCCTACCAGGTTTGATGCAGTCTTAGCCAATATCTGGGAATAAACGAAGCATCAAGCAAGGACAAACATGGGTGCTGGGAAGACGATGGGTCAGGTGAGAGCCGTGGGAGCTCCGAATCCCCCCCTGGCAGGTTGGTCGGGGCGCTGGGTTTGCCATCGGAGCTGCTGCGGTGGCCGGGACTGCGGGAAGGAGGCAGGAAGCGAGCAGCAGGCAGGGATCTCTCGCCTTTCGTTCCTCTGCCTTCCCTCGGTGACAGGCCATAAAAGTCACGAGGCAAGGAGGAAAACAAGGAGGTGTCCAGAGTTCAAGCACAGCACCCCCGCGACTCCCGGGCCGCAGCTCCCGGCGGGAGCTGAAAACCCGGCGAACACCGTGGGATCTCGCTGCTGCGTGGGAGGCACCATTTCTGCGGGAAGAGGCTCCTGCTGCTGCTTGGCAGCCGAGCCTGGGACCGGGCCTGCGCTCCGGGCCCTCCCTGCTGCCGGCAGCGGGCGGG
>JANPWX010000069.1:2359320-2516701 GCA_024734555.1 Trochalopteron elliotii | reverse complement strand
GGGCAGGGCAGGGCAGGGCGGCCGAGGGGCCGCGGCGGACACGGCGGCTCTGGCCCCGCTCCTGGCCCCGGCCGGCCACAGTCCCCCGACACGTCCGAGCGGAAGGTATTTTCCTTAATTTTTTTTTTTTTTGGCTTTTTTTTTTCCTTTTTTTTTTTTTTTTTTTTTTTTTTTTTTAAATTCAGTAGTAAGAATGTGGGTGAAGGTCCTAGAGGGAAAGCCACACGAAGTCGCTCGGTTCGTTCAGCCTGGAGAAGACTGAGGTCAGAGCTCGCATTAGTTCTGCAGTTTCCTCACGAGGGGAGGAGGAGGGGCAGGCCCTCATCTCTGCTCTGTGTGACCAGGGGACAGGACCCGAGGGAATGGCTGGAGCTGTGTCAGAGGAGGGTTAGGGTGGATTTAAGGAAAAGTTCTTCCGCCAGAGGGTGTTCAGGCACTCAACAGGCTCTCCAGGGAATGGTCAAGGCACGCAGCCTGACAGAGCTCCGGGAGAGTTTGGACAACTGACTTGGGCATGGGGTGGGATCACTGCGGTGTCCTGTGCAGGGCCAGGAGTTGGACTGGGTGATCCTTGTGGGTCCCTTTCAGTTCCAGACATTCTGTGATTCTGTAATAACTGTGTCCCTCTCAGGTTTGGACACAGCAGTGCTTGTTTGCTTTGCCACTGGAGTGCACCTGACCCACCAGCCCAGGTGTTTGGACCAGCTTAAGAATCAGAGGGGCTTTTAATTTTTTTCACCCTCCTTCATTATCCGAGTCTCTTCTTTTCCCACTCCTTAACTTCACATATGTGAGACCCTTGTGTTTCCTCCCAGCAGACAGCTGGGGGTTCAAGGAAAAATGGTGGGTTGTCCTAGGCTTTACAGGATTACAGGATCCCAGGCAGGATTACATCCAAGATTGTCAAATAAATGTAAATTAATGAAACACTCGAATACAGAAGAAATTGACCAGGATGTGGGTAGAAAAACTCTGTAGGCTGCATTAAAAAGCTGAATCCACAGCTACAATTCTGGGGCATTCTGTCTCTTGTAGGTACACAGGTGCTTAAAGGGATACAGGATTTATGTGAGGGTGCACTTTACCATGGTGTATTATATAGATCTTTGCTCACCAAAATTGCAAAGTGTGCTAAGAATTATCTTAGACATCATCCTCAGGCTGAGGAAGGCATTACCTATATTATATATTCTGTCTCTTCAAACTGATACCCAGAGTTGTCTCTTTGCTAAGTCTTTTTTTTTCTCCTAATCATTTCCTGAGGCTTGCAAGCGTGTATCCTCCAGGATGTGCTCTGAAGATTTCAGCAAAGGAGAAAGAGGGAGCTTGGCTCAACCACCAGAGAAACCCTGCAGCCCACAGCTAAGCAATCCTGAACCCTCCCTTCCCTGTGAGACCCGTGTGGAGTCTCCCAGGCAGGAAAACTCCCCTCAGAAGTGCCACATTGAGAGGTCTCCCCAGCCAACCACAGAATCATCCTTGTGCCTGCTGCTGCCTTCTGATTCAGTTACTCCTTTCATTCGTTTGTGTGGGTGCCTTTTTTCAGCAGAGTGGATCAGCTCCTGCAGCTGAGATCCCCATTCCACATCACTGCATTTACAATCAGCAGCGAGGAAAGGGATGCTTCAGATTCCCAGAAGCTGACTCTGGATCATGTCTCTATCTTAGTTTGGTGTCAGACCTCTGGGACATTATATAAATAGCCAGTGCATCTTCCCACTGCATTTTCTAAATTCCTAGCAGCTGGCAACGAGTTGGAGTTGGTCATCCTGACTGGAAAACTGCTCCTCTTCTATCCAGAAAAGGGCAACTTATTGTCTGAGTGGGCTTAAACCTCTGCCTGTCCTTGGCACCTCCAACAGCTGCAGAGACAGTTTTCTGTGTGGTTTTGTGAATCACATCTTGGGATACCTTGCTTTCTCTGCCTGCTGCACAGAGTTTGAGTGCCTGAACACATCTGGAACCCAGCACAGTGTGAGCAGGAGAGGCCCTTTCCCATGCTGTGAGTATTCCAGGTGGATTGGGCTGTGCTGTGTCTTAGCCCACCAAACTCTGGGCTGCAGCAGCTGTGTGCCTGGTATGCCCCTTTCCCTTCAAGGACACACCTCCTTGGGGTGTATACAGATATATATCCCTGGATATATATCCCTGGTATGTCCCTTCCCTGCAAAGAGGCCCAGCAGCACCAAGAGCAGCGCCCTGTACCCTGAAGTGCTCCTGCTTCCTGCAGTGCCTTGTGCTATCGTCAGGCTGAGGGGCAGCTGGGACATTAACCTCCCACTCCTCCCACTCCAACATCCTCCTGGTAAACATCCCGTCCTGCTCCACTCCTGTGCTGTCACATCCTCTCTGCTCTGCCCAGACATGGCTGTTCTGGGTTCAGTTCTATATGTAGAGCACAGAGCTGGGCATGCCAAAATCCAGGCAGGCAGCAGGGCAGAACAGTAACTTGGTTCAGCTGCTGACATATCACAAGTACTGCAGAGGAGGGGAGTTATTTAAGGGTCTTCTTAAAACTAAAATCATTTGCTTGAGCCCTCCTTGGAAAGCCAGTTTGCTTCCCTAGGTGTGTTCAGTACCTTACTCCAAGCAGACTCAAACATGCATATGGCATGAAAAACCTGGGTAGTAAGGTAAGGGAGCAGAACAGAGAGCTTGGAAAGTGCAGCACAGTGAGTTTACACAAGCAGCAAGTTAAACACCCATCCCCGGTGAGTCAGTCCCGGCCGTTTCCTTCATTTCCTCCAAGGCTCGCCGGGAACATCCAGGGGCAGTGGCCCTTCTGAAATCCCCTTGTCTCCTTTCCTGCCCCTTGTTTACAGCTTTCCTTCAGCAGGGAGCAGAGTTCCAGCCTCCAGCACTGCATTTTCACTGCAGCAGGCTGAGAGAGGTGCTGACCCTCCCCTGGCCTCAGCTCAGCTTTGGTACCCTCAGTGCTCTTGTTGCTTTTGTGGGTGCCAGCACCTTCCCGAGTACAGCAGGTGTTGAGGTAAGAGAGGAAAAAGTGTCACAGTTGAACAATACATTTTTTTAAAAATCTTGAATGCAGCTGCATCATTGACAGAGGTTCTTTATCCCGACAGCCATGCCTTTGGATTCAGTCTGGTAGGGCAGAAAGGATGCAGTGGGGTTGTTTCAAGTGCCCAAACCATCCTTCAGAGATCTGGTTTGGAGCTTCCCTACTTCAGATTTAGGTGTATCTCATGTTCTGATTTCCCCACAGGACAGCAGCTAAGGGAGGAGGAGTATTTTTAGCTTTTGTTTACAGGAAGTTCTTCATTTGTGGGAGTGAGCTTGGGTGTCTTAGTCTGAGAATTCGCTTCAGTGCCAGCTGTGGATGCAGTTACAAGGGTGAATTCCTGCTGTTGTCTGGGAGAGGCATCATTTATCCCAGGTGTTCAAGAAACTGTGGGCTTCACACAGACAAATACTGATTTCTGGGATCTTTCTTGAAATTTGTTCAAGGAGATGTCCAGGTGGCTGTGACAGAAGAGTTTGGCAAAATACAGAACTGGGAAATTCCTTTGGGTGATACGGCTAGAAATGCTTTTCTGCGTGAAACTAGCTACAAATTCACATTGCTGACATAACCTGAGTTAATAACAGTAGCTCTGAGACAAATTGTCAAAGAACATGAACATCCCAAGACAAGAACAGACCAAAATGGGCTTCCCCCATTTCCTTCTCAAGTGCCTTCTCGTGGGAATTCCAGATAGCCTGCAGCCAACAAGTGACCTAGATACAAAGCTGTGTTTGCTCTTATGGAGTAAAACCAGGAGCAAAATAATCCATCCAAATTATATATCTTTATAATCCTTATTCAGTTTCATCCAGGGTTGCTTTTTTTCCATACAAAAAGCAGTAAGAACTGTTTGTACAAATGGATACCTGCATATGAGCTGTGGAGGGATAGTTTCTTTGTCATGATGAATTATGTTCCAGTTACAGTGAAGGTCTACGTTGTATGGATTAAGTGTCAATGGCCCATTTAATGTGTTGTGCAAATTTTTTCCAACATAATTGCAGTGCTTGGCCTGATGTGCAAGTCAAGCCATTGTCCTACACAGGACAAAATTCCTACAAATTTCCCCTTTTTTAACAGGGTCTGCCAGGAAAATTTAAACAAATGAACAAGGCTACAGACTGTCTTGAGACAAAGGCTGCTGTTAGGGGCATGAGAGTATGGGATGGTCTGGAGAGTCCCTTCCTGTCAGCCACAAAAGGTGGTAAAAGAATGTTTTTATTTGCACACATCCTGTGGCCTGACATTGCCCAACAGTTCTCTTGGTTATAAGCTCCTGCCTGTTCTAAAAAGGGATGAGGTGGTTCTGAACTTGTGGATGTCAGCCTGGGGGAGGCTGATGGGCTTTCCCAGCTCAGTTTACAGCTGCAATCCAGACTGATACCAAGGAAAATGACTGCTCATGCCACAGCTTCAGAAAGATGTGGGCTGCACACATGCAAAAGCAGGCAAGATGTTACTTTAGTTTTGCTAAGGGTGTAAAAAAATGTCACCTGGGCAGAAGGCAAGACAAACTGCTCAAAGCATAGCTACAAACTGAAGAAAGAAGAAAGAAATCCCCAGAATGTCCCTCCTGCTCAAGATTTTACATGAACAACTGCAGCAAAACATGACTCAGAACTTCACATCTATTTGCTTATGTACTGTTTTTCAAAAGACAGAAGGAAATAGCTTAAAAGTTAGTCCAGTTCCATTAAAATCCTTTTATTTGGGTTTAATAAAATATAGATTCCTTTCACAAGCAAGAAGCTCCTTTGAGTAAATATTGGGGGAAAAAAGGAGCTATGCTAAGGGGGTTATATTCTCTGTAGCAGTTACCCAACCTTTGATGATACATACTGTGGTTAAAGCAACCTATTTCCTGCTCACCAGTAGCATTTGGCAACTCAGTGATGGAAATCTCAGTGGAGCTCTAGTGGAACAGTAGTAAGCTCTTATATTTTTAGGAGGATTTCCCTCAGCCAAACTTGCAAAAATTACATTTGATATATGTAATGCAGTATAACATCACATTCTTTTCTTCCTGTTGAATAAATGGCTTTTCAAGCCTTATTCCCACATGATTAATATATGGAGATTTATATTGAAGTGTCTTTGCAGGTAAACAACACAAATTTGAATTTAAAGGTTTTTTTTTTTTTTCAAAATATATAGTGCAGTGAAAGGGTGGTTTGTGGCCAAGAAGATTAATGAAGGTATTTTTTGGTACTCTATTCTGAATGTCAGCAGTGTCTTTTACTGAATAAAATTATTGCAGTAATTTCTGGCCTGGAGTCCACACATATCAGAAGGTCCGTGGGCTACCTGAGGAGGATCCACAAGAGACACCCAGAAAATACAATACCTGTAAACAAGGATCCAAAAAATAAAAGCAGGTTTAAAAACCTCAGTGCTTCATAATATTAAAATGCCTCCAAAAGGGCAGAAGGACATTATGGAGAAGAAAAGTATATGAGTAGTCAGACAAAGAGGAAGATAGGAAAGCTTTTAGTGGCCTTTGCCTTTTCCCCATCGTCCAAAAGTTTAATTTTTGGTAATCCAGGATCACAACATTGATATATCCAGAAATAACACACACAGATTTTGGAAAATCTTAATGAGAACTGGTTATGCAAATAAATCCAAACACCTGTTCTTATACAACAGTTGATATGGGCAATTCCAAGCTCAGTTACAATTTCAAGGAAATCTTTGGGCTTACCTTTTTTTCTGCCCTGAGATGCTCCATGCAAAGGATACCCCAGGTTGCTTGTTCCTTGCAGGTGCCTTTCCTGCACTGAAATCCCCAGTTGTAGCTCCAGGGAGCCTTTGGGAGGCAGCTCTTGGTTTCCTGTGGTGCTTTCCATTTCTATGTTGTGGGATTCTGAACTCTGCAAAAAGCTGGATTTTCCCAGAAATCCTTCTGTGATTCTTCTGTTGCAGCTAAATCCTTGTGCAAATCTGAAGCAGAACCCTCATGCTGCAGTCAGTTGTTGCCCAGTTCATGCTACCTTTCACATCCACATGCAGCTTACTGCTGGACTGGAGTCAGCTTTGCCCTTTACCTGCACTTCACACACTGATGTTTCCTTTCCTTCCTTAGCAGTGAGAAAAAACCTAAAGAGAAAGGATCCAGGATAATGAGAATTGTCTGATTTTCCCCTTTGAGAAGTCCTGGAGAACATTACTGGGACTCTTAAATACTTCCACTCCATTTGGAAATGCTAAAGCAAGAACTCCATCAGTCTTCCTCTGTACTTTTATATATGGGTGTTGAAGGCAATAACAAGTTGGGCTGTGGAGGGAGAATGACACTCAAAGGCTTCTGTAGAAATGATTCTGAACAAACCAATCAATTCACTACCAGGACATCTAGAACATTTCATTCTGCCTTTGTTTCTCTCAGATTCAGGTGAGCTACTTACCCTGTGGTTATTACTTCAGGCTTTCTGCTCCAGCTATGAACTCTAGAAATAAATTACTGTAAGGGAAAGGTGAAATATGGACAAAGTCACACCACTGCAGGTACTCTTATTCTAGTCCAGACCTGCTGAAATAGTTGGGAGCTCTACAAAACTGAACATGGAGAGCAGAAATGAAAGCAGCATGCTGCCTTTGAGGGGCTTCCCAAACATTCCCCTGGTTCCAGCTGAAAGGGAGGATGTGGCTGTGTGGGAGCTGCATGTGTGCAGGCTTCTCCCCATGCAGGCAGCTGCAGCACCTGAGTGTGTGCAGCCAGGTGGGAGAATGACACCCAGCAGCTTTCCCCAGGACTCAGAACAGCTCCCTCTGCCCCAATCCCATCCTGCCCATCCCTCCACACTTGGAAACCACTGTGCCAGCAAGTCTCTTCTTCCTAGCTGAGATCCTCATGTGATAATGTCCATTTAAGTGTTGTTTCTTGTGGTGTAGGTCAGTAGTAATGACTCAGACCAGCCCTTCACTTTCCTTCCTCTTGTTGGCTAGACACAAAATCCAGCCCACAAATTAATCTGTCCCATTCAATAAAGAAGAGGATCCCTGTTCATTAAAAAAAATTGCACACAGAAGTCCTTAGTTTGTATTAAGGTCCTCTTCAGTAGCTGTGAAATCAAGCCACTTCAAAGTTCAGAAATCCCAAATTCTCCCTGATTCCAGATGGAGTGTTTGGGATTTTTGTTTTGGTTCTCTTGGTGGACAGAATGACACATAGTGTAGCTTCTCATGAGATAAACACAGGAATTTTTCATCATCGTAGTTTTTTGCAGAGGAGGATAAACAAAACTGAAAGGTGCTTCCCTCTCTGTTCAGTGTCTTTGCACAAGTCCTGGAGGTGGAGATCTCCGAGCCTGGATCTGTGATAGTGCAGTGCCCCCTCATGGGAAGCTCTTCCTGACACTGACTCTTGGCTGCATCCAGGTGAGAACATGAGCCCAAACACCAATTCTGTTTGCTGCACCTGCTCCTCTGTGTTGGTTGTCACACCAGCAGGTTTAGAGAGCAACTTCCCTTTTCCTCCCTCAGGTAGTTTTTGTTAGGATTGGGCACTGGATTATTGTTAAGGCTTTCTCTCAGAGTGTTCAAGAAACATCCACCATTTTATTGTAGTTTCAAAAATTTTTTTAAAAAATAAAATCTCTGGGATTTTAGCCACCCATGGTGGCTTTCCTGGAGGCCCTAAACTTATGTGACATGAGATAATCTCATAACAGAAAAATGAGCACATATTCCTGAATCACCTCCATGATGTTGGCCTGTTGTATACCAAGGGAGGATTCCCTGTGCCCCTCACTCCCCTCAGTTCTGAAAAAAAGCAGCCTTTCCCCATAGGATGGATTATAAAGATGGATGTGAGCTTGCACAGGAATACAATCATGCACACAGGGTGGGGAGGCATTGTTTGTTTGGAGTTTTGATGCTGTTGTTGAAGGGCAGACTGAAGCAGGATTGTTTCCTATGAGCAAAGGCACATTTTTCATGAATTTTCATGAGCTTTTGTTCTTAACACACAAAAAGGGCCTTTTTGTTATTCACACTGTGTGATATTTTTGGTTTTCTTTGCATTTAGTTAAGAACAGCACAAGAGTAATCCTGCAAATAATAAATAAAATAAAAGCAGAATGACCATATAAAAAGAGTGGGGTTTCTGCCTCAGCAAAAACTTGGGTCATTACTGGAGAGGCTCAGGGTGTAAAGTGCCTGTGGTAAGGGCCACATCCTTGTCCTGTGGTCAACATGCATGGTCACAGACTCCTCTTTCTCTTCTGACATTTTCACACCTCCTGAGACACGTGAGTTGAAATCCCCAAGGAATCAGAGAATAAAGAAACAAAGAGCAAAAGTACCTTGTCACAAAAGTAAGTAGATGTTTGATGTTCATTCCCAGGACCTCCCCCTCCCTTATTAGTGATTCTCAAAAGCCATTTGAGGCCCATCATCTTAGTAGGGTACTCACATCCAATCCCTGTGCCCTGGAGCTTTGTCAGATTGTTCTCTGTAATTTTGGGGGTTGTTGGCCTCATATTCCCTGCAGGATTCTCAGCAGTGGCTTGGATATGTTTGCCTTTATCCCACCTGTGGTTCTGGAATGCCTTCCTGGCAGGTCTCACAGTGAGCACGTTTCACTCAGGGGCTGGTTTCCTGCTGAGGTGCTTTCATTGATGCTGGGGAAGGAAGGGTCAGTCCTGGCTCCAGCTCTTCTCACTAGGAGCAAACAGATCAGGCTTTTCTCTGGGGTCAACCAGCTGCTCCTGAGTCAGGTCAGAATTCTCATCAAAACCCTTACCACATATAAGCCCTGTGGGAATCTGCCTAGACACCCATTCATCAACTCAAAAAACCCCTAACTCTATGTCCTTTAGGTACTCCATTACAAGAAGATGTCCTGGTGGCTTTAATTACTCCTGATGGAAGGTTGGAATGCCTGTTTATCTTGGGAGTATTCTCTGCAGTGGATCCCAAAAGAACCATGTTGTCTGGGTTTTCTTCCAGTGCCTGAGGTATCTAATGGCCCTGTATCATCAGATGGTGGAGAGATCACTCCATGATCTTGCTGTGAGACTGGCCCAGCCCACAGACATTTCATCAGGAGTAAAAGTGCTTTACAGAATATAAAGTGAGTGCTGCTTCTCTACATGGGAGCAGGAGATAACAGGAGAAAGGTTGGTTGCAGGAAGGAGGTGCCATGTGACAGAAATAGCATTAAAAGGTCTTGGCAGCACTTACCTGCTCAACAACTGCAGGTTTCTTTGAGAGGAAAGATCAAAGTTTTCTATCCAAATAATACTTTGAATTTAAATGCCTGCATTGAAATCAGGATTTGTAAATCTATAGTAGCTTTGTTATCCAAATGCTCAAGCTTTTTACTCATCACCCATATGTTTAATGATCCGTGTGACATGCATGGATGGTTTTTAGTTAATTTTTGAAAAGGATAGATGGATTTTTGCTTTCCAAAGGCTAGCTTGGGGGATAGCTTGGCAGTCCCTCCTCTACTGAGAGAGGCATGGTGATGTCTGGTTAACTTCTGGTGCAGGAGGTTTCACAACCTCCCACATAATCTTTTCCAGCTCTGGCTTACGCAGGGAAAGTTTTTGCAACATCTATTCTTGTTCTTTTCTCCTGTCTTCTTTTCTTTCCTGGAAATTAAGTTGGTTAGATCTTATCTCTGTCCTTCCAGCAGAGTAATCGCTGCCTCTCTTAATAGCAACCTCTCGTGTACTGCTACTGCACTATCATGTCTTGCCCTATTTCCAGCCTTCTCCTCTAAACTCAATAAACCCTGTTCCCTGTTTTCTTCCCAGAGGTTGTTTTGCAAACCTCTTATCACTGCAGATGTGTTCCCACACCCAGCCTGGCTGTTTGCTGTTCCCTGTCCCGTGCCAGTGGTGGCTTCTTGCTTCTCCCCG
The DNA here is from genome assembly GCA_024734555.1 of Trochalopteron elliotii. NCBI lineage: Eukaryota > Metazoa > Chordata > Aves > Passeriformes > Leiothrichidae > Trochalopteron > Trochalopteron elliotii. The sequence goes on along the minus strand of JANPWX010000069.1, from coordinate 2,506,813 downwards.
GCCGTGTGTTGCTGCACCTCCTTCCCCGTTCCCAGTGGCTTCCTGCAGTGGGGTTGGCCAGGATTCCTGCGTGGGTGTGGGGGGCCCTGCTGGGCCAGGTGCTGGGAGCAGGTGCCAGGCCCCCAGGCCCTGCTGAGCACAGGAACCAGCATGTGCAGCTCACTCCTCGTGCATCCCAGCCCTGCCAGGAAGCCTTGAGTCCCTGTGGGACTTCGGGGCTTTGTCCTCAGTTCCCAGGTTCAGGAAAGTCACCACCACTCTCCTCAGGGGCTCCCAGGTTACAGAATCAGAGAATGGATTGGGTTGGAAGGGGAATTAAAATTCATCTCATTCCAAGCCCCTGCCATGGGCAGGTGTGTGAGTTGCAGGGCGACCCGAGGAACGAGGCAGATGCAGCAGGTCAAGAGAAAGATTTTCTTCTCTTCCTTTTATTATCTGACTCCATTACTTACATACATTTTTACAGAGGTCAAGAGATTGGCTACACAAGTTGCCACCTCTTCAACCTGGATGATGAACATCACCATCCATCACATTTCTCCTCCCAGAGCAGAAAAATGTAAACAACAGATAAATGCTAAAAATATACATTGTTTTCTTGAAGCTTCGTGAGAACAGCACTGCAAGATTTCAAACACTTGCAAGCAAAAAAACTGTGAGGGCAACAGGCAGGAACACCTTCCACTATCCAGGTTGCTCCAAGCCCTGTCCAGCCTGGCCTGGAACAGTTCCAGAGATGGGGCAGCCACAGCTTCTATGCCAGGGCCTCACCACCCTCACAGTAAAGAATTTCTTCCTCATACTTAATCTAAATTTACCCTCTGTCAGTTTGAAGCCATTCCCCCTTGTCCTGTCACTGCCAGGCCCTTGTTAATTGTCTCCATCTTTCTTGTAAGACCCCTCTGCATATTGAAAGGCCACATAAGGTCTTCTCTTCTCCAGGCTGAACAACCCCAACTCTCTAGGCCTGTCCTTGTAGGAGAAGTTAATTAATCTCTGATTGATTTCTGGTAATCTGTTTTGGAGATTCTCCTAGGGGGAAAAGGTGCCCATCTTCTAAGGAGTGTGAGCATTTCAGGAGCTCCTGAGAAGGAAGGGCTGCCAAAGAACAGCTGTAAGTTGTCTCCTTCACTTTAGGAGCACCAGCTTCCAGGATCAGTTGAGTTATGTAGCCTCCTTGTATCAGCTGTTCAGTGGAAATCATGGGCACATGCAGTGTTACAACACCAAATCCTTCCAGTCTAAAGACTGCAAACAGTACTAGAGAGGTCATTTTTATCAATATTCTAATTAATACTTTATTACAAAAGCAGCACATTCTGCTGTCATTTATTTCACTCTCTTCCCAACACCCTTCTCCCCCAAATTATCCTTATATCATTCCCATGTGCCCAACAGATTCAGTGACCCCAAACCAGGTATTTTATCTTACTGCCAGGACAAGATACTGCTTAAAATGCCAAGGAGCATGGAGAAGGCAATTTCTCCCTGCTGATCCTCCCATGGGGATGCCAGCAGGAGCTCTCTGCTGCAGCTGGCCACTGATCCCTGGCTGTAGGAGCATTGATCCCTGGCTATAGGAACATTGATCCCTGGATATAGGAACCTGCTTATCTCTGATTCCTCTACATGCTTGTATTTGATTGAAATGAGACAGCTGGTTCCTGATGGGCAGCTGATAGTGGGATAAATAAAAAGCTGTATTTCTTTCAGAAACTAGAGGAAAAAAAACATCCCCAAGCCTGTCAAAACTACACCATGAAATTAATCCCCAAATCTGAAAATATGTATTAAAGAAAGCTTCTGAACTGTCTTTGATTTTGAAACTTCTTGGGAGAAATGGACACTGTTAGATGGTGATTCATCTGACCTGTTTTAGGTGTCTGCCTTAGGAATAGGTGAAACATGCCCTAGAAATGCTGCTTCAGTATTTGAAAAAGGGGCTTTTCTTATTTTGTTTGATGATTTATTCTCAGTTTGTTATTACTTATAATATGTTACCATTTTTTTAATACTCAGTTAATCTTTGCTCAGGATGAGGATGGGCTGACAATAATATATATCTTTCTCTGAGAACTGTGGTTTCCAAAAATCAGCAGTTTCACACCTCTGATTTTGCAGTTCATCTTCTGGAAGGGATGTGTGGAATAGAAACAGTGAAGTTGTGAGACCAGAGAAGACAGAAGCCCAGAGGGAAAAAAGGTGAGCAAGTCAGAATCTGAAACAACACAGTCAGGAAAGGCAGATGATGTGGTTTCTCTAAAAAGCTTGTTGGTTCAGTTAGAAGGAAAGGGAATTTGTGTATGCATAGCTGTAGTTTTACTAACTGTATATAAAAAAGGCAGATTATTTATTGCACACACTATCCAATATCATTATATTAGATATTATACAATACCAGGATGTAGTGTTAAAGATTCTACGTGTGTGTGTGTGTGTGTTTGTACTCCAAATCTATGTGCAGAGCAGCTTTACAGAAAAGGACCTGTGTGTGGAAAGTGGTGGAATAATAAATTTTTCCCCTATGCTCAGTGATCCAGCTTTTTAAAGTTGCTGAGACAACTCTAACCCTTGAGTATAGCTAAGAAACACCTGCAGATGGGACCTCACTGAAGGGATGGTCCCCTTATGTAAAGATTAACTCAGTGGGATGTAGACTTGAGCCCTAATTCATGTTCCTGTGGTTGTCTCCCAACCCTAGGCCAGGTTTAGAGGTTCTTCATCACAGATACTTTATTCTCTCTGTTGTATTTGCTTTCCCCTCCCACTGAGCCTTTGTCAAGAGCAACTAATGAGCTGCATTCAGTGTCCTTTTTCATGTATAGGCTCTTATGAAGGCTGTATTTAAAAGCAGAAATGTGTTGATAAACTTTACTTATGATAAGGGTGATAGACTGAGGGATAAAAGTAATTTCGTTGGGCAGAAATTATTTTACAGTAGATGAACGTGCTGTTATTCAAAGTAAGCAGCATCCAAGCTATTCATGGAATGGCATTTGTCTTCAATAAATATTTTACATAATACATACAAGTTATTCATGGAATGGCATTCATTTTTCATAGAAGTTTTATGTAATGCTGGCCACTTGGGACTCCCAGGAATTAAAGATTTGGTAACCACATGGTCTCTCATCTTATTTTCCATAATTTTGATCTCCGAGCTACAAAAGTGGTTGTAATGTGAGGGTTTCTTTTTTTTTTAATTCCATGTCTCCTGAACATTTCCAGTCAGCTGCTGTACATGCAGGCCTGCTAATAAACCTTTGCTTTCCTTTGTGACCTCTCACAGATCACTCAGTATTTGTCTTAATGCCCTCCTCCAAAAAGTCAGCCAATTTGAAATTGGAAATCTGTGATGTGTCTGTGATGACTTCAGTTTTGGGAGGTATGGGATCTATTTTAATGCATAACATAACTGGGAGGACTTTCTTTATTGCAGGTACTAATGACAAATTCCCCTGGTAGCTCAGACATTAATCATTGGGAAAAGTGAGTGTCAGGAGCCTGGTTATGGAGCCATTGGGGCATTTATGGACAGCCTTTGCTGGAGGTGGGTGTGGGCCACAGCAAACTTCAGCCAGGAGGAGCAGGAGATACTTTGCCTACTGAGTCATGGCACTGAATGTGCTTTTTACAATTACTAACAGTGAAATTCAGTGGAAGAATGAATCAGGTCATTGGTATTTAGTCTGAACCAGAGTTGTGAAACTGCAAGTAACTGTGCAGGAGGGAGGTTGCCATGATGATGTGCATCACCCAGGGAAAACGTGTCCTTGTGCTTACACCTTTCCTTGTATTTCTTCTTGCTTATGTAGAAAACTTGTATGTATATTAACCTGAAAGACTGAAAGGCTTTTAAAAATTTCCTAAATGAAATTGCTGCTTGTCATCCTTGGATGCAATTCTGAGATAAGAAAAAAAAAAAAAAAGCCAGTATTTGCACAGTTTTGTAATTTCCTGGGACAGGCCCAAAATAAGTGGTGGCCTTGTCCACGTTTTCAGAGTGCTGCTGCAGTGGTGATCATCATAAAGAAAGGAAAACACACAAATGAAGCATGCAAAGTAAGACAGTTTGTGATTGGACTTAATGACCTTAAAGGTCCTTTGCAACCTAAAAGATTCTGAGTAGTTTTGTTTGACCTCATTGCAGCCTTCCAGCATCTGAAGGGAGCCTGCAGGAAAGATGGACAGAGACTGTTGACAAGGGTTTGGAGTGACAGGACAAGGGAGAGTGACTGACAGAGAGCAGGGTTAGATTGGATATTGGGAAGAAATTGTTCCCTGTGAGGGTGGTGAGGCCCTGGCACAGGTTTCCCAGAGCAGCTGTGGCTGCCCCACCCCTGGAAGTGTTCCAGGCCAGGTTGGATGGGGCTCTGAGCAACCTGGGAGAGTGGAAGGTGTCCCTGCCCATGGCAGGAGGTTGGAACCAGATGATCTTTAAAGGTTCCTCCAACCCAAACCATTCTATTCTGTAAATCCTTTCTGTACTTCTTCCTTTGGATGGAGCAAAGTCTTCATGAAACAACATCCCCACCATTTCCTGCCCACAGCAGCAGTTGGTCAGGTGCCAGGGAGCATGTCATATGATTTTAGTCAGTGATTTTAATTGACTAAATAGATTTTTTTGCTTCTGAATAAATCTCTAAATTTTTAATTATACTTTCCATCTTTGTGTCAGAACCACTGTCTTTTGGCAGTAGCCAGTATTTAGCATGTGTCTCAGGTTTTTGACCACTATAAACACATTTTGAACGTGGCTGGTGCCCTGGCAAATTTTGGTCTATGCAGGACTTGACCTTTAATGTACAGGCTGGCCAAACTACAACAGGTGAGGAAGCTGTGAGGAACACTGGCTGCTTTGCCTACCAGCAGAGTTGTTCAGGCTCCCTGCATTCAGCTTGCCTTGATTCGTGCAGAAAGGGGCAGCTGTACCAGACACAGGGCCATTTCCTTACTGTGGCACAGACTTGGGAAGTTCCCTAGGCTTTGTTTCTTACATAACAAGTAAGACATGGAGCTGTAGAGAAGTTTAAATGACTGCTGCCAGCCATTTAGAGCCATCACTCAAGATTGTGGTTTCCCATTTGGTACCAGTGGTGATTAAACTCAGCTAAGCCTCTCCTCTGCTTCCCTCAAACATTTTCCTCCTGCCACATTGACACAGCTGTTTGTGTCTGTACAGTGGATTGGATCAGGAACTGATCCAGCTAAAAATAACCAAGGGTAGAGTGGAAAACTATTACTTTTCAGCCACTGAAATTTCAATCTGCATCTCTGTGCTGCAGCTGCACAAAGAACTGCACTGGCACCACAAGCAGAGCTCAGGAGGAGGTGACCACAAGTACACACAGAAGAGGAGAGGAGGCTTTTGGAGGAAAAGGAGGTGGAACCACAGCTCCAACGGGATGAGCAGAGTAGTACAATCCTGGCAGCTCCACTCCTCAGAGGTACTTAGCAAGAGATGAGCACCAATTGCAGCTGTGTGACATCTGCTTGGAAAAGATTCCTAAATTGAACCTCCCCTGCAGATACTCCTCGTGTGCAAAAAAGGGACACATTTCTGTTTGATGGCATGGGTTGCATGGTGGCATTACCAACTTAAGGATTCCTGAATGTTTATTCCCACCCACCCCAGACTGCAATTTTCCCTCACTTGTGCCAGCCTTGCTGTTTGTGGAGCTGTGCTGAGCACTGGATCAGGGAAGCAATCCAAATTAAAAATAACCCAGTGGTGTGGCAGGGGATGGCAAGAGCTTTAGCCATCCAGGATAATCTGCAATCACAAATCAGTGAGAGCTGTTTGCCATTTCAGGATGTCATGAAAGCCCAGCCTCAGAGATACCTATTTAACACAAGGAATATGAACCTTTCAGCCAGTGAAGGAGCCTGGGGAAAGAGGAGGCAGGAATCCTTTGCCCCTGTTCACAAGGGACACAAGAGCAAACCTCACTGTGCCCAGATGGCAGCACAAAACATCTTCACACAGGCTTTGCTTTAGGAGTCCTTCACATGATGCTTTTGGAACAAAAGTTAGTGGCAGTGTGTGCTGTTCTGCTGATTGATGTTCTTAATTCTGTGGATTAGGGAGAAAGCTACCCAGATTTTTAAGGGTACTGCAAATATGGGGGCTGTGCTATCATCAAGAAAGGGAATAAAAGAGCCTTCTTCACAGACAGCTTCATGGTACAGAGTGAAGTAACAATTTGTGGATGCATTCCAAAAGAGGATGTATTCCTCTTCTCTGCTCTAGAGAAACAATGCCACTGCTGTGATGCACCAGCACTAACATTCATGATCACACCAGCAGTGACATCACTTTCACCTACTCACAGACTCAGAGGAAGCATCTGCAATTAGTCATTCCCTCTTGTATTCCAAGCCATGTCTGGTTTTCTTCTGGCATCTCTCTTCAGTTCATGGTTCATGCCTCCTGGGTTGATTATTTTTAAGTACCAGTCATTTCCTTTTTCTTTCCCTGCTGTTCCTGACTTGGCACTTCACTGCTTCTCTCCCCAGGAATGCTCCTGCTGGCAGGTGACTGACTTGAGTACTGATGGCAAAGACTCCGAGCCTGAGGAGTTTCAGGATCTTCTCAGGTTACCTTTCTAGAGAAAGGAACTTACTTCTCTCCACGTGCCTTTGTGGCTCTGGTCACAGTGAGGTGGAAGATGCAGGTGAAACCCACAGTCACATTTGTATCTGCATCTGAAATTAGCCAAAGGCAAGGAAGTGCCTGAAGCTTAGGGCAGGATGTGGCTGCCCTGAGGTAAACCCTGAATGCTTTCCTCAGCACAGCCCTGACAGGTAACATCAAGGCTGGCCATGCCAGGGAACTTGATTCAAGGGTGCAGACCAAATATCATCATGTTTTGCCATCTTCTTTCACCTCTCTAAGAATATGAGTTGTGTTCGTTGATCTTAATTCTTCCTTCTCTAGACACAGGAAGAATGTTCTGTTTCAGCCCTTTGCTCCCTGCGTTCCCATTGCTGCTTCCCCTCTCTCAATAATTGTTAAAATACTTTTTTTTTTTTCCAGTAAAGCATCTTGTGGTTCCCATTTCACCCTATGTTCACATAAAGGCTTGATCATATGTCCAGAGAATTGGGAAGATGCCTGAAATCCCTCTAATGTGTACTATATGTAAACTCTGTTTTTCCTGTTTTGCTTGGTATTTCTGCCTGAAGGCATCAGGAGAAATCCAAAGGTCATCTGTTAAAGAAATCAGGCAAGAAAAGAAAGCAATTAACCAGCAAAGAGGCACCTTCTTAAGCACAACAGGCAGGTGCAGAGCTGTGGGAAGAAACTTCCCAGTCCCTGTACTGGAAAAGATCTGCTAAGGCTGGGAAAAGGGAAATGGAAGGACACACACAGGCCTGTCAAAAGCTCTGCCATCTGTACAAGCAGGGGCACGTTCTGTGTGCTGGGAGGTGCTCTGGGGTAGGCGAGGCAGGGCTGCCCTTTTGTGAGGGGAAACAGTGACAGAACAGGGACTGACACAGAGAAGTCTCCACTGTGCTTCTGTGCTTGAAGATGGGAAAAAGCACCAACACCTCAGGCACAGGCAGGCAGAGTTCAGCAGCGTTGTGGGGAAGGTCAGCTGGAGGGAGAGACAGAGCAGAAAATGGCCCAAGGCAACACATGAGCAACTGCAAGAGCTCCAGAAAACAAAAGGAAGCAATTCCAGGTATGAGGGATCAGTGGGAGATCTGGAAAGTGATGACCCTTCTCCCATGCAGCTATTAGAACCCCCAAATTACATCTTCCCAGCAGCTTCAGGAAGTCCAGCCCTCCCCCAGTCTTCATTCCTAGTTGTTCATCCCATTTCAATCCCTTCTGCTCTCCCTTCCCCTCATGTGGTGGCCTGGTTCAGCCATTCACCACTGCAATGGCAAAAATGCCTTGGGACACCTTCACCTTGGCTGTGTTGCCTCTTCTGGCCTTTGCTCAATCCCCTGAAATCTCCTGTATTTTCTTTTTTTCAGAGATGGGGGCACCTGCTGATGTGTCTCTGGCTATTCAGACCAGTTTTGCTGAGGTGCAGAAGAAACAGATTCTGAAAGAAAATTCCTCTGTGCAGGCAGGGACATTTTTGTTTGATATGTCTCAAAAAATGTTTCAGAGAATAGACATAAAATACTTCCAACAATCTACTGAACACACAAAACACACCTCTTGTCCAAGATCAAAACAAATCTGTTTTTCCAGTCACAACGAAGCAAAGAGTGTAAAAAGCTGTATTTCAATCATCACTATTACATGACTCTTTTTCCCAGCAGTGGACTGGAAAACTGGACCCTATATAACCCAGGTGAGAAAATAATCTCCTCCGAACCAGGTTCTACCAGCAGGATGGTGTGTCACTGCAGAGGAAAAAAGACAAACCACTTTCCCTCATTAAGGAATGGTGAGCACTGAGTGCCCTCCTCTGGCTTTTCAGATTCTTTCAGAAATGTGAGAAAATTAAGACCAATTCTAAGAACATCCCTCAGCTTCAGATTTTTGGGCTGAGAAACTGATGGGAAACTCACTCTGGGGAGAAAGAAAGAAAAAAGGGAAGGGAATGATAAAAAGAATGGAAGGGAGAGAGAGAGGGAGAGAGTTGGGATAACAACACCAGGGTGACAGATTTTATTTCAGAGACATCATTCATCCATTTGTCTCTCAGGTATTTCTAAACTGCCATGGTCCCACTGCAGGATCTGAGCACTGTTAGCACAACAGAAGTTTACAGTATTCTACATCCCACAGCTGGCAGGAGCATTTTGGCACCAGCTGGTGACCACAGGTCTGGGATGGAGCATACTAGGGATGCTCTGCTGGAATCAGAGTAGCTAATTTGCTTTTTCCAGTAGACTCCCACTGGTCCTGAGGGAGGAGCTGGCTGGTAGAGAAGGCAGTGAGGTGACTGCTATCAAAGCAAACCTTCTGGTTCTTTCCTTTTTGCACATCCCCAGTACCTTCTGAATTTGTCTTGTGAGTTTATGCTGCCCACAAAGTGATTAAATCCCAGGAAGAAGAGGAACATACCCTGTAACAGCAAAGGAAAGGTTGGTACCCAGATTCTCCTCTCCAGCTACACGACTACAAAAAGTAAAGGGCAAACAGGCCAGGGGAAATTAATTATTTCAGCCAAGTGACACTGAACAGGCAAAACTAACAGTGGCTGCAGAAAGGAACTCCAGTTATGTGCTTAGACTGGTGAGCAATCCCATCCTAGCTGCTAAGGAACAGCTGTGAACCCTAAGGCCACTTTGATTTGGCATAGTTTAAAATAAATTAATAAAGATTTCAGAAATAAATCCGTGTCAATCCTTTAATTTATAGAGCATTGCTAAGTATACACAGCACTTCACAAAGCGTGGAGAAAGGAAAACAAAGACCCTGAGGGTTGATGTGAAGGGGCAGACACTTCTCATGAGGACAGGTGAGAAAACACCTGCACCTTGGCCATGTGGCAAGTGGCATCTGATTCTAGCACGAGGGAAAGAGGATGACTGGGCTTTGGGATGCAGAACTACCCCCTGGTGTCGTAATAGGACACGAAATAAAGATGCCTGACTCCAGTCAGAAGGCAGTAGAAATCAGAAGGCTTTATTTACAGTTCATTCAGCCCTTTTATAACATGCTGTGCTAAGAAGACATGTTAGTGGTCTATAGGACTGACACCTCTCCCACTGGCTAAGTAACAGAAATAGCAAACAACACCTGCTGTTATGGGAAAGGAATATTGTTTACACAAGGTTGTTTCGGGAAAAAGAAAAACTGTTGAAAAGTTTCTCTTGGGAAGAGCTCAGCAATTCTCAGGCTCAGAAAATATTGGGTCCACACCCTGGAACCCCCTGCACAATCCATTTCCAGTCCATGCCTGGCGTGTGTTGGGAGGAGGTGACTGAAAAGCACAATGTGGGCCAAAGGCATCACAATGTCCAGCTGTCTGGAATCCAGGAGACCTGGTGTGGTCACACCCTTGTCCCCTCCTTGTACCTCAGGCCTGGACCAGGAGCTGTCCCTCAGATCACCCCCAGAGCACACCCAGGGATGCTGCCTACCACCCGTGCCCGCTGGTGTGACAGACGGAGCGGTTGTGACTGAAGCCCTGCCCTTGAATGGTTTCTCCCCCGAGGGGGTGAGGGCAGAGCTGTCACTCGAGCAAGTCCCACCCTTGGCTCGCCGCTGCCCCGCAGCGTCCCTGCTCCTCCGAAGCCTTCTCTCTCCGGGAGAAGGGACACATCCCCGTGACGGCCTGGAGGAGAAGCTGCCCTCATGGCAAAGTCCCCACAGAGCCCTGCTGCCCCCGGCCCCTCCCGGTGGAGACCAAGCTTTCCTTAAACACCTCCAGTTGACTCCACCTCCTCCCTGGGCAGCCCCTTCCAGTGCCTCATCACCCTGACAAGTGAAGAAATTCTTCCTGATGTCCAACCTGAACCTCCCCTGGCACACCCTGAGGCCGTTTCCTCTCATCCTGTCCCTTGTTCTCTGGGAGCAGAGCCCGACCCTCCCCCCGGCTGTCCCCTCCTGTCAGGGAGTTGTGCAGAGCCACAAGGTCCCCCCTGAGCCTCCTTTTCTCCAGGCTGAGCCCCCACAGCTCCCTCAGCCCCTCCTGGTGCTCCAGCCCCTTCCCCAGCTCCCTTCCCTTCCCTGGACACGCTCCAGCCCCTCAATGTCCATCTCGCAGTGAAGGGCTCAGAACTGGACACGGGATTTGAGGTGTGGCCTCACCAGTGCCGAGGGCTGTCCCGCAGCCCCTCCTCTGCTCTGCAGCCTTCACAAGCTCCCTTGCACCGCCACATTTTTCTGTTGTCCCAGTTGTTCTCTTCGCCTGACACTCCCCGGCATCTCTTTGTATCGTAATTGTCTCTGATTTCTGATTTCTCCCTCGGATTTTTTCATTCTACCCCCAGAAAAAAGAGCAAGCTCTGGGGGGAAGACATCATTGTGGCCTCTCAATACAAATAGTTTTCTCTCCATCTTTCATTTAGGCTCCCTTCAGGTACAGCACAAGGTAAATCTTACCTGTCTTTTCATAATTTGCCAGTATTTTAAGAACTCTCTGGCTTTTCAGGTGGGACGTTTTGCACTTATCCCATGGCTTCAGTGGGTTTTATTCTGCCAGGGAGTCCTGGCAAGACTGCGAGGGATGTCTGCCTGCATTCGGGTGCAATGCAGTTTCCTGGAGTACCCAGGTGGTGGCAGATTTGGAATTTGTTAAATCAATCTTTTCAATCTGCTTTGCAATGGAACCGAACTGTTCCTACACGGGTTAAAGATGAAACTGTTACTCTTTCATACCTCTGGCGCCATTTAAATGGCTTCCATTTAAAATGGAAAATCTCTGCTTTTGAGTATAATTAGTCCCCAAACCCAAGTTATCTGCTATCTGCCCTTCCTATTTCATTTCTGCTAAATCAAACTTTATTGACTAGTCTTGTTGGGGCTATTTATGATTGTGCCTACTTATTTAAACTAATTAAGTGCTATTGATTTAAAGCATCTGTGTGTGGATTTAATTCCTGTGTCTGCTATACCATGCAAAATATCCACATTATTTATTAATATTTCCACAGAATTTAGGAGGGGGTACCAGCACATTAAGTAACACCAGGCTTTCTGACGGAGAGTGGGCACAGAGGATGCCTGTGATAGTTTGATTTCTTGCTTTCATACATGCCAAGGAACTTCTTGGTTTTAGTTCTTTCTTCAAACCAAGCAGCTAATCTGTCACTGCTGTACAAGTTTTCCTGAATGACAAATATAGGGTGAGTATTTTAAGACTATTTGGGTTTGTGCAGTGTTCCCTGTTTTTTTGCTCCTCTGGGCATCCCAGCCTCACCACTGGAGCTAATGTTGTGCTGATACTCCCCATGGCTTTTGAAGCCTTTTCCTGAGTCTGTACTTCCCATGATAGATTCTCCATTCCTGTAAGCATAGCCTGCTATCACAGAAAATTAAATCCTCTGCCTTTGTGAAGTTCACTTCATTATTCTTCCTTGAAAAACAAGAAAATCCTGAAAACCAGGGAGCCTGCCAAAGTGCAAAATGCATCTACAATATACTGCCCAAACCAAAATGCATGGAGCAAAAATAAACATGATAAATCAAGCCTTAATCCTAGCCTTAGACCCCTTTGATGCTTTTCCAGGTGTTCGTTTCTCACAATTTTTTAAGTGTTTCCAGGAAGCATTCATTCCAACAGCCATACTGCATGTAACCATTGCTTTGTGCAATGCCTTAGTTTCCCTGGGAATGTGGTAGGCTCTCTTTTGTCTTGGAGATTTTGGAAAGCTGAAAATTGGGCCATATTCAATTACAAAAAGGCAAAACCATGCAATAGATCATGCTAGAGTTTATTCTCTATGAAAGTGCTTCCCATTTGAGGGAATTGCACTAATGCTGCTCCAGACTGAAAGTTGTTTGTGACAGGAAACACCGTTTCACTTTGTATTTGTACAATATCTAAGCACAGCTGCCTCTGCCCAGTTCAAGGTCCCTAATGCTGTTGTATAAATAAAATACAGTGGTAGATCCCCACCTGCTGGGTTTTTCACATATTGCTGCTAAAATTAGACTGAACTACTGATTTTCAGAGGAAAAAGTCATTTTGGCTGTAACTCCTGCTTGGTAAGGAAAGAAAGAACTGTATATAATACTCCAGCTGATGAGTTTGTTATCCTCTGGTGACCATGCCACTGAGATCTTGGGCACCTGCACATTCCAGATAGCTCTGCTGAGATGGAAAAGCAACCACTTTGGCCTGGGTTGGAAGGGACTTCAGAGATCATCTATATCCTGCCACAGGATCTTCATCAGGGAAGATGAGCTGCAACACAGCCTTGTCTCTGTCCTCTGTTTAAGCTCTGTGTAAGTGAAGGGCAAATGCACAGCTCCTTCCCTTGCTGTTGTTTCAAGATTTATGATTTGGCCCAATTTTTCAGAGATTAACAAGAGAAGGGGAGGATGAATGAGAACCAAGGCTGCCTAAAGAAACAACAACATATCCACACTCTTGAGTTGGAATCTCTGCACAACCAACCTGACAAAGTGCTTGTTCCACTACCATGTCTTGTTGAAACTCAATGAGGGTTTGGAAGATGAAACATCTCAAATTACCACAAAAGATAACCCCATATACAGCTACTGAATTGTCTAAACTGAAAAGGGAGTATGGTTGGGAACATGCTGAATTTACCTGGAACTGAGTGTTGCATTAGCATCCATAGTGCCTTATCCTCCACTGAGGAGGCACAAGCTAAGACAAAAGAAGTGAGTGATCAAGCTGGAGAATTATTTCAGTCTATGCAACCATGAGCCTGGTTTGATGGAATAGAACCTGGATCATGGGTTACTACCCTGTTAAAGCCTTTAGGGCTTACAGGATAGAGAAAATGGTTGGCATGAGTTGGAATTGCAACTGTCACTGGATTTGTGTTTTTAAATGTTGGCATTAGCCTAGTTAAGTGTATGATAACACATTTATCCTTGGCATCTTCTACTTTTCTGTTTTTTCTCTTTCTTTCCTCCTTCATGAAAAAAATAAAGGTGAATGATTGCTTTGGTTCCCACCATTTAATCTGATTCGTATTTTAATCTCACTTTTGAGTGTGCTGAGAACCTAACTCCTTTCAACAGATGTCAATCGAGGCAAAACTTGCCTTTTGTTCCTGCAGAGTACTAGAAAATCCCAAAAGTTAACTGATGCAGAGTGGAAGTGTCTTCCCCATCACCACTTAATGAAGAAGTACCCCAGAGCTTTCTCTTTTTTCAGCCCTAAAAACTTTGGGCTGAAGACCTTTGTAACTTTTAGAATATAATTATTAATGTCTTATATGCAACCACATTACAAAAACCACGATGTAACTTAGCTGAAATAATTATCCTTGTCTTACATGATTGAGAAATCCAGATCTAGTCCAGATAAACAAGGCTAAAAACCTTTAAAGACTGCTGGGCCACCAGCCACATCCATCTTTAAATTCATGTATCCACATTAAGACTTCCTAAGTGTCTTTCAGGATTGATATTTCACACTGGCTGTCTCTTTTTCCAGAGTTACCTTGCCATAAGAAATTGTGTGATTAAGGTGTAATATGGAGTTATATGTTAGTTCTTTTTTTATTATTCTACTTGTTGACCTCCACGCAGCTAACAGCTTCAGAAGTTTCCATTCACAACAGAAACACCTCAATTACCTTCCTGAGTGCATAATTTCTTCAGATGCACTTGAATCAGCAAACTTTTTCAAAATTCTCTCCTGCTGTCAGCTTAGTACCAACTTCATGAGTTATTTTATTTTTCTCTGATGAAAAGAAAATGCTTCTAAAGATTGACAGGTTAAGAGCAAAATTGGGTAAATTAGTGCTGCTTTTAGAGATCTGGAATTCCAGCTGCTGCTCAAAAAATTGCCCTCAATTTACTGTATTTTCAGATCATTATTTCTCATACTTGTACCATTCCATTGTTATTATTATCATTCAAAGAGAAGAAAATGGAGCCAGGACACCTCCAGATTTGTGATCAGCAGAGAAAAGGAAAACCCAGACAAGAATTGCCTGGACCAACACCTCTGGCTGGCCTTGGACTCCCAGGGGCCACCTCTACATAATATTTTACAAAGGACAGAAACTCACTAAAGATTCATTTCTAACAGGACTGGAATGTTTTAATAATGAACACCATAAATCCAACTGAAATACAAACTTTAACCACTGATTTAGTGAGGGGATTCTGCTTTATCCACAATGACATCAAACACCATAAAAAGTTATGAACGGTATCCCTGAGTTTCCATGGAACAGCAGCAACTCTTACTGAAGCCACAGAATTCTGAAATGCTCAACTGATGGAAATTACACCTCAAAGACACCAGCACAAGGGTATGGGATGGGATGTCTTTTAAGGCCTCTTAATTTGGCTTAAATTAATATCCTGATGAGTTAAATGTAATCCAAAATCCCACAGAGTAGAAACAAGTGTGTGATTTTCAGTCACACAGCAGGAGTGACACACCTGGTCCAACAGTTTTAGCTTTGGGACAGAATGTGACATTCTGTCAACAAGAAGACTTGTTAAGAGAACCAGTGCTTCTCATTCCTAAAATGTAAACTTTATTTTAGTAATTACTAGGAGTGTATCCTTTTAACAAAGTAACATAAAAAACACAACTACAAACCACAAAACCAACCATGCACAAACACAGCATCAGTTCAAGAGAAAGATTTTTTTGGCAGAAGTACAAGCCCCAATTCAAAAGTAAAGGAGCTTTTTTAGCATTTTTGAAGCTTAAAGGTTCTGAGACTGACCCAAGACTGTCACTGATGGAACAAGGTAGACCAGACCAACATGTCTTAAAATTCTGCATGTTCCAACCCTGACAGGCCCAATCTCTGAGTCCAACAGGGAAAAAAAATTGTTTCCTCTGCTGTTTTCACAAGATGTAACACCTCAGCCTCTCAGTGTTCATTATTTACACCACTCCTACCCTTAATTAATATATAACAGCCAAAACCATGTAATAATCCAAATAGGATATGACAAGAATATCTAAACCCAGGCTCAACTGAGTTCACCTTTGAACAAAAGAACAAGTGCCCTATAAAAACCCATTTGGCTTTTCCTCATGATCTCTTGGTAAGTAAGGTAGACTTGAGAGGTAGTATTTTGTTGAGGGAGTTTTTGTTTGCATTTTCAGGGTTTCTTTAATTTTTTGGGAGGAGTGGGTTGTTTGTTTAAAACAAAAAGCAGAAAGGGGGTTTTTTTTTCTATTTTCAGCAGTGCTGCTGGCCTGAGAATCAGCTAAGTCAAGGACACCTAATTTAAAGACTTCCTAAAGGAAGGAAACTTTTGCAAGCAGACACTGAGAATAGGGGTGCTGTTAAACTGAACATCTTTACATAAACATCTTGCTTCCCTCTACATAAATCAGACTTAACAGGAGATACATACTTAAATCACCCCTGAGGACTTTACCATTAGTTTCAACTCATTAGGAGAGGTACAATTGCCCAAGTACACACTGAAAGACATATCAGGTAAAAAAATACACTCCAGTTTGATGCATTATTTTGTATATGAACGTTGCACTTCACTGCACCCCGGTGATAACAATCTCTTGAGCTGCCTTGACAAAGGTCATTCCCAGCCAAAATCCCTGCAGGCTGCAGGGCAGGGATTTGATCTGCAGGGCAGGGATTTGATCAGCTGCTGCATCTGAGTGTGCAGTCAGCACCTTCAGAGGTACAACAACTGCAACACCACAGCCCAGAGTGACAGAACAGTCCAGAGCGGTCACACGTGTTTGCACTGGACACATTCACAGCACAATGCTGAGCAAGCTGCAGGAGTCACAGCATCCTGAGGGATTGGGAGCTGAGGTGCAGGCACAGGTGCAGAAGTAGATGAAAGGGATAAGGGACTGGCAGTTTTACAGGAGAGGAGACTGCTGGGATTAAGAAGAGGGCAAGGAATGGATGCTGAAGCAGATGCCTGCTGTCCTAGCAGGAGTCCTAAGCTATAAACGTTGGAATTCAGGAGAGCATTGCCTGGGAGCAGTGTATTCAGTTGCTTCTGAATTTCCTGAAGCACCTGAAGCTGACTTTGCTGATTCAGGAGAAGCATATCCATATTTTCCCTCATTTTCTTCACTGTACAAAGAGAAGGGAGTGTTAATGCCTGCTATGCAAGAACACTAGGTAGTTTAGAAGTCTTTTTACACTTACACTCTTCAGAAACAAGATTCCAGTGATCCCTCTCACTTTCCTCTGCACACCCCTGCTCTTCTTTCTGATGCAGAGATGTAAATTCATGTTGGTTTGCACCTAAAAAGAAGACACTGCCAAGTCAAGAATTGCAAGGTCTGTATTTCAAACGTGGCAGCTCAGCAACGACCCTTCCTCTCACCCTCATCTTAAAAATCAAACTTCATTCAAGTGACACAGTGGTCCAAACTAAACCAAAACCAAAGAATAGGCAGATATAGGGTTTGTTTATGTTTTTTTCTTTTTTTGGGGGTGGGGGGGCCCACAGGGAAAGGAGGAAGCAAAGCTGGAGCAAGGGATCTGTTAAGGAAAAGGGCAGTTGAGATTTAGTAAAAATAGGTTTGTACTTGCATGTTTTCTTTAGAAGCAGATACAGTGTTAGACTAATCTGATACTACTCAGTGTCCAACTGACAGGGCAAAAATGAGACTTTTCTTCAGGAATTATAAACTCATCTGGTAAAAGCCATGATGAAATAACAAGCTTTAGGAGTGTAAGGTTCCATTCTTAGAGTTCCTTGGCCACCTCTCTGTATCTGCAGACTGAGAGGCCTCAAACCCTTCATTAAGAATTCAGTTTTGTGATTCTATCACAGACTTATAACTTCATCATTACCCCCATTGTAAAGGTGAAAGGCTCTTTTTTTTTCCCCCCAGAAGAAACAAACAAACACAAGTAAAACAACTCCAAACAAACCAACCACAAAAACCAAAGAAAAACCTAATGTACAAAAAAACCTGCTTCTCATGCCAACACCCACAACAATTCTGTGGGTGTTCTAGGCAAGAGCCGAGATGAAAACTTAAAACATTTTTGACCAAGGATAAAGGGACTGCCCATGTAAAGGTACAACAACAGGGAAAAACACCCCACAATGCCAGTTTTTATCACTGAGTTTCAGGTCATTACTAGAACATGAAATATTGCAAATTCCAGAAAACTCCCTACTTGAAACAATCCCTTTGTCTGACAGCCTGTGCTAAGAATATGCCAGAGACTTCCTACTGCAGACAACAAGCTAGGATCCAATATCCACATTTAACAAAAATTAGTTGCTAGAGATGACCAAGGCACTCTTTACAGCCTTTTGCAAGTCAAAATTCCTTGCATCTCCCTAAGCTTAGCATTTTGCTGGCTGAGCACTTCTAAAGATCTAAGGGTAGACATCAGGCAACACTGTGAAGCAGGAATTAGTGAGATCTTTATTATTAGTGGGATGTGAGAGCTTTGGGGAGTTTAAGATGCCAGACAACCTTCATGGTAACACCTAAATTTCAACTTCAGCTTTTTCAAGTAACTCCCTCAGATGGCAGAGATAAATGAAGAGATGGGGCAAAAAAATAAAAAAGTAACAAAACCAAATCAACCAACTCCCAACACTCTTTCCAGAGCAAAGAGGGAAAATTGTTTTGGAAGAAACAGAGACCAGAATATTTCATGTATCCCCTGAGATTCTGTATGACTTGAAATAAACACAACTTAATTCAGTTACCTGCTGTGTGTTCACTGGGTCTCTCTCTCAGGTGTTGGTGTGTGATGAAGTCTGAGCTCACACTGAAGCTATTTCCATGCTCTGAATGCCTACAGGGCTTCTCATCTACATGGACTCTCTGATGCTGCAGCAGAGCCTTGTTCCCACTGAAGCTCTTTCTGCAGATGGTGCAGGAAAAGGTTTTCTTTTTCAGGTGGGCTTTGTGGTGAGCAAGGAGGCTGGAGGCACGGCTGAAGGTTTTCTCACATTCCTTGCACTTGTGCAGACTCTCCCCTGTATGCACCCTCTGGTGAGACACCAGGTGGGCCTTCCTGCTGAAGCTCTTCCCACATTGTGCACACACAAACAGCTTTTCTCCAGTGTGGATCTGCAGGTGGGTCAGGAGCCTGCCGTGCCCCTTGAAGCCCTTCCCACATTCTGGACACTTGAAGGGTTTCTCTTCCCGGCGCCGTTTCCGGCCACCAGCGTCACGTCTCCTCCTGGAGTCTCTTGTTTTATCAGGGGAATCATCACAGGCTGCTCCCCTCTCTGGGCTCTGGGCTTCACACTCCTGAGGCAGCTCCTCTTGCTTAAGGTCTTCAGGAAAGCCTTTCTCCTCCTCATTGACCCCCAAAATGCAGTCCCCTGATGGAGTAAGAGACCCATCTCAGCACTCCTCCTTCCCTGAGGTAGGTAAGCTGCTCCTTGTGAAATAACTCAATCTCTGAGGTCTACCCTCAGCTTACACCAGATTCCCAAAGAGGAATGGAAATTCTAAAGGCTGAGACAAGAAGGGGGAGAAAAGTGGCAAAGGGAAGAGAAAGGGAAGGAATGTTCCTCTTCTCTTCCTTCCTCTCCCCACTTCCTGGTACTTCTTCCTTCAGAGAATGGCAAAACGAAGACTGCCAAGATGAAGGAAGGAAAGGAATATGCTGAAACATCTCACCCATCCCAAATACCTACTTTTAGCTGTTTGTTCCTGCAGACTTAGCTCAAAAGCTTTCCAGCCTGCTAAATTATCATCAACACACTGTTTCAAAGCCTGGCATTTGCGTGGGGATCCTTCAGCACAAAAGAGCCCATGTAACCTTCACTAGGCAAGACCAGCAGGGAGATTTAGGTTGGTTCTCACTTGTGCTAGTTCATATTTACCAAAAAAAAAGTTAAATTATGTCTTTTGTAGGTTGGCACACCAGGTTTTTTTCTCTATCACAACAACACTTGTAAGTACTATAAGGATACTGTATATTTATGGATCAGAAGTCAAAGGCCACTTTATTGATTAAAAAAAAAATCAGCTAATTCCCAATTAACTATTACAATCTCTTTTCATAGCTAGACCTAACATAACATTTACTTTCCTTGCAATGACAAGCTAAATAAATTGCACTCTGAAGAAACTCACCAGAAACATTCAGACATGTCCCTTTCTTTCCTAAACAATGCAACCTGTTTATTTCACAAGGGTATATGCACCATCATACACCCCACAGTAAGCTCTAGGTATCTTATTCAGATGGTAGATCTTATATTTACAGCTGTTCAGCATTAACAGAATTATAAGGATCACCTAATAAACACCAAGCCAAGGTTGATTTTTGCAAGCAACTTCAGGTGTTGGCTATTTATTCAAGCAGAGAATTTAGCAATTAGCATCTTTGATCTAGCATTGAAATAATACTCACATATTTAACACAAGAAAGTTTGTTTAATCCACTAACAAAACCAAACCAGGCTTTCTACATTCAAGATAAAACTCTGCATGGCAATTTCAGTCCTACCCCTACGATACAAAGGAATAAAATTCTAAAGTAACATGTCCTTGAAGAGGCAAAATGCTGTTTACATGGATGCAGCTACCAACATCTAAATAGCACCAACAAATAAGCAAACCTGCTGAGAGAGTTCTCTCTCTTACCTCAAGGAATTACACCCAAGAGGGAGCTTTGTCCCAGAGGGATGAAGAAGTCTCTCTCCGGCAGGAGCACTCATTCCTCACGCTACACCCACGAGGCTGATTGCTCCCCGAGAGCCTTGCAGGTCTCTGACAGCGATAGGGAACCACAGAACCCTCCATTCCCACCCACTGGGAACTCACACACTTTGGATGAGGCTGCACAACTCCCTTAGACCCTCCTCACCTGTGAGAAACCCTGGAAAAAGGTTAGTGTGCTGGCTGCCCTTCATCCTGATGAACCGTATTGTTTTAGAAGAGGTGCAGCAGAAAGAAACCGAGAACAGCACTGCAGCCTTGTCTCGGCCTGGCAAGGCATCCCGGGGATGGAATGCCGGCACCACACTGCCCTGCGGGATTTAACCAGCAAGAGCTTACATCTCACCTGGATATCCTGCACCATCACTCCTCCTGGGGCTCTGGAGACTGGAAAGTACGGACTCCATTGCTGGCTCCATCTGGAAGAGGAGAGGACAAGGAGTGTGGAACCTTTTCCAGCAGACGGAAGGGAGGCGGACTTGGGCAGTGCCCGGCCTAGGAGCAGCAAACCTGCCCGTGCCATCGAGCCCCCTGGGACAAGAGAGAGCAGCCCTCCACAAAGACCTGAAGCCAGGTAAGTCGTGAGCGTCATCCAGAGACCAACGTGATAAGAAGCGCCTTTTCCTAAACTCAGTCTCCTTGAGAAGCGCCGACCAGCCCTCGGGCTGCGGGCCCGCCCCAGCCTCCTCACCTGCCCTCGTGTTTCCTGCAGTACTTTAATCCCGGGCCCGCCCCAGCCTCCTCACCTGCCCTCGTGTTTCTTGCCGTGCTTTAATCCCCTCCCGCGAGGCCGCTCCGCCTGCTCCTGAGCCCGGGCCGGCTCCGGGTCCCGCTCCCGTCCCTACTCTGCCCGGCCTTCTCTTCACCTCGGCCCCGCTGCCGCTGCTCCCCAGTGCCGCCGGCTCTTCCCGGCACATCCCAGCACTCCTGCCCGCAGTGAGTTTCATTATCAGAGAAGTAGAGAACAGCTTGAGCTGGAAGGGACCTTAAAGCCCGTCTCGTTCCAATCCCCTGCCATGGGCAAGGACACCTTCCACTAGCCCAGGTTGCTCAGAGCCCCATCCAACCTGGCCTTGGACACTTCCAGGGATGGGGCAGCCACAGTTTCTCTGGGCAGACTGTACTAGGGCCTCCCCACCTTCACACAGAAGAATTTCTTCCCAATATCCAATCAAACCCTGCTCTGTGTCAGTGTGAAGCCATTCCCCCTTGTCCTGTCACTCCAGGCCCTTGTCAAGAGTCTCTCTCCACCTTTCCTGTGGGTTCCCCTCAGGCACTGCAAGACCACAATGAGGTCACCCCATAGCTTCTCTTCTCCAAGTCGAACAATCCCAATTCCCTCAGTGTTTTCTCACAGGAGAGGTGCTCTAAATTTGTTTAGGGAACATCAGTTACCTGGGTATTAACAGATCCTGGGGACTCTTAAAGATAACAAACTCCTAACGCAACAAGATCTCTGGGCCAGTGCTGGCTTTCCAGCTGTGTCCTTTTGGCTCATTGCAGTTGTTAATAAAGGATTGTGGAAGGACTCACAGTCCGTATTTCCCAGTTCCAGGAGCCCTCCTTCACTGTGCCAGCCCTTTTCTGCCCTGTGGGATCATGGCTGCTCCTTTCAGACCTTCTCTCTGTTCATGCACACACCAGGGCCATGGTGCAGCTCTTTGACAGAGATATCCTACAGCTGAGGGCACGGTTTAAGTCCCATGTGCTTTCAGTAGCAGCCACTCCTTGGTGCTGCCCTAAACTAAGGTGATTACTTTGTTAAACTTCTGGTTTTCAGGCCATTTTCCCTTATTTGTCAGGATTAATTTTGGTTTGGGAAGAGCTGGACTCCATGATCCTTGCAGGTCCCTCCCAACTCAGGATAGTCTGTGATTCGATGATGTGACATTGTTTTATGGCAGTCTCAGGTGCTGCTCATTGGCTGAGCTTTTCCCTTTCTGCAGTTGTGTGCTTTGGAGGAGAGAGGTATACCATCCACAGTAACAGCCAGCATTTTGCAATAAAACAGGATTATTTTCCCTGGATTTCATAGTCCATGATACAGATGTGAATGCACTAATTGCATTAGATTCTGTTGCTTGTCAATAGACCTTTATGCAGCATCCTAATAAATCACATTCTAGCAAGGTCTGTTCTTCCCTGCAAGGAAAAATGGAAACCTGGATTAACTAACTTCAACATATTGGAAGATGGTGAAAGGATTAATATTCCCACTATCTAAATGAATCTGGCCTATAGATACTGAAGTGATGAGTATCATAGAAAAATTAATTAAGAAATGAATTAGTTTCTTGGCCCAGCAGAGCTTGAACTGTGTGGCATGATAGCTTGTAAGGCCACCAGGTAATATAGAGGTGCAAAAAAGATTGTGAAGTTTTCTCACTCATCCCTCAAGTTCATTAAAGAAAGCAGTGCCTCTTCATGGAAAAATAGTGTGTAAGTAATAAAAGAGCCTGTTATAATACATGAGTAGGTTAGGACACATTGCTATGGCATTTTATAATTTTAAATTCTTGAGTTTGGTAAACTAATAATATTCATTTATAGAAAATCCTTTCAAGACTGTATCTCAAATTAGACAAGTCCATATTAGATGTCCATGCAAGTATTTTTAATTTGAAAGACCTAATTTTCACTAACTTAAGTGGGAGTCTTGGGTTTCAATTTAACAGGAATATTCTGAGTTCTAACTAGCCCTGTCCCCTGCACTGTTCACAGCCTTCCTACCTTGAGGTCAAGGTTTTAAAGAGCCTACTCTCCATCCCAGCATTCAGATCCTTAATGATCCTCTCATCTGGCATTACACATAATATAATTTCCCAGGTTAACACTGGATTGCAAATCAGTATTGTGATTTTGTCAGGTTTTGCATTTATTTTCTAGTGTTCTTGCCTCAGCTTACTCGTGAGAATGATCATGTGAGATAAAAACCTTTTAAAGCACAGACTGTATGCCATCTCCAACTCCTCTGCTTTTAACAATGCCTCTCACTCTATTGTAAGAGAAGATTTGATATGACATAATTTGCCTTTGGAATTCTACACTATTATTCTTTTCCTTTTTAACTGCTGTGTGACTGCTGAGTATTGTTCTTGTACTGAAGTCAGGCTCACTAAAAATAGTTCCCATGTTCTTGTCCTCTTGTATTTCCTCTGTCTTCTTCAATCTTGTCCATTTTTCCTGAGCTCTCCAGGATATCTACCAGCCTACCTCAGCTTGCTCCAGCCTATAGGTGGCATTTAAAAATCTAAATTAAGTACTCTGTAACCTCTTCTCTGTCTGCTGAGTTCTTACCCTTTTGACGCTGATCTTGTGTTTATTACATAAATTATGCTAATCTTTCCAGCAAAGACACAGAATTTTTGTTGTTTTTGTTTTTTTTTTTTTCTGTTGTCTTCCAGTCAATAACATTATAGACTGTTTTTGGACTGTTCTATGTTCCAGATACTTTGTTGCTTGGCTGTTCTTTTATTTAGTTTTTAAAAATTATTTTATGTAATCCGACCTACTTGTCATGTCCTGTGCCATTCCTGTTCATGATTTCAGACCAGTAGGGAAATCTGTGGCTTGTCAGATTTACTCAACATTTTTTTTTTCTTTTCTCTAGTAGGAGACAGTACATTCTTTAGCAGTTTCTTAAAGGACATTTTAGTGCACATCTTCCCACTAGCTGTTCTCCAGGCATTTACCTGCCTTGGGATCTTACTGCTGGTTCTCTGAGACTACAGACACCTGATTTCTGGAAATACAGTCCTTTCTTTTTTGGTGGGTATCCAGTTCTCACCGTCTCTTCAGCAGAAGTGAGGAACAGGATTTTGACTTGCTTTTTGTTGCCTGGGGCAGTGGCTGTTGCCTGAGATCTTTTCTCTCAGTATTTTGTCTCACTTCTGATAAGGCAAAATCTTTGTATTTCATAGTTATCACAGGATCACTGATGTTGGGAAAGACCTCCAGTGAAATAAGCAAAATTTGTCAATGTTTCAAATCCGTATTCATAAGCCAGTGGTTCTCAAGGGTTTGTATTCTCTGGGGTGGTTATGAGCCCCAGTTGGAGAGGAGGAGCTTGCAGTGAGAATTGAACCAGAAATCCAGAAGTCAGGGCACAAGCTGAGGTGGGAATTTCTGTTTGAAAGCCCTCTGCAAAGCTCTCTGCATACCCTGATCAGGGAAAACTGGGAAAAGATGGATCACACTGGCAGCTCCAGAGCTATTGCCTTGATCCCCTCTGCCTAATCTTCCTTTATAGAAGATGCATTTCTTTACTCTGTACTTTTGCTGTGGCTTTTGCATCTGGGTGTTACTGCTGCTTCCCTGGAAGGAGCAAGTCAGCTCTGAGACTGCAGTGCAGGCAGCTGCAGGAATTTGTATCATCAGGGCAAGAAAATTAGATGAGTGAGATGAGTGTGAAGCCCTCTCGTGGCTCTGGATAGGCTCTGGGTTGATTCAGCTTCCTTTGCTGTGGTATCCATTCCATAGGTAGGGCCCGAGTTCAGAAATCCAATTGATCACTGTTCCACAGCACACTTCACAACCAAATCGTCCTGCGAGTTAGGAAGTGGGATCTGTGGGCTCAGTTCTTAATGAACACCAGTTCTCCTTAACTGAGGGAGATGGGGAAAATTGAAAATTGGCTGGGGGTGCCTTCCCTTGAGACCTGTGTGACCTACAGTGTATCAGCTGAGGACTTGTCCTACTTTAATCACTTTCCTTCCCCCCCTATTTTTGTTTCCCTTAAAAAACGAAGATTAATGCAGTTTTCCTAATTTATTTAATTGGTTATTTGCCTTGATAATACTGGGCAATTAGAATGTCAGAAGAAAAGCTTTAAATATTGAAGTCTGCAGGTTGACCTTAAAATCTGTTCCTTGGAAAGAATTCAGACTTTCTTGCTGATGGCTTTAATTCATTGATGCATCTTAATGGAAAATTGATTTTTTTTTTCCTCCATGAAGATCACATTTACATATAAAAAATGGAAAGTGATATTTTAAGGAAAGATTTGCTAACAAAATTATATCTTTGATGTATGCCCTGGATTTCAGGATTGGAAATAATTTTCATTAAGCAAAGGGTCAGGGTAATGCTGTGTCTTTTCCTCTCACTGAGGTCTGCTATATTGCAAGGAAGTGAGAGATAATTACTAGACATTATCTACTCTTGCTTGACAGAAAACTAACAAAATGAGGTGAGGTCTCTCTACTTAAATGAAAAATTCAGGGTAAAAATTAAAAAAGGGATGTTGTTCAGGGAAGTTGGCTGGGATACTCCCAACTGTCCTTTGCTGCAGACCTGTCCCTGTAAGTTTCCACAGGACCCTGATCACAGCAGGACCTCCCAGTCTTCTGTTCCGGGGTTAAAAGGTTGAAAGTCTCACAATCGCAGCCTTTAAAATCTGTGTTTTCCCTCCTGTAGGTGGGGCTGCCGTTCCACCCACAGCTGTGCTCCAGATGTGGCCAGATGTGCTGGAGAGGCCACCTCTGCTCAACTGCCATGGCCAGCAAGTAACCACCTCCTCTAGCAAACCAAGCAATGCAAAGTGACCATAGCTTTAAAATATTTTGTTTTATTAAATGTTTCAAATAACATCATATTAACAATTTTATGGCTGAGGTTCACGTAATTTGTGGTTTGGTAATTTTATCTGATTTGAGAGCTCAAAAGGTTACGCCTTAACATTAGAAACTCTGTAATTAAGATTTATAACAGGAAGTTGTCTCGTAGCTAACAAGAGGATAGAAATAGCAGATAGAACTGTAGAAACTCTGGACAGTGGGAGAGCACATATTTTACTATAAACTGGGGTCTGCCAAGATCACGTAAGGATAAGAAACTTTTTGTAAGTGGCTTCATGTTCATCTGAAAAAAACAATTCATAGTTGGCATTTAAGCAATAGAGAAAAGTGGGATAGTACATCTTTAATTATTCCCCAAATACGCTTTATTTTTTGGATTTTAATTCTGTTTAAGTAAATCTGTACCACCTTCATACTAATATTTAGCACCATGTAAGGGGATGTTCACCACTTACCTTCTGGGGAATGTTATTTGCTCTGTGCTAGAATAAGGGGTCCAATTGTACTGAAATTGTACTGAAAGTTCATCCTTGCTTTCAGCAGTAGAACGTCGACGCTGGCAGAGCAACAGCATGCTTTCAACCATGAAGCTGTAGCTTATTTACAAACAAAAGGATGCCCCCCTCCCTCTTTTCCCAGTTGCTTATTCATGATAATGACTCGATTAACAACTACAGGTTAGGTTGCCTTTACACTGGAAATGAGGGTTATGTTTTAATTGCTTGGTCGTGAGCTGAAGTGGAACAGGGCACGCCAAACAAGCACAGCCTGGCACTTCAGGGTGAGCTCCACTGCTTTTACCACCTCTCTTGTCTGGTGGCTGGAAGATGCAGTTGTACACACAGGCAGATGTACTCATGTTTCCTCAGAAAATGTAAAAGAACACATTTCTGCAGGAGGTGGGTAATGGGCCAACAACCTGTGATGTATCAGTGGGGTCTGTTACCCCTCCCTCCCCACTGCGGAAGAATTGTTACTTAACAAGGAACAGAGGAGGGTGGAGGGGTAAGAAATTTTATTTTAGTAACAGACATGCTGAAGATAAACAGTTTTGGTTGTCATTCAAAAGGCAGTTAAAACGCAGATTAATTGTAGGGATTTGTTGTGGTTTGTCATCACTGTTTAATTAGAAAAGGATACTTGTTAATTGCAAGCTTCTGCCCATTGCTGATGGTGAAATTATATTCAGTGTTTCTTTCAGATATTTTTCCCAAGGCTTGGGTTTCTTCAGAGCACAAACAAATCCACTGAGGAGCACAAAGTAAACCATCAAACATCAGCCACTGCTTGAGGTGAGGACAAGTTTGTATGCCCAGCTCCCTGTGATGACAGTCACAACTGGCACTTTCTGAATTATGTCTGTGCTTCAGACAATCAGCTGGAAACATCTCAAGCCACAAGAAAAAGGATTAAAGATTCAAGTTCCCCTGCATGTTACGTGTGTGTTAAGACAAGCTAACAGCTTGATCCGCCCCAGGCAAGGCCAGAGCTCTGGAGCCAGCTGCTGAAAATACTGTGTGGGCTATGAAAGGTCTCCAGAAGAGCAGACACCATCTGCAACAGCTCTGTTTTTCCAACCCAAACAACTCCTGCTGCTTTTTTGGGGCCAAGTACCTTTTCTGCAGCTGCTTCCTTCAGCAAAATGCTGAAGAGCCTTAAAATGTCACACCACCACTGTTCTGAGTGCAGCACCTTTTTGTGTGTTCAGAAAACCAGGTCTGGATATGCTCTGCAGAATACACCTCAGACTTGTGGGGACAATACAGCCTGTGCACACAACTGTGAATGCCTACAGGCATATTGTGAGGAATTCCTGGCATGAGTAGGGAAGGGGAAGAAAAGGTGGGACACTTTACTCTCAGCAGAGCTGACTGATGTTGGTGCAGCAGCTCTGCACCTTTGACTTTTCTGAGACACAAGCTTTTGTCTGTCACCTGCACAGCCCAAGATTTAAGATCCCCTTTACTGTTGCTTCTCTTTGTCCATAAGGCAGGCACTTAAAAAGACTTTCAGGATAAGTGTTGAAATTATTTCCTAATATTTGAGTGGAAGTTTGTTTCAAAGTGATCTACAGTTTTGGTCTGCTTTGTTTTTTAGCCTTTCCTATGAGGACTGACTGTAAGCTGCCTGATGACTCGATTATGTAACTGAGGGAATGCACTATTCCTGGAGGAATCCCTGCAGCAACCTGCCTCAGTCCCACCCAGGTAGCAAAGAACAATGCCACAACCTTCACCAAAATATTGCTGTGGCAGCACTGGACAAGGGAATGTTGGTCCCCAGCCCCTGAACACACAGCTCCAGGTTTCCCAGGTGCTGACATCCTTCCAGCCCTGAAGCTGGAAAACACACACTCAACAACCAGGTTTGCTACAGGAAGCACATTTCCAAGGCAAGAGCTTCAGAAATTTGCATCTTTGTAAACTGGGTGTTTGACCTATTTAAGCACAGATCAAAAGCAGTGTGTGACAAACACAGAGGTCTGTGGCAGGCAGTGCCAGAGCAGCCCTGCCATCCTGGACACCACATTTCTGGTCAGGTTCTGCTTGCAGGCATTCTTTGGCAATTGCTTGGAACCAGACCTCTGGGGAATACGGGGCAAGATTAATTCCTTCAATCTTTAGGAAGATTTCTGAACCAGCTTGAAGTGCTCAGATATAAATACACTGTCATAATTTGCTCTTACCTTCACTAACAAAACCAGGTATAAATTTTGAGGAATGCCAGATTTGTAAATACTCTCCTCTTCTCAGCTCACAAAAGAGCAACTGTGTCACTTCGTTGTGTTTTTTTGTGTAGCATTACTTTTTCAGACAGCTGGCATGACACAAGACTAGAGAAACTGGGTGCAGCATTGAAGACTGATCATCTTAAAAGTGCTTATTCAGTGTTATCTGAATAAAAAATATTTTCGTGTAAGATCTGACTCTGAAAATCTGACAACAGTAAAATTTGTTGCTGTTGTTGCTACTTTGAAGAAGGTTCTCTCTCTCTCTGCCCCCACAGGAATTTACAATTCACTACAAGAAACAAGGCTGTTTCCAACAGCCATGAGTATTGGGAAGGTCCCTGGCTTCCTTTCTAAATTGTAATTTAATTCTAAAACTCTGAAAAATCAAATTCTGAAAATTCTAAATAGCAGGACGAAATAAGTCTGTCACAGTTGCCTGACTGTTCTTACAGAGAAGTCAAAGAATCACAGAGCTGCTTAGGTCAGAAAAGACCTTTAAGATCATTAAATCCAACATTTATAACCTATTCTCAAGAAAAACAAGTTTCAGACTTTTTAATGCCTGCTGACAGGCATGGCAGCAGAACAGGCCCAATGATGTTTCCTCCATGTGTGTCTTTACACTTTCTTTGCCAGTGGAAATGACCAACTGCAAAGTGATTTAGCTGTAATGAAATCCCAGTATCAGGCTGGTTTTCAGCTACAAGGGAGAGGGATTTCCTGCAGGGGAAAAACAGACCTATTCTTCAGAAATAATGACAGGTTTCTGTATTCTTCTTCCAATTTTTATGAAGTCTTCTCTTCATTCTCAGGGTTAATACAGCATTTTTCAAGACCCCAAAAATGTTCCAAGCAAATGTGATAAATGCAAGACCAGGAATTTTTTAATAGACTGAAACCTTAACCACAGGGAGAAAAGCAGACCTCTCTGTAAGAAAGCAGCTTGTGAGTGAGCAGAGTTAACACAGGTGCATGAATTCTATGTGTGTCTTCAGGTGTGGCTTGAAAGCATCAGTCCTCAGCAGCAATCTAAGATCTGAAAACTGTTCCATGTGTTAACTGGCCTCATGTGACTGATCTTTCCCCCCTCCTAAGTTTTGAAAAACTGAGAAGGTGCAATCTTGTTTTTTTCGATAAGGAATCATTTCACTGAATGAGAATGAAGGAACAGCTGCTTTAGGAAGACCTCTTACAGGTTAATTTCCTTGGCTGGGTCTTCTCTGGTAGCATCCTTGTCTTCCAAGGTCGTGCTTTAAATTTGCCTCTTTTGAGGGAAAAGATGGGGTTAAGATAGCCTAGAGAGTAGTAAGTGGGAAGACAGTGACTTTGGTTAATCCTTACTCTTGCACATCAGACTCTAGATGAGAGGTCCCCGCTTGACCTGTTCCTAAAGCTTCAGTTATGGCTTTAAAAATTGGCCTGGTCCTGTGGAAGAAAGACCACCATGTATTAAAGCATTAAAGTTAAAATTAAAAAGGTGAGCATGTAACAGTGCACAATAAATGCCAGCTGCTGTTGGAGGGTGTGGATTTTTCTGCTACTTTCAGACCCCGATGCCCACAGTTGCTGATTAGAGGAGATGGAGGTCCTTCTGGAAGAGGCTGGTTGCTGATGGATGGCTTCAGTGCCTGAGGGTGCTGGATGCCCTGAAGTAGGACAGGAACTTGTAGCAGAGGCTCACCACAAAGTACCAGATGTTTCGAGCCATCTGCGACCTGGCGATGAAGATGCGCCAGATGATGACCAGGAGGGTGGTGTTGAACGCGTATCGGATGTTCCTCAGCCTGTGGAAGAGGCATCTGATCAACAAACACACCACCAACAACAAGAAGCTCCCTAGCCCCCGTGCATTTCCCACAGGTAATTCAGGAACAAATCCTATTTGCAGGTGGCCCTCGGGCTTTTTGCCGTTCCTGTTTTAGTGGAGACGCCATGCTGGAGTCCTTGGTCTTGGCAAAGGCTGTGCTAAAACTGGAGCACAGTGAATAGTGCATGGTGTAGGTGGGATAGCTGGAATTCTCTCTTGTTCTGCAGGCTCATTTCAAACCAGACCAAAGTCATATGGAGAGGTTTTTCTTTAGGACAGTCTGTGTCCAATGCTTTCTGCTTTGGTTCCACTGGCGACCTCCCACTTTGCAGGATTTGGGGCAGGCTAGAGAACCTTCACAGGAGTTGATGAGCAAGGTTCTCTTATTTGGGTTCTCTTATCTACCCTGTCTTTAGAGTAGTGAAATTACATAATGACCATAAATGGTTGCAATACTGCACCACTGGGATTTTTTACTTTTTTGGGGGGAGCGGGTTAGTTTACAGTATCCATTTTTTCAGTTACTGAATTCTTGAGATCCTAATGATCCTATCTTCTGTTAAGCCAAAGTTTCTGCAGTTCTCTAATTCTCATTTTTTTCCCAGTGCTTGACCAAGGGAAAAAAGACACCTGAAGATCTCAAGACTTGTTTCATTTTTATAACAGCCCTTTTATTTTAAGGTAAACTTTATCACTGCACCACAGCCCACAGTCCAAGGCAGTCAGTAGCCCATTCCTGAGGTCCTTACAAACCTCCTAAAAATGATCCATGAATGATGAACTTGTTTAGGATTCCTTGCTATGGCAAACTATTCCCTTACTCTATGTTTGTAAAAACTGACAAACTGCTGTGATAGGAAATAAGTTAGTTATCTCCATTTTAATCAGTAATAATAACAATTTTGCAATGTAGCTAGACTTATTTTCCCCAAAGGTGGCCAGGAGCTCTTATCTTTGTCCCTGGGTGTGACTTACTTGCGTAGATGCTGCTTTGCTGCTGGAATTCCAGCCATGTCCTCATTTAGCAAATACTTCTTAGCACCTATGCAGTAGCTCTCGATGTACTCTGACCAGTGCAGCTGGCGAACATCAAAGTTGTATAACTGGGATTTAAAGACAAAAAGCAAAAGCTGAACACCACAGCTCAAAAGCAGTTCACTTTGAAGCATCAATTCTTCATTGATCTCTGTTCCTGACAAGGCCCTCTCTGAAATTCTCAAAGCCACCAAGCTCCCAAACACTGCAAGACTGTGATTCACAGCTGCTGATTAATGTCCCACCCTGCTGGGAATCTGGGCAAAGCAAGCAGAAATGTAGTGCTAGCTGGCAGAAAAGAAAGGTGTTTATCTTTCAGATGGCAACTTTTCCATAAATACATGTATTTGTACACACACACACACACACAGAGAGAATCATGGAAGAAAAATGGCATTCCACACAGGCAAATGGATTAAAATGAACACATCCAGTTTTAACATGTCACCAGAATTACACGTAAATAAATTAAGTGGACATTGAGTCAACAGGTGCCTTTGCATCAGTGTTACTCTCAGCTGTGCTGCCTTCTCTTTTGGCATCTAGATCAACAGAGGTCCAGGAAATGGGTCACTCTGGCAGAAACAAAATCTTGTTGCAGAGCCAACTACCTCAGTTCATTTTAGGTGCTCATACTGGACAAACTGCTAGCAAGCTTTCAGGCAGCTGTCTGTCTCTTAGACCAAAGAAAGGCTTCGTAGAGAGGAGGAAGTTTTCACAGAGTAAGGTGGGTTGTAAGGGACCTGAAAACATTGTCCTGTACTAAATGGAAAGCTCCTGAAATAAATAAAGTATTTCAGATTAAAATAAATTCCCCTAAATCTACATATCACTTAAAAGCTCAATAACACACCAAAAATAATTGCTGCAGATAAACAGAATCTGAGATTTAGCAAACAATATCCAAGACATTTACCTTTTTGTCCTCTGTGTTAAGGTGACTCATTAACATATTCATATTATCTGAAGACCAGTTCCAGGACTGGGTGGAGAAATACTGCAGGAGTGTCATGGACTTGTGCAGCCGATTGATGATCTTCATCATTCTGAAACAACGGGGAGCATCAGAGGTGAGCAGGAACTCTGACCTTATGTAGAAGCTGCTGGTTTGTGTTTCCACCAATCCAGGTGAATAAACACTGCAATTCCTCCTGAGCAGTGCCCTGCTACTCACTGGGCTGAGAACTTGGCTCAGCAAATCCCAACTGCTCCAGCTGAGCTCTTGAGCCTACAGCTACCCAGCTTTTATTTCTGGCTCCAACATGGGAGCAAGTATGTTTGCCACTGATGTCCAACTCACTGGTCTGACCTAAGGGTTGGAAGCTGCATCTACCTCATGTACTGCTGTGGAGGAAAAAGCCCATTTGAGCTTGCATGAAGTCTGCACCCCAAAGGTACAGTGCTTCTGTTCCCAAGGTGGATACTTCTCTTTCTGCTACAGGAATGCTCTTCTGCTCCCAAGCCTGAGTTGTGTACTGAAGCAAGACTCTGAGTTTTGGTATTAGCTCCAGTATTTGGTGGCCACATCTGCAATATGGACACTGAGCTCACAAGTCATTTGCTCAACTTCTATTTTCAGACAGAACCAAAGAATCACTGAGTGGTTTGGGATGGAAGGGACCTTAAGGATCATCTTGTTCCAATCCCTGCCACGGACAGGGACACTTTCCACTATCCCAGGTTGCTCAGAGCCCGATCCAACCTGGCCTGGGTCACTGCCAGGGGTAGGGCAGCCACTCTGCTTCTCTGGGCAACCTGTGCCAGGGCCTCACCATCCTCACAGGGAAGAATTTCCTCCTATATGATCTAAATGTACTTTCAGTTTGAAACCATTCCCCCCCCCGCCATTCCATGATTATGCTCCATGATAAGAGTCCCTCCCTTTCTTTCCCACTGGTCTGCTTAAAGTACTGAAAAACTGTTACCAGGGTTTAATAGGTACCCATGTGCCTTCTCTTCTTCAGCCTCAGCAGTCTTGGCTCTCTCAGCCTGTCCTCATAGGAGAGGAGCTCCAGCCCTCTGACCATCTTTATGGCCCCCTTCAGGACCCACTCCAACAGCTCCATTGTCACTGTTGTCTTGCTTCAGAGGCATAACTGCTTGAGGACTTGGGAAATGGAGGTTAAGGTCCTCTCATGAGTCTTGGCTTTTTCTTAGTATTTTTTTAACAGAAAAGTGGATGACAGTAATGCTGTCCTACCCTGCAGGATTATATTTTAGTTGTCCCAATGGTCATGAGTAAAAAAAGCCTCTGGCAGTTGTTTTAAAGTGTGATGTACAGGGCTCGGTCAGTTCTGAGAGGACACCACATCCTCTCAGACTGGGTAAGGGCAAGAGAAACCATTAAAAGGCTGTTTTTTGTGAAAAACAGAGCTGTTTTCATGTGAAAACACTGAGCTGCCCAGAGGGTGACACAGTTGCTGTGACAAATCAAAGGTGGCAGTCTGGGGGAGAACGGTGCCAGGCCGGCCTCTCCCCATGCAGACGTGGCTGCCACGGTGATAAGCATCAGCACAGCACAGCCAGACACAATGAGTCCATCAGCTCAGAGCACAACTATGCAGCTCAGCCAAAGCAGCTGGAAAGAGCACTAAAACCTTAGACAGGCACTCCTTCTTAAAGTGGCTTTCATTTTAGAAGCAAAGCAGACCATCAGATTAAAGGCACCTTCATTCTGAGTAATTATGTGCACGTTGACTGAATGCAGTTTATCTGAACTGCTTTAAAATTATTTCAGATTAATCTTCCTGTGTAGGGCAAGCACCATGGGGCAAAGCTTTGTGAATATTTTAATACATTTTAGGAGCTTGGGAAAAAGAAATAATGCAGCTAGATTGGAAAGATCTGAAGCTGCCCCTCAAGCTGACTCCCCAAAATCTTTACAGTGCTTAGGACTAATGGGAACTGCCAGGACAAAGAAAGGATAAGAGAATAAACTCTTTAGTATATGGAAAAAATTGTTCCCTGTGAGGATGGTGAGGCCCTGGCACAGGTTTCCCAGAGCAGCTGTGGCTGCCCCATCCCTGGAAGTGTCCAAGGCCAGGTTGGATGGGGCTCTGAGCAACCTGGGATGGTGGAAGGTGTCCCCGCCCAAGGCAGGAGTGAAACTGGATGAAACTTTTTTGGAAGGTCCCTTTCAACCCCAACCAGTGTGTGATTCTATGATCTGAAGAGGTGTGTGTGAAAACTGTGTTTCATGTCAACTGCCTGAGCTCAAACGTTGTGACCACATTCAAAAAACTGACTAATAATTTGTATGAAGGAAAGGTCAACAACAACAAAAACATCAACTGAGTAGAAATATGCAAAGATTTCTTACAGAAGTCTCATCCTCCACTGTGGAGGAACTGAGAGGAATAAATCAAGTATTAGCTCTCAGTGTAGCCACACTTCAGACATGCTTTTTGTCTTCTAGAAAACTGTTTACAGCAATGATTTCTTAATTTGCTCCCATACAGAGCCTTGCACAAGTAGATCCTCAGGTGAGACAGGATGGCCCCAAGAGACTACTAAGGGTATAAACCACATTATGCTCTAAGTCATGGATTGATGTGCAGCACTTAGAGGGAATCATTTAGGGCAATTTTGCTTGGAAATTTATGTGAAATGAGCTTACACCTAAAAAGGCTTCTTTTCTTTTTCTATTAGATGTGGTTTACTGCTCTTAGACCATAAAGGTCTGATATTCAGGTAGCTGGGAAGAAACAATGAGCTGCTACTGTGCTTTCTACCACATTGCAACAATACCTGGATGAGCTGAAGTAGTGTGTAAAAAGAAAAGGAAGATTATATTAAAAAATAGAAGACTTGGAAAACTCCCAGCTTCACTGGAGAGCTGTCTTTGCTGAGGCTGCAAATCTTAAAGTTCAGAAGGTCATGCTGAGGTCTGTTTGACATTTACCTACAGCATTGCAGGCAGTGTCCACTGGTTAATTATGCTAGTCAGCTTCATGAAAAGAAATGTCAATTGTAACAGCAGTGCCAAGATCTTACTGCTGCCCATTTCAACACAGATTGGAGATTCCAGCCTCATTTTTAGTTTACCTCTATTTCTTGGGTAATTCTTTCCTCCTGGAAAACTGGAAGTCTTTTTACAGACCAATGTGCCTCCAGAGCAGAGTATCAGGGATAAATCAGAGCAATGCTAGGGATTTCTTTGCAAACAGCTGAAGCCAGCTCTCTAGCTAGCAGAGGAGCACAAGAGCAGCTGACATCAACACAGCACTGGCATCCTGTTCTCACACTGCACAATAAATCCTCCTCTGTGATGGCAGGGAATAAAGGGGGACAATGTCTGGAGTAACACTTCTTACAAGAAGATTCCTTCCACATGAGACATGGATATTGCTGTTCCTCCAAGCCACACCACTGCCAGGGCTCAAATACCACCCGTAACAGTGAACTGCCCTCCTAAATACAATTAGAAATGAATCATACTCAGAAACAACTGCTTCCCAGATTTCAGGCCAGTGCTGGAAGCAGCTACTTAGGCATCTGATTTATGGGGGGAAAACAAGTGTTAGCTGGTATGTTCTAAACCAGTCTCAAGTCCTCATGCAAGGTCATGCCAGATGGGGGTGATCCCATTGGAAAGCTGAAGTGGGAAAGATCTGGATACAGGGAATACAGAAGACTACCAGTCCTCCTCTGCCTTGGGAAGCTCTGAAGTGTGTTAAGCTGAGCTCAAAAGATGTGCTGTTCTCCAGGTGGTGGGAAGGGTGTGAGCCCTAGGCTGTGCTTAGCTACAGCCATGCATTTTCCCTCAAGAGAAGGAGGGGAAGAAGCTCAACGAGTCCAATTCTCATCACTGGTTTGAGCTCTGCTCTCCACAGGAGCAGCAGGCCTGCAGAAGGCTGAGGGCACCATTCTTACCTGGGCTTCCTCCCCGTGAGCCTCATGTAGAGGTCGTAGAGGATGGCAGGTGCCTTGTGGCTGACAGTGATCCAGTACTGGTTTATCAAGTAGCTGGAGGTCATGTGGGCGTTGGGCGTTCGGAAGGCCTGCTCCAGGGGGTTCCTTTTGAACGTGGACATGACGTACTGCCCTGCAAGGGAACAGGCATCTTTCACTTCCAGCTGGGCTGGAATCACAGTGCAGCACAGCCCCAAGATGTTGTGCTTCACACCTCCAGCCCACAGCTCTCTCAGCTGTGTCACCAGAGCTTGGGCCAGGTTGTCCCTTCTGCCATGAAAACTGATGACTCCATGTATCTCCTGTTTGAAACCTAATCATTCTCCACACTTAACCCTGGCAGACAAAAACCTTCTTGTTAAAGCACCAAAACATAAAGGAGGAAAAGCAAGCAGCTCTTAAGAGCTTCAAGGAACTGCAATTCTGCTTTCACCTGCAGCAGATGTAAAAAATATTGGTTAAGTACTAACATTTCTTTAGATCACTGAAAGCAAACTTTAATCTGCTACTATAAAAAAAAGAGACATTTCTAATTTTCAATCAGATTTTCCAAAGGGCTGATGTCTGAGTGAGTCTGCCACTTACACAGGGTGATATCTTTAACAGGACTCCATTATACCCTTTCAAACCCCATCTGACCCACACCACCAAACGTCTGCCTGTTTTCAGAAGACCTCTGGATGCTCTAAGGCAGCAAACTGTCTTGCATTCTTAACTCAAAAACAAATGATAGGGTGGGAATCTTCCCTTCCCATTGCATGCTAAGGCACAAACTATGCTGGATCTGATTCTGAGCTCTGGCAATGGCACAGTGCCACAAAGTGGCATCTAGATGTGCATATCTGGGGCATTTGCATATTGCAGAGGCTTAATAGAACTGCAGTAGTTGAGTGTAAGACTATCATCCTAGGGACTGATGAACAGATGGTGCTCCTATTCCTGAGCACCAGCAAGCTCAAGAAAGAAGAATATGTGGGCTTTTTTCACTTTCTGAAAAATTGATTTGAGAGTTAACAACATCAATCTGTGCTCATATTATAGTTTAGTCTCTAAGCCTATGTTACAAATAGAAAATCAGATGAGAATTTGCAAGCCACAAGAAACATCCAGATCATCCTCAGATAAGCAGATTCCATTCCTAACATTCAGACAGGACTCTCCAGTATCTGTGGTCAGCTCATTACTGCACTTCAAGCAGTGACTTTCAACTGTACTTCTTCTAAGAACCCCAAACCAGAAATCTGTCACCTCTAGTAGCTGCTCCAATGACTTAAATGGATGTGTGGTCTTTCCCCTGCAACCTCAACACAAAAATGCAGCAGCAAATCCTACAACTCAAAGGCAGGTTCTGCAGAGGGAGAATCAGACACAGGTTTCATCCACGTAGACTGTCAAGAATAAACTGAACTTAATTTTTGCCACGCTGAACATCATTTTCCAGCCTGTTTTAAGGTTTAGTTTTGAGGAGAAACTGCAAAATGTACTTCACAAAGTCAGACTAATCAGATT
This sequence comes from Trochalopteron elliotii, assembly GCA_024734555.1. NCBI lineage: Eukaryota > Metazoa > Chordata > Aves > Passeriformes > Leiothrichidae > Trochalopteron > Trochalopteron elliotii. Next base: position 2,469,028 of record JANPWX010000069.1, on the reverse strand, counting down.
CACACTGCACCAAAGCAGAATATGCTTCTTCAGATAAAAATTTAGTTGTTTGACCACATCTTTGTAACAGCAGGGAAAGTAATGAGGAAGTAAAGGAAAAGAAAAACCCCAAGGCATACAGCATTCTTTGGAAAAGAAATAAATCAGTTAAGGTGCCTTTTAACACTAGGAATTTTTATCTGTGTCTGAGGAGCTTTAGAATGAGCTGCCTTGCAATGAATGTTTAAGCATAAACTCTCTTCTAGATCTCTTTCTCCTCTCTCCAATCTCACCACTCAAAGCATCACCATCTCAGTCACTTTTGCTCCTAACCCTCAGTATCCTCAGCCTAATTCAGCCTCAATTTCTCTGCTTGATCTTTCTCCCCTTGAAAAATCCCTACTCCACTGTGTGCCCCTGTCACTCCTACAGCAAGTCCTGGTGTCACTTGGCCTAACCAGGTAGCCCAGTACCCTCCCCTCTGCAAAGCCCATGTCTGCTCTGCAGGAAAATGCTCAGTCCCAGGTGACTCCCATTCCCCACCCTGGTTTCTCAGCAGCTTCCAGACACTCAGGACCCTCCACCCTGATGGCCAGTCACACACCCTGAACACCTTGAACAGAAAATGTCTATTTCCCAAAAAGAAACTGGTAGGAGATTGAATCGAGGATTCAGACTGGATGGCTGCAGTCATAACATCATCATGCAGTAAATCTGCCCCAGACTCATTTCCTCAGCTGTGCAGCCTTTTTAAAGGCAGAATTTTGCACTTTAATACTCCATCCTAATTCTCTGCAGCATGCTGCTCTCAGGAAAACTGTGGCTACAACATGTGGTAGAAAGAGCTTTCGTAGTGTCACCCAAGGAGGAAATTTTGCCTTCAGTTCCACCACACAGCTGAGCTGTTCATGGAAGCTGCTGCTGCTGGACCCAGAAGATTTCATGGCTAAATCCACAGTTATAAGCAGAGGAACAGAATAAATTCAATGACAATGCACTAATACATTGCTGTTTTCATCAGTAAATTTGCACTGAAAAAGGGTGAAGAAAGGCAAACCTCAGAAAGTGGTGCTATGGTGGCTTTTGCTGAAGCAGAGCCTGTGAAGAGCTTTGCATTCACTCCTGTGAAAAAGCCACAGATCTGTGACTAACCACAACATTTCATTTTTCATTTAAAAAAAAAACCAAACAGGAACTTGGGTGTGATGTCCTCAGCACTCAGCCCATTGCTGAAACCTCTTCCCTGCTAGGCCACATGATCAAATATCATGGTTAAGACATTTATTCTGTAAACACAATTATGGTCTCATTCTCTGCTGACTTAGTTTGCCATGTCAATAAAGCAAGGGGAAAAGCAAAGCAAAGGCTGAGAGATGGAGTAGCCAGCCTCCTGTATTTAAAAGCACAAAGATATGAATGCAGGGGTAACAGAAAGTAAATCAGGCCCAGTACATGTGTCCATGAATGTACTAACTGTACACAGTATTTCACAGTACACAGCTAAGACAAATTCTGCTGCTTGGCTTCAGCATGAGTTTTTCTCTGCAAGGGTGTCAGGATTTGTCTCCCTTTTTTTCACCCCTGCCTTGGAAGTGCATCCACTTGAAGAAAAGCCAGCCATGAGAATAATTTGATTTTTTTTCCCCCACAAAACTCATGATCAAAATACAAACTGTTCTTGAAGCCCATGTCTCATCTCAGTGTTTTCCTCCTCAAGTGCACACCTGTTATTTCTGTTCAGAATTTTCTGATGGGCAAGGGAGACCACTTCACTTCCATAGTACCACAGAATCCCAGAATGGTTTGGTTTGGAAGTACCCTTTGCTTCACAGAACCCTTACCCACTGCAGCTAGGTCCCCACAATGCAGTTTGAATGGCAGACACCAAATGCCACCAAAATTGTGGAAATCAATTCTTCAAAGTGTAAGGAACACTATGGATGTTCTCCATTTAAATGAGACCTTACCCATTTCCCCCCAGAAGAAAGGGTTGATTCCCCCTGTTGTGCAGTTGTACACCAACAAGTTTTTTGGTCTGGAAAACAGAAAGAAGTATTATTTTGAGATGTGAAGTAAAAACTCCATTTCTTAGGGAAGGGAGTACAAAATCAATCAATATCAAGAAAACTCCTGGTTTAATATCAAACAAAGTTTGCTTTTTCTGATGTGGAACTAAACATGGATCACATTGGTTTTACTTCTTCCTTCAACATAAGTCAAGAATTAATGAAGTACTTTTCTTGACCTAAGCCTGCCTTGCCAAGGGTGTCAAGTGATGACATCAGTAAAGCATTTTTCTTACTGTATACTTGAAAACGACACGGTTTTAATTTGGTGGATTTCTTAATAATGCTTTGAGGGGAAAGCTGGTGAGCTGCTCTTCAAGGTCCTTTTAGGATCCCGATTTAGTTTTCTGGATGTAGTTCAACCCTCAGCTCAGAGAAATTACTCTGTCTTTCAGAGTGAAACACTTCTGCTTTTTATTTGCCTGGGTTTGATTTCTCAGAGTTGCATAAACCTCCAGAATAATTCGTGTGGTTTATTCTCTGTACTCCTACCTAATGATTAAAAGCCAGGCCAGAGGTTCACAGGAAAAGACCTTAAATCCTTAATATCACTTCTACACACTCTTCTCAACAATGCAAAGAAGGGAGATTTTTTAGATCACATAACCTATAAGCCCATAATATATTTACATTGTGCAGTGTTTCCCAAGGAAAACACGCAGAGCTTTTTTACCAAGAAAACTCCAGAAGACACTTGAAGAGCAACTCAATGAAAGGAGGCCCAAAAAACCACTGCTGCAAAGCTCTTGGCCTTCAGAAGAGTGACTTCTGAGAGGAGAGAAACAGGTCTCACTCATAGCTGTAGAGATTTCCTAACTTTAAACCCTGCCTTTACTGCATCTTGTACATTCTCAGTCCTTGCATGTCACCCTGATCTTTTTCAGCCTTCTGATGTTTACATTTTTGTACTGAAGTTTCTCACAGACTTCTAGGTAAACAGAGAGTGATGTTTTGAAAACTGTGCATTCCTCTTTGGAGGAGGGACAATTGATGGACTTTTAGTTTGACCAGTGAGGTCGGACAGGTGTCAACCTCACTGTCCAATCTCTGGTCAAACTCTGAGATCTATATAAATCTTGGTTGAAAATAAACCACCTCTCTTTTTGCTCTTTCAGCCTGACTGCATGAGCGTAGTTCTTTCGTGTAGCTCTTTCTCCACAAGGAGAAACCACCAACCGGAAAATCAACCAGCCTCTTGCACTGGTTTTTAATCAGCTCCTGGTTCCCTCTGAAGTGCTGGTGCAGGGAGCAAATATCCCAGGAGTGTGGGCAAAGAGGAATGCTGTGAAGAGGGACGCCCTCCCACCTGTGCACAGCCGTGTACCACCCGGCTGCCAGGGTCAGGTTGATGGCGACGTCGACGGGGATCATGTCGGCCACCGCTTCGTTGTTGGCAATGACAGTCCTCAGGATCCCTTTGCCTGCCTGTGGGACACAGGGAAAAAACAGTCACCCACCTCAGGCTGGGCTGAGATTTCACTGGCAGGGCTCCAGCAGCGTGCACTGGGCACGGGCCAGCACAGCAATAAGTTTCTTTTCTGCTGCGGATGATTTGGTTTCTGTGACAACAAAGATGGATCTCACGTGGATCCCACTGTCCTGCATTTTCAGAGGATGCCTGGAAACATGATGATGTCTGTGCTGTGTACAACAAGAAAAGCTGGGACTTTTAATTTAACTCAATACAAAAGAAATACCCAAGGAAAGAAATGCATCTGAATTTGCTGCTGTAAAGTTCCCTGTGATGCCTGAAAGTTACATTTAAATGACATGGGCAGGCAAAGGTCTGAGTGTCCCTCAGAGACTTTGGAAATTACAGCAGTAGGATTTTTGAAAAGCTGACTACCTTTCCTTTGGATGTGTTCACACTCTCCTCTTTTCCAAAGCTGTCTGTTAAGCACAAAGATACAGAGGATGGGCCTAGCCTTGAAGAGCACATCACCCACCAAAACTCAGTAAAAGGAATCAGTGCAAATACAAAGGACTGACAACCAAAAGGAAGAAAAAAGCAAGAATGAAAAATCTTCATCCTGCTTTGGTTGGAAGTGCATTTTTCAGGGGATCAGGCTCCCCAAAATATGCACATTTAATCTGAATGCTTATCAAGGGGTTTCCATGATGACCAATCAGGCTTTGGAGGTTCCACAGGAGAGACACAGCAACAGCACAGCAGACTGGATCAGAGAGGACAAGGCAGAGCACAGAAACATGGGGGTGAAATGGGGTAAAGGAACTTTACTTGGTGTGTCACAGATGAGGGCTGAACACAGCACATAAGAAACCCCACATGGCAGAGTCAAGGCTGCAACCAAGGTATTTCTCATGTGGGAAACCATGCAGTGAAGCTGAGGAGCCAGGGAAAAAGCTGAGAGGATAAAAGTGCTGGTGAAGCAAGGAAGGATAAAAGCTCCTGTAATTCAGAGCCATGCAAAAGCAGAGGGAAGGACTGAGTGAAGGAGCAAAAGAGCATCTGCTACAGAACCATCAATACTTAAAAGTTAGGGCAAAGGAAATGTTACAGCTTCTCTTAAAATATTTTCATACAATCTGAAACTCCAATTTCATTATAAAATAGATCAAATTTTTATACAGCAACTAAACAGAAAGTGCCTAGTTGTGGAAAACCCCTTGCGTGAAGTCTGAGGAGAGAAAAATGTCATTAAAAAAGCATTTAAGACTTGCTATTAACTTGTAAAGCACATGCCGTTGTCCAGTGGTCATTGGTGGATTTTAAGGGACATTATATCCCCTCTTTGGGAGGTGTTTATCTTTTTGGGTCTTTTTGGTGGCTGTTCTCCTCCTTTCCCCTTCTGCAATCAGATGTGTTTGTTGCATTTCACAGCTTGCAGGTAAGGGAATACCACTTGTGACTGATTTAATTTTCATCAGGAACTAGGACTTCCGAGCAGTCCCATCTCATCCTTGGTGCATTGGGCAGAGGGATCACAGACTCCAACATGGACAACAGTGGAAGATTCCCCACATGGCTCACTCCATCCTCCTCAAACCTGTGTCATGCACTGAATCCTGCTGCCTTAAGCTGAACTATGGTTAGGCTCAGACACTAAAACTTCAACTTGCAACGTCACTATGATTTTTCTTTGGGTTCTTACTACTGGGTTTTTTCAAGGAGGAAAAAAAAGACAGAAAGAAACAACGGAGGCAACCAAGCTCAGCTCTGAATTTTCCACTGCTATGAACACATGCCCACTAGAGACCACTGTGTAATCAACGATCACATTTTCACACTGAAGACCTTTCTGAGGTCTTCAAAATGAGGAGGTTTGATGGATCTGCTGCAAAATGTGTTCAGAGCAGCATGTGATGGTCACACACACGAATGATTTCGAGATTTCTTATGTTTTGTATTTAACAAAGGCTTGAGTTTTAAGGTTACTTTTTACACTGAAAATGGTTCAGTGGTACTTCTGTCAGGTGTGGCTTGGTTTCTATTTATAGATGCTGACATTTTTCTCTTTAGTGAAACAGAAGCTACTGCAAAGTGAAGCCTCCAAAATAATTTCCAGGTTAGAGTCTGATGTTTCTGGGCAGCCTCTGAGCTGAGGTGCTTTGGGGCCAGTCACTGTCCAGACCACAAATTAAACCAGTTGTGCCCTCCAGCTTCAGTGCCTTGCAGGGAGGAAGGTCTTTGCATGTAATAGGGAACAGCGAGACAAAATGCCTTAATTACACTCCAGCGGAAATGTAATTAATTTCATTTTGTTCCTCAATCAACAAACACAGCTCCCCACAGCAGCTGAAGCAACTGTAGGCAAAAGAAACATAATTAGATTATCAAGAACAACTCGGACTCCCATATTTCATGAATATTTAAAAGAAATGTGTCTATTTATGGAATGAAATGATCAGACTCAAACACTGCAACTGAGGAAAAAAAATCTTTGCGAGATTTGGAGTCCAGATTCTGCCCAAGTGACATCAAAGATCATATGAACCAAATCTGAAACTGGGGGATGTTCTCCCTGTTAGGATAAGCTTGGTTAGAAGTTGAGAGTTGAGTATTTTGGTATGGAGGGACTCCTGAAATGCACAAAACCAAACCACCAAAACCACTTCCCTTTTGCTTTTGTCAACGCTTAGTTAAAGCAAATAAAGCTACTCATCTAATAATCACAGTTTAAAATACATTTGGCCAGGAGAGCTGCTTGTACTGCCACAACTTTCAGGTAATCAAACTGATGCATCACTCAGATGTTTAAGGGTCCATTTTCGAGCAACTCACCACATTCAAGCACATTAATTATTGTACTTATTAATTCCCTCCCTTCAGAAGAAAGAAGTCTCTTGGGTCCCTAAAAATAAACACTCTTCCCTTCCGAAAAGCATTCCAAACAACTTTGTCTCTACACCCTGCATCCTAGTCATTGTTTTTTGTCTTTTTGTTGGCCAACTCTCAGTGTAGTTACAGACCACATTTCATCACCCAAGAGCTCAGTGTAGGTGACACAAATTTCATTGTCTCTTCTACTATACTGAAAAACCTCAGGGCTTCAAACCTGGACCAAAAAATACCACCTCTTCTTCAAATCTCAGTGCAAGTCTAACCTTTTATATAAAAAGAGAAGTTATTTCCCACAGTGACCCTAGAATGTCATAATCTTTGCTTTCCATGGAGCTTATTTGGATCTAAAGATATAGGCTGCATCTGCATACAAAACCTGGCCCAAGGTTTCTTGCGAACCAGTTCTGGATAAAATTTCTGACACACATCATCAAAGGTTATGATTAAAAAAAGAAACTAACTAAAAGAAAAAACACCCCACCCAAAATAAAGTCTGTGTCAGTACAAAAGTTAGAACTTGACACATGAAAATGTAAGAAGTGCATCTGCAAAATTAAGGAATTGCAAAACATTCCTTGATCTTGATAACACCACGAAAGAACCCAGAAACCAGGACAAGATGCTGGGACTAGGGCAGGGAGGCAGTACAAGCTTCTTGAGTTCTCACCAAGGAATAGAAGAAGGCTTTCTACAAGAAACTCTGACATGATTGAAAGTCAATCATTTGTGAACAAAAACTGAATGCCTCTGAAATGTAGAGATGGGGTTCAGATGAAAGCATTGTTTGTCCTGTGCACTCCGTAACTGTAACAGTTTCTATTTATGATCTACTTCAGATATAAATGAGCATTTTTAACAAGATCATATTTGGATTTTATTCTGTTCTCCTATGATTGCAGACCACTAATCCTTTTATACACTGCACCAGGCTGATTAGAACATAGTTCTGACAAAGTAATGAAGCTGGACAACTCATACATGAACATAAATATCTGCCCAGAGCTATACAGCATTATGGATTGACAGAGAGACCTAAGGCAGTGATTTCAGTTTAGAAAAAAAAAATTCTAAGGCAGGAGAAAAGGTATGCAACTTTATACTTTTCATGTATAAATTATTATGATTGTTTTCATCTTAGAGAAAAATTTTTATCAAGTTAGGAAAAAATATAGTGAATTATCCACATAACTGGCAGAGTCTGACTCAATCATACACATTATTTAGGTGTAGTCTGTACAGGGAGAAACCCTGTACAAAGCAGTGGCAAGTGGGAGCCAGAATCTTTGGTATTGTGGAGGGATAACAAGTTATAGCAGTGGATTTGGAAACAATACACACAGGGACAAATGGAAGGACAAAACCTGCTGCCTTGTATTGACAGTGTGGTAACCTGGCCTGGAAAACAATGTTGTGTTAGAAGATTCAAGCTGTGACACCTGTGCTTATCTTCATTTCAAGGATACACTTTTTGCCATTTCTTTGAAAATTTGGCCAAATGTGTCCAAACCTTTAGTTTTTTAAGAGTTTTTAGGAACTGCAATTCACATTATAGTGAACCAGCAACACAAATACTCTCTCAATGTCTTTTTTTTGAACTCAACACATACAGACCATCCTCTGGGTCCTACCAGCTGACAAATGTGTGGCAAGTGTGTGACAGAAAACTCCTGTGGCCCTTGACTGCACACAGTTTTTAAGTGGGGCTGTAGAGAAACATCAGAATTGCTATTTTAGTAACTCAAACTCTGCTTAAAGGGGAGCTTAAACAGTAACCAGACCTACCGCAATAAATATCCCACTGGTCCCGTTGAAGTTGTCAATCCAACCCTGTGGAAAAGAAGAATCATTAGAGTTCCTTCAATGATATATGTAAGTGTAAGCCTTGCTTACACAGGCTTCTAAATGATGACAGTGGTGTGGTGTAGACAAACAAGGAAGGAGACACCAGTTTAGATGGATGCCAGCCCATCTGGGGACAGCTGCCAGGATGCCAAACAGTACCAGGGCATGCATTGGCTGCAATTTACTCATCAACAACAGAATCTAAGTTTATTCTTAGAAACCACTTCTTTCCTGTTCCCTGGCCTCAGGAATAAAATCTGGCTTTAAACACCACAGTGTCTTGGTGCTGGCACACTTGCTGCAAACAGCTGGACTGATATTTAACACTTGAAAGACAACATGCAGCTGTCACCAAGAGTGATTTAGTCACTACAGCTAGTGTCTAAAGCAAGGAAGAAAAAATCCCCCAAAACCAAACCACACCACACCACTCCTTTTGAATCTCCTCCTACTTCAGGTCAGGGAAGCTGCCTGCCACTTGTGGGAGCTGGAGTTCAGAGCAGTGATGAGCTGTTTGACCTGGAACAGGGTGTGACACCAAACAGAGCTCTCTGTCTTTCCAAGATGGGGAGCTTGGCCCAGAGCCTTGGCTCTATCTCAGCCATCTCTGGCACACTTCAGGCTGCATGAAAGCCAAAGGTGACTTTGTGCTGCCTTTCCAATTTGGCTGCAATGTTAGGGCACATTATTCCTATCAGTATATTTAGCTTAATGGATTCTCTCATTCCAAAGTACAGCTGCATTTAACTACTCAGTGCCTGACATTTGTACCTCAACCAGAATGCACTAGTACAAGTGACCCTCAGATCCCATGTTTTGAGTACAGAAACTCCCCTGGTGTGTCTGAATGGACAATCAATTGCAAACCCAGCATTCTGCACCATAACTATCTCAGCTCTTGCTATTTTTTGCTTAAATGTGATCTTTTCACAGGAATTCTTCTTGAAGATGCTGAAGAAGGCTTGCTGTTCTACTCCAGCACAGGATCTCCACCTCTTCCACACATTTCCCTATGAACTGGACACCTGTTTCTCAAGACACTGCTACAAGGAGGGACAGATTCCTGACAGCTCCACAGCTCCAGCTGCATCCCAAGGCTCTCAGTAGGGAATTGTGTGTTCATGCTTACTGGGAAAGGCTCATGCCAGCTGGCTCCCACGATGGATGGCCTGATGATGGCAATGTTCAAGTTCCCTTTCTCTTGCTGGATCAGGTACTCTGACAAGGCTTTGGTGTAGGTGTAAGTGTTGGGCCACTCCCCAAGCAGCTTGGGTGTGATGTCTTGAATGATGGATTCATCCAACCACCTACAGGGAACAAGGAGAACATCATCATCATCCACAGTGCAATGAGAGAAAAAGATTCAGGCAAAACAGACCAGTGAGACAGGAATCCTCACCTGAAACAGAGGATAAGCCAGTCAAAGCTATTTAAGGTTTGGATTTCAAACAGCTCTGTGGGAGAAGGTTACTTTTATTTTTTAAGGTGCAAAATAAACCCTGGTGAGTTTCAATGCCTGGCTGCAATTCAGGTACTTGTACAAACTCACTTCAGAGCAACCTCTTGCTCCATGGGTAATGCTTCACTGCATTCTGTAACACAAATATTGCCATGGTCTACAGTCTGATGGAGCTCTCCAGCCTAGGAATGCCACTAGGCAGTGCTTATCCTTAGCCAACAGAGTCCTCGTATACTCGCAAGAATGTTTCTGGGTATTCCAGGTAACCTGAGTTAGTAACAACACAAAGGTCTCAAAAGCTGCAACATCTTACAAGGATATTATTCCAGCAGTGGATTTCCATCATTTGCAGTGTGATATGTTCCTTCTAGCAGGCTTTCCATAGGTTTCCACAGGAAACTGCTCGTGCTTAAAAAACACCGACCAAACCCAAACCTCCAAAAAACCCCAAAAGAACTCTGCCAAGTTGTTTTTTATTTTTTGAAGACATTCAAGTACCTAATCCATCAGAAGCACTTATGCAGATAGCTTTTAAAAAGCAGCCCTTACCACCATGGAGCTGCAGGAAGGGCCTAATGCCCAAAGGCTCTTCTCTGGCACAGCACCAGGACCTCACAGGTCCTGCCAGCATCTGGGTCTAAAGGACAGGAACTGGCTGTGCTTCCAGAGTCCTCACTGCCAGTCCCTGACAGGCTCCCAGCAGCCTGGTGTTACACCACAGAATCAAAGATTAGCTCCTATAATCCAATTTGTAATTAAGTCAACGGACTTAAAGTTCAGTCTGAAGGGGTGGACTCTGCCCAGGGGCACTGCAAGGATACTGCTTCCTGCAGATCCTCACTTCACCCCTCCTTGTCTTGAGTTTCAGCAACGGGCAGAGGTCAAGGGGAGAGAAATACAATGCTGACTGACACACCTGAAAAACTGCTTGATTCTGTCAACCCTTCAAAGACATAGTGGCTCAGGTGGCACAGCACTTTTCAGATGGCTCTCACTGGGCACAGATAGGTAACTGTTGTATGAGAGAGCACTGATTCATAGGGGAGGGCTGGATGAAGCAGATCTCTCAGATTTGGAATGTGTTAAAAATCTGACATTTTGTAGTATATAGGATTTTTTTCTTTAAATAAAAAAGCCCTATGGAACCACAAACACCTTATTTTACAAGCTTGGTCCCATGTTGCAGAAACAAGGCAGAAGAAAGCATTTAAACATAAAATATGAACTGTGCAGAGGTTACAAGCAGCACATAATATTGACATAATTTGCAAAGCTGCTTAGGCAGCCACTGAACCTCAGGGTCTCAGCTAAACTGCTCTTGTTTGAATCTGTGGAGGAGCTAATTACCAGCCTACCAAAAGGAGAAGGGTATTTCTGCAGAGCCTGGAGGAAGACTAAGTTCATTTGGGAACTCGGGTTAAGCTGTGTGGAAGCCTTTTCCCCCTTCTCTTTTTTTTTTTTTTTTTTAATTTTTGTAATAGGGTGTTGCAGTTTGCATTGTCACAAAGCAAAGACAGGTGCAGAAGGACAAGCAGAGGCAACTTCCCTTTGCCCTTATCCTCTCAGAGAGGTCTCTGCATTACCTGAGGACCTATCCCAAAGATACCAGCTTGTCAGGTGATTTGATTGACCAACATTCCCATCAGGGAAGCTGAGCTGACACTTCAGCAAGCAGAACTGCTCTGTGACCTACTTGGAAGATTCTGGAATGCTAACTCACAAAAGCTGCTGCTTCTGCTCACTGCTGCATTTGCCCCTTCCTAGCAAACGATGCAAATTGAACAATTAATAACTTCTCCATTATATGCACCGAATTACTCTGCCACAAGAAAACACATCTTTCTGTGTTAATGGCTTTGCATTAGTAAAACCCTTGCAAGCAATGCTGGATCTGTATTTTTTGCAACAATCAACCCACAGCTTCAGCAGAGACTCTGCTGTGTGCTGTGTTCCTTACCTCAGCACACCCTTCAAAGCTGATTCCCTTCAGCTTTAGATTAAGGCAAACCATGCCTGATGCAGCAGATTATATGTTTCCCCTATTGGCCTGGCAGCACTCAGAAGTGTGACTTTTGGTTTACACAGCTTAAGCCTCAGGGTTTACTTGCAGGTTAAATATCAGAATACTGAAACAGCAAGATGTAAAAGGAGGATAAGAGCAGAAAAAAGAAACAGCTGGGAGTCCTCCTTGAGATTTCAAGTGAATAAGTAATCATAAGCATATATCAAGTGCATGGCCAAGAGCACTGTTAAATGGATCTGTTACTGCATCCAGTTGTTCGATTATCCCTTTTAAAGCACTTGCAGAGCAGCACCTTAAGACAAGGGTTAGCTGTGAAGGGAATCATCCACAGCTGGCTGATGCAAAACATAATCTGTATTTCTCCCCATTTTTGAAGGTAGTTTGTATTTCCTTGTCTGCTTCCCCTCCCTCCTCTTTGAAATTAAAATTCTAATACCTCACTAAAACCTTCTGCACCCTGATATCCACACATTATTTCTTTCACTTTCATGGCAAATATTAAAGGTACATGCCAAACATCATCCTCTCTGCTGCATTTTCAAGCCATGATACATAAATTCTTAGTGTTTTATATGAAGCAGCTCAAGGAACAACCTCTGAGGTAGCCAAGCCCTTTTCCACACTTCTGACTAGCAGTCAGACCTGTGCTGCAGTCTTTTTTCAATCTGAGCCATAAACACCAATTATTTTCAGAGCTGCAAGTTGGGACAGTGTAATGGAGTCTTGACAGTGATAAACACCAAAGGACATAAAACTGAGTCAGTGGGCAAAAAGATGAGAGAGCAGCTTCACTTTTTGGGAAAAGCAGTATATCAGACCTGGTGTTAGAGGCTGCTGAGCTCAGAACTGGCAACTGTAGCTCAGCAAAAGCTCTTGAATCACAGCTGACAGCTCTGAAACCTCCATGTCAGTGAGCAGCAGCAGACAAAAAAAAAAAAAAAAAATCAGTGAAATAATGCTGGCCATCATCAGGTACTGAGAATGAGACCAGTGGTGTAATTTTGAAGCTGTTTAAATAAAACTTTGAGTGACCACACCTTGAGTACTGCATGAAGTTCTGTCTGACCCTCACACCTCAGGGAGGGAGCAGAGTTAAAGAACACATAAAGAGGAAGGGCAACTAACATCAGCACAAAGATCCATCAGCACATGAGGAGACAGTAAAAAGGCTGAGACTCTTCAGGATTCTGTGAGGGGAACACAAAGGAGTATCCAGGCTGGTGTAGTTACCCCAAACAGCATCTCTCAGTGACACTCTTGAAGGCAAGATACTGGGCCAGGGAGCCCATTGCTCTGATGCACTAAGACATTTCTCAAGTTTTTATCATGCTCCACTTACTGAATAAATGATAAATGATTGATGACTACTAGCTGGAAGTAAACATATCCAAGAATATGGGCTACTAGAGAAATTCAAATAGAAAAACTAGTCTGTACTAACTTTACTGGAGTAGTGCTTAGACAGTTAAATTATTGCTTAAGACAAACTTTTTAATTAAAAAAATATTAAAAAATATAAATTTAAAAAAATCACCAGTTCTCTTAGTAGGCATTAATTATTTTCACCTTCCATTACCCTAAATCAAGAAGAATAAAGATTTTATACCAGCTCTTTGAGTTAATAGATCACAGATCAGTTGCTTATATCACCCACTGAAAAATTAATGAAAACACATTAACAGTTGTGGGAAAATTCTTTTAAGGAGAATGTCTCTTGGGGCCTTAATCAGCTGATTTTGTTATTCTTTCTAATTATTCTTTATTTTGGTAAATTCAGTTAACCAAGCTTTTTTTGTTGTTGTTCCATCAAAGCCCTGTATATTCCTGCCCAGGTTGAGAGGACACAGCCTCATGCAGTGCCAGGAGAGATTCAGGTGGAAATCAGGAAGATTTTCTTCACTGAAAAGGTGGCCAGGCATTGGAAGGGGCTGCCAAAGACGTGGTGGAGTCACCAATCCTGTAAGTGTTCAAAACCCAACAGTATGTGTCACTCTGTGCTCTGTTTTAGTTGACAAGGTGGTGACCAGTCAAAACTTGGACTTGCTGATCTTAGAGGTCTTTTCCAACCTAAATTATTCATACTGAACTGTCTAAAAAAAGCCTGTTTCTTACTCATCCCCATATAACACCACAGGATTTCTGAGAGAAGTGGAAACAACATTTGGAAGTGGAAAAGATAAAAGAAATAAGGTATTTAAAAAAAATCAGTTCTTACACAGGCAGCAGCAGAGCTGAGTGTTACAGAAAGCAGCAACTTCACTCCTGGTGGAAAATACACTCCTGCAGAATTTAACACTGGACTCTCATTAAATCAGAGTCTTAAAAAACCCACAAAGAAACAGCAGTAACCACTGGTATGATTCAGGACAGCCGAGTAACGATGCGTGGAACTCTGATTTCTTCAGAGGGCGTTACAGCAAAGTTTACTGAAAGACAGATTCTTTTTATGCAGTGTTTGGGTACAATGAATAGGATTGGTCCTTTAGGGCACCACCTTTTTGTAAACATCTCTACCAGTAAACAAGCCGGAAAAACACCAGGTGTCAGGAGGACAGTATCTACAAGGATTGTTTTCACAGAATCACAGGATGTGTAGGTTGGAAAGGACCTTCAAGATCATCGAGTCCAACCCAGCCCTAACACCTCAACTAGATCATGGCATCGAGTGCCATGTCCAGTCTTTTTTTAAAACACATCCAGGGATGGTGACTCCACCACCTCCCCAGACAGACAATTCCAATACTTTATCACTCTTTCCGTGAAAAACTTCTTCCTGTCATCCAACCTGTATTTCCCTTGGTGCAGCCTGAGACTGTGTCCTCCCATTCTGTCAGTGGCTGCCTGGAGAAAGAGACCAACCCCCAGCTGTCTACAACTGCCCTTCAGAAAGTTATAGAGAGTGGTAAGGTCATCCCTGAGTCTCCTTTTCTCCAGGCTGAACAACCCCAGCTCCCTCAGTTGTTCTTCATATGGCTTGTTTTCCAAGTGCTTCACCAGTTTTGTTGCCCTTCTCTGGACACGTTCAAGCATCTCAACATCCTTCCTAAACTGAGGGCTCAGAACTGGACACAGCACTCAATGTCCTTCCTAAACTGAGGGCCCAGAACTGGACACAGCACTCAATGTCCTTCCTAAACTGAGGGCCCAGAACTGGACACAGCACTCAATGTCCTTCCTAAACCGAGGGGCCAGAGCTGGACACAGCACTCAATGTCCTTCCTAAACTGAGGGCCCAGAACTGGACACAGCACTCAATGTCCTTCCTAAACTGAACAGGACACAGCACTCAATGTCCTTCCTAAACTGAGGGGCCAGAACTGGACACAGCACTCAATGTCCTTCCTAAACTGAACAGGACACAGCACTCAATGTCCTTCCTAAACTGAGGGGCCAGAACTGGACACAATACTCTTTTATGATTTCCCAGGCCAGATTGAGAGAGCTCTGTCCGCACTGCCTGGAGCCTAAGAATCCATGTCCTGACCACTGTCAGCTCCCACACAACAGCACCTCTGAAGACAAATCCCACCCGGTTCTGTGGACAGCTCCCAGGTCTGCTGGAGGACGAAGGGAAGCCAGCACTGGAAGAAGGGGCAGTGCAGTTCCTACTTACTCTACTAAATCAAAGAGCTTCTGGGGCTCGGCTGGGGGCGGGTAGATGATCTCCTCGATGCATTTCCGGACGCAGTTTGCATAGGCAGTGGAGATGTGGATGAAGGCCTCGAGGTTCCGCATCTGCCGCGCCAGCTCCAGCAGCCGCTGCGTGCCCATCACGTTCAGCTGCAGGGCGTGTCTGAGGGACGCAGGGGAAACAAGCAAAAGGCATTTTTCACTGAATGTACAAAGGCTGAGCCTTATCCAAGCCTCATCGTGGAAGGGGAGGACAGGGAAGAGCAGGGGACATGGTGGAGCAGAAAGTGTCAGTGAAATGCAAGTGTGAAACCAGCTCTGAAAGCAACACTGTTGGATTCGCTGTTCTGGACACTGAATGTCTCTCAAATATTTTTACTCAGTTTGAAGGGTCACAAGTAGGACTTTGCTCACATCTCTAAATGTGACATGTTGGCCACCCCTCCCTGGAACATGTATTTCTAACCCCTGAGGCACTGTGGTTCCTATGGCACACATTCAGTGTTCTCTGGAGGGACCACTGCTAAACCAGATGAACACATGGTTTCAAAAAGCAGAAAAGGGTCCCTGGGGCCAGAAAAAAACAGATTTATAGTGTCATAGAATGGCCTGGCTTGGAAGGGACCTTAATGATCATCCAGTCCCACTCCCTGCCATGGGCAAGGACACCTTCCACCAGACCAAGTTGCTCAGAGCTCCATCCAAGGTGGCCTTGGACACTTCCAGGGATGGGGCAGCCACAGCTTCTCTGGGAAACCTGTGTCAGGCCCTCAGGACCCTTACAATAAGGAATTTCCTCCTAATATCTAACCTAAACCCACTTTCATTCAGTTTGAAGCTACTCATAATCAAAGAAGACACAATTAGAGGTAACAGCTTAAGTTCCCAAGGAATGGAGACAAGAACTGATAAGCATGAGAGAAAGAATGTCCTGGTTAGCAAGGCTGACCTTCAAGCATTCAGCATAACTAGAAGCTGTCCTAGAGACAATCTGCAACAGATGTCAGCCATTAGACTCTGCTGCATGCTTTGTACTGGGATAGAGCCACTTCCCTGCACAGAAGGGAGAAGGCTCAGGAATATGCAATCTGCTCAGCCCAGGAGCAGGAGCTCTCAAAGACACATACCATGTTAGGAATTATGCCATCAAGCACAGTGTACACTAAAAAAAACTTAATTATGTTGAAGATAAAATGTAAATAGTCCAAAGGAATGAAAACACCAGCTAAAGAGTACAATCAATATTTGGATCACTGTATCTAAAGCTAGAGATATTTTTCTTTTTGCATGCTGCTATTGAAGAAAACCATTTTCTGTAGATTTCTATTTTCTCCTGCCCATCTAGCAGGATGAATATTCTACTTGAGCTGCCCTTCAGACAAAACTTACTTTTTCATGCACATTTCCGTTTGAGTGCAGCCCTTCTGAGAAGTGGTGAACAGAACTGTGCTCATAATATGGGCCTAGCATGGATTTCTGCTGAGTTGCTCAGAGCTCCTTTAGCCTTCCAAGGGAATAGCATCTAACCCTGGTGGTTTGTTATTTGTTTTGTCGTTCTTTATTTTTTTTTTCTATTTCTATTAGCACAGCATCTATTAATATTTCAATATAACACAATTTCCAAGATTTCTGTCCTCAAGAGTTCCATCTGGAGAATTCCCTAAATGTACTGCATGTTGATGCCAATAATTCATTTAGTGTCTCCACTGCTGCTTCTGCAGTATCTTCACAGCAATGCTTTTGCCCCCTTCTTATCTACTGGCTTTACATATTCTGTTGTAATCTTGGAGCTTCTGCCATGTTGAAAAAATAATTTTATTTGTGTCATCATCAAGTTGCTGCTCAAAATTCTTGAGCAGCAATATTGTGCTTTCACATTTAACTTGCTAAAACTTTTACCCATCCGATATATTTTATTATTCAGTCAGGAATAATTTGAGTTGAGGAACTTTTCATATTTTGCCTTCTAATCATAGTTTTCCCTGTTCTGTTAAAGAGATTTTGACAGATCACATACAATCTTTAAATAGTATCTACACTGCGTGCAAGCTGATGACCTTTTAAACTTTTAACTTCTTTCTAGCTATCCTCCTTATTAAAGATGTTTCAAGGTTTCCCTTTGATGTTTCATGCCACTGAGACTGATTTTTAAAGTGGTTCATTTGTGCATTGATTTAAGAATATTTGTAGCTACTTACATATTGGCTCAAGATCACATCAAGAGCTGCATTCTTTCTGGTGTTTCTCTAATTAGTTGTTCTAAAAAGCAAATATTTATGGTGGACATAGTGGATATCTCTTTAGCCTATGAGCAAATAAAGATTGCTATTATGAACTGTGTTTTCTACTTTCACAGCTTTAGTGTTTTTCAAAAGATCTATGAGGATCTGGCAATGAAGATCATCCACCTGGGTATGCTGAAATGGATAATCGGCACAGAAGCATTTACACATCTAATCTTCTTTCAGTGGCTTATTTCCGCTGGTTTTTCTTAATGGAAACGCCTGCCTGGACAGGCACTTCCAAGGGAACTCCTTCAGAAACCAAGCACTTTTTTGTAAACAGTTAATTACAGTGAGAGCTGGGTGTTTTAAAGGTTGTGATGGGATGTTTTCTCAAACCACAGCTCATTTCCCTCTCCAGATACTCAGCGACAAAGAAAGGCCATTAGCAAGACCAGCTTCAGAGACAGACACAACACAGTCTCACTTCAAGCAGTCTCCAGCTCTGCCAAAACATCTCCCTGATGGCCTAAACCACACATTTCCTCACCCCAGTTTCAGGTCGTAGTTAACTCCCTTACAGTATTACAGCCCAATCCTGCAGCTCTTCCTTCTGTTCCCATGGGACTGTGCCAAGACAGCTCCCTTTTGACGTGCACACACACACACACACACACACACACACACACACACACAGCCTTTTCAGAGCACATCCCCTGCATGTTCAGAGCTGAACCACGGGCAGAACGAACATGGAAGTGGGGAATGAGCACTGCAGCCATGCCAGGGATGCCCCTGGGTCACGCTCAGCAAACACAGAACAGCAGGACGTACTTGAGGGGCTCGTCAAAGCGAACTGTGGCTGCACAGTGGAAGACAACATTGACCCGGCTCAGAAGCTCCTCCTCGTCTTCAGCACTGATGGCCAGCTTGGGCTGAGTGAGTTCAGCATTAATAGGCTTAATCTTCTCGTGGAAATTAGGGCAATCTTCTCGGACCCTGTCAAAGACCTTGAAGCACAAACAGAGAGAGATCAGGTACAGAATTAGGCTGCTGAGATCGCTTTGATTAGCAGCCAGTCTGATTACATCAATCAATGCAACTGGCACAAAAGAGAATTCCTGACTGGGGGGACACGGGTGAGATGATAAAACAGTCCATTCACTTGGTCCCTCCCAAGGGAAACAGAACAAAAATACAGGGGGTAATGCAATGTCTCTGAAGAGATTAATGAATCTTCTCTGCCACCAATGATTTCCTCAGACAGCCACCAAAATTCCTCTGTGTCCACATCTCCTGCAACAACTTGCTGCTTGACCTCAAGGGCTGCCTGGAGGACTCAAACTGGAGCTAAAGAGCAGGAGAGCAGAGGATGGAGTGGGAGAGCCTGTGCAGCTTTAGACTCAGGCTAGATGGTTCTACAAAGGACTTGCAGAGAGGAGGGGAACTGAGCACAGTCTTGCTCCTCCTCCTTTGCTGCTCCTTGGCTATTGCCACTCTTAGTTCATGTCAGAGGAGTCCAGTGGGGACCTGCTTTGGGGATGGAAGGACGTGGCATCTCAACAGTCCCCGCTGCTGAAGCTGCTGAGTGCCACCAGCAGCTCTGCAGAACTGAACATGTGTGCAGCTGGTCGGCCTCTCAAGCCATCTTCCAGCCCTTTTTCTCCTACAAGTATGATCCATAGCTCTTTCTAAGACACGTCTGCATTATTATATTTGAGCCATTTTAACTGAATTAACAGCAACTGTTGAGTAGAAAAAGATCTCTTTTTGGGGAGAGGGGGAGCGGGGTGGAGCAAAGTGACTTCATGAAAGGTAGAAAGAATCAATAGAATAGACTGTGGGATCTGAAGAGGTATAATCTAGATTCCAAAGGATAATCACACCTCCAAGGTAACAAGTCTACTGACAGGAACACCTAATGCTGAGAGAGATTACTCAGGGATACACGGCATGAATCACATCACCTTTGGACACCTTTAAGAGCTGTCTACATAAGCAGTGCCAGGAAAGGCAGGGAATAGCTGAACCTGCCTTGGGGCAGGAGGATGGACCAGCTGACTTTTCAGTAGCTCTGTGGTTTTGGGGTGTTTTCCCTCCTCTGCAGCCTACACACCAGTAACACTGAGTTTGGAAATATCTGTACTACCACGGCCTCTTGTTTTCTTAAAGAGTTTCTTCTGTCTTTGATGTGCCCAGTGCTTGTGAACGAGCAGAAATTGTGTGACATAAATTAAGCATACTGAAAGACACTTGAAAGATTCAATTGATCCTAATAGCAGTATTGTTTTTGTTTGTTTGACTAAGGGATTACCATCTTTCCACTTATCTGACAAGCAAATCTAGATATCTAGATAAACCTTGAGGTTCTTAGGGATAAAGAGGTGATAAAAGAATCATTAGCCTTTCCTATTATGCACCACACTCTGTACTTATTTTAAATTGCCACATCCTTCATAAATATGAAACCTAAGCCTAAGTTAGGATAAGACACAGCCACTTCACTGTTCTCAACTGCACCTGAGTGCACACATCTTTCATCAGTGTCGCTAGGCCAGAAAGGAGATCTTTAGAGAGAGTTATTCATGGGCAAAGGTGTTGGCTGTAGGAACTGAATTCCCAGGCACCAACAGCCCTAATGTCTACAAAAAGCTTGTTCTCAAACAAGACGCTACACTGGCTCTCCAAATATGCATCATCTCCTGAGAGATGCCAGCAAACCCTGATGGGACACAAAACGGAAAGCATCCTCTCTACACATGAGACCAAATCTATCTTGTGTGACTCTCAGGAATATTATTTTGCATTTGTTTGTTCTGTTGCAAAGGGGGTGCAAAACGCCATGGAATGGGAGTTATTTACTACTTGTTAAGCATAAATAATGCAAAGACAGAAAGAATGAATCAGCCCTTTCTCCATCTCAGTCATGGCATATGAAGTAAGAGTAGTATTTCTGGAGTGCCAGCCTTGGACTGTTAAATTCTTCCCTACATCTCCTCCTGACATTCCCACTGCAGATAATATCCCCTTGGTCTTCTGTGCCTGCTGCTACCACGTGCCACTCAGCTGCTGCAGCTTTTCATCCCCTCCAATGATTCACTGCATTCCTCTGAAGGATGAAGGCAATTTCCAAATGCAAGTGCACAAGTCAGCACAGTGCTTTGGAAATCTTCTGCACCACAGGAACATTCAGTACATTGTCACCATTAAATCAGATAACGGGAGCAGCTGTTTAATCAAAAGTCTGCTGCTTCTTTTATGGAGGCTGAAGGGTTCAGACTTGTCAGTGCTTTGCAGGGAAATGAGGGGAGATTTAAAGGCAAAACAAATGCAGCTTATTTTATACTGCTTCCTGCAGTTCAAGGAACATACTTAACATAAAGTTGATGCTTAGTCTGAAGGTAAACTGTAATTGCATCTCTGAATTCTGATGAACTCACCAAGAGCATAAATAATAAATCCTCAGTAACTGTGTGAGGCCTAAGGATTGTCCTGTCTTTTCTTTTTAGAAGCCATCTGCCAATATAAAACACAGTCAGTGGACAGGCCTGATGTACTGTTAAAATTACATGAAAAGACTGGCCAGGTCCAAGGTCAGCAGCACTTCTGAAGGGACACAGGAATTGCCACAAAATTACAGTGAAGAGAAAGGAAAGGCCTTTGACTTCAAGTTGTCCAATATTAATGAAACTGAGGAAAATCAGTAATAGTTACCCTGATTTCAGTGTCTTTTTGAGCATCCTAATGCTGCTATTCTCATTTTTAACCTCAAAATAGGATGTAAGTTCAGCATGGGGTGTGCTGCCCCTCAACAGAGGGGAGAATTTCTTACTTCTCATTTTATAATCAGGCAATTCCCATCCATAATACTAATCAAATCTCTGTGTTTTCACCATACATTGTCAAAAATGTGAAACCAGGACATCTGGAATTTCTCCCAACATTCTAGTTGAGTGTGCCTGATGGACACTTTCCTTTTTCCCTGCTCTGCTAAGCTCTGACCTCCCTTTCCAAAGGACATCTGCAGCTCCTGGTGTTCCCTGCTCTTGCCTTAAAGCATTTAATAATTCAGAGAGGTTTCTGCCTACCAACCCTTCAATCAGATATTTTTCCATGCCACAAAGATACAAAAACCTCAAAGAAAGGGCAAATTGCACATCTGAAAAATAAAGGAACCACTGAACAGTGCAAAATGCCAATAGCTTGGCATCCTCCTCAGGAGGCATTTTCAGTGAAGCAAATACAAACTAATGAAAAGTAGAGTGCCTAAGCCATGGTCCACTTTAAAAAAGGAACTTGTACTAGTCTGGTTTGGTAAAAGCCTTTCCAAGGTCTGGGTAGCCCTTTCTTTTTTGGACACCACACCTGGATCTCCTTCCACCCCACCAGGCACTGGTGACTGACCCAGAAAGCATCAGCTTTTTAACTGTGGGCAAGACAGGCAACCTTTTTTCCTCAGGTGTGTTTAACAGGTACCAGGAAATCAGGCCTCTCTAGGAGGATTGGTAACTTACATTACAACATGAACATTTCAAGGCAGTACTGTATGACAGCCTTTAAAATGGAGAAGATCCAGAGAATTTCCACAAAATGGAACTCATATACGACGAACTAATGAGAACATTAAGCTTGAGAGAGCTCAATTAAACAAAAAAAAGGAAAAAAAATGTAAAAAGCTTCCGCCTCCCAGATAAAGAAATGGAAGTGATTGCTTAGCATGAATCAGGAGAATATAGGCAAGAATTTCTCCTTGTGAAGAAAACATATAATTTATCTTAAGAGAGACCAAGGGGTAAAATACCAGGGTGAGAATTTCTTCAAGGAAAAAGCTGTTCACTGGCTGTGTGGAACAATTTTAAACGCAGGGTGTTTGAAATCCCTCTTCTGAAAAGAGCACTGGTGTACAAATGCAGGGGAACAGCCTAAATATAAATACACAAAATAACACTCCCCAGGGTGTGCATCCATCCCTCGGTGATGTCAATGACAACATCATAAACATACAAGTGATCATCACAAATCTAAACTACTAAAGGTACCAAAGTCATGAAAACAACTCTTAAAAAACACCTCATGTCTGCAGTTTAGTCCTGCTGAAAGGGTTTATCACTTGTGTTTGCTTTTGATAAAATCCTCCAATACATTTAAGGAAGGAAGGTGCACAACTATTTTTGAATTGCCACTGTAACAAATTTGAGATATAACTCGGTAGCTTCAAAGTAATTAGCCAGCAATTAATCTTTAGCCTGGTAGATTTCCAGCAATAAACACCAGGATCATTCTGTCAAGAAATGTGTGAAAATGCAGATCAGGAAGCTTTAATTGGGATAGAGCCCTTTTTTCCCCCCTTTTTGCACTCTCTGCCTCATTTCCTCTTCAGAAAATTGCTTTTAAGTACAGTTCTTCTCAAGGCAAATAAAGCATAACTCATCTCATCAGCTGAAAAGCAGGCAGCAGAGCGTTCCTCATTACAGAAAAACAAATGGCTTATGCTTCAATCCAGAGCTATTACTTTCCCCTGAGTAGAGCTAATGTAGTGGAAATACAGGACCCACCACCAACATCTAGTAAACAAAACAGCTGATTATTTAAAGAAGAAGACCACAGAAACAAAGAGAGGGACAGAAAGTTTCAATAAAGGTCAGCTAAGACTAATATGCATATCCAGCTATTTGGGATGTGGTTTTGAACAGCCAGTTTCCTTGAAAATTGGCTGCTGACCAAGCCTGCTGTTTTCTAGCAAGAATACTCAAATTACACAGCAGTGAATAAGGAACACTTCCTGAGTCAGATGCTGTAGACAGGAGCATGAGGGATTTGAGAGACATGGAAAAGCTCTCCATGTTCTCTAGTGCCATTTTATAGGTGGCTGGACAAGTCAGGGATAGAATAAGGAGTTTTCTGATGTTTATCACAGATGCTCCTGGTGCCCCTGGGTGGTACTTGGAGATGGGCATTGGTGTTTGACAGGGAAGAATGTAAGTGCAGGGCAGGAGAATGGCAACACTTGAAGCCTTTCCTACAGGAACCACTGAAAATGTTTCTTCCCACACATTTCCTAGGACTGTTTTCCTTCCCATCTTTCTCCATAACTATGCCCCTGTAAGGCTATGGGTCAAAAGGAGTCAATTGCCAAAGGATGTCAGCAGTCACAACTGGAGTCAGATCCCTGTGCCCTTCCTCAGTTCCTGCCTTGCAGAATTGGTTACCACTGGCTTTGAGAATCACTCTATGGACTTAGAAGTATCAGTAAGTATAAAGTTATCCAGACACGGGATCTTCATCTGCTTTTCCCTACCTATTGCCTTTAATCTCAGATCTTCAAAGTCTCACAGCCAGATTTGCTTGGACACCAGGAGTGTTTGCTGAGTTCCTGAGGATCACTGAGGATCCTGAGGAGCCAGGACTAAGGGCTGTGTCAAACACAGACTCCTACTTTTTGGAGCTGTTGTTAGAAATTACCAAGAAAGACTTGGAAAGATATTTAAAGGAATTACCAAAAAATTACTTTCCCATTTGAGAGCATATTGGCTGTCATGCAGACACAGAGAAGGCAGCACTGTACAGAACACAATGCTGGGATGCAATCCTGGGTTTTGTTTCAAGGACAAAACATCTGAGCCATTCAGCTCCTAGGAGTACATCTGGGCAAGTCTTGAGATGCAGTCTTCTGAACTTGGGCCCCTCCAAGGAGCTCTTCCAAAGGAATGGCAGCCTAGGGTGGGTGTTCTGCACTTCCTCCCCCTGTCCTCCTGAGGCAGAAGGCAGAGAATGTCACCATGAAGAGAATCAGGGGTAATGTGGCCACCAAAGTGCACCTTAATGAAAAGGGTAAAGGGAGGTAAAAATCCTTTGATGTCACACACAGCAGAAGCTGAATGAATCAAGACAAATGCATCAAATATTTAAAGCTACTCAAATAAAAGACAGAGATTCTTCAAACATTGCAGTGAGAGGGTGCTCAAGTGTGGAGAGCTGAACATCTGGGAAATTAATACAGGAGAATAATAATTCACTCTTCTAGAATGAACTGAGCTAGAAGATTACCAGAAAAAAGAACAAGTCACTGCTCACAAGTAAGGAGTTAGCCTGGAACTAGGGCTTTTCCCAACAGATATCCTACCTGTGGCCATGATGTCTTGGAAGGTAAGAAAGCTTTCTGGCATGAGCGTGAGCCACTTCCTGCCAGCTGGTCTCACTGACTAAAATTCATGCCAAGAATACTGAATTTATGGACATGTCAAACAGTACAATCAGATGAAGATGGAAGTTTTGCAGGAGGTTCCTGGAATGCATTGATGAGAACTTCCTTCTCCTCCTCACATGACAGAGAAGTCAGTGAGGAGAGGTGCTGTGCTGGACCTTGTTCTCAACAACCTCTTTTTCTCAGGTTCAGATGGGATATTCTTGGAAATTCCTCCCTGTGAGGGTGGTGAAGCCCTGGCACAGGTTGCCCAGAGCAGCTGTGGCTGCCCCATCCCTGGAGGTGTTCCAGGCCAGGCTGGACAGAGCTTGGAGCAAGCTGGGATAGTGGGAGGTGTCCCTGCCTATGGCACAGAGTGGAACTGGATGATTTTTATGGCCCCTTCCAACCTAAACTACTCGATGATTTTGTGATTTACCTAGGACAATTTCTCATTTCACCATTTTCCTTTTGTGCTCACATCTGACACAAATATTCTGGCCTTCTTATGTCATCCCACATATATTTTTGTTATCTTCATCATGACAATGTAGTTTTTTGAGCGGTGCTTAAAAGAAAAGCCCTAAGTTGGGGTACCCCAGCCTGTTAAAATACCTGCCTTTTTTCCTTCCTATCACTTAACTAGGACCATATTCCCACAGTCAGGCTACAGGCAGCACACACAGTGAGAAAACAAACAGGAAAATCCCTGAGAGATTATCAGAAGCTAATGCAATTTAGAAGACTGATGGGAAGAGCAGGGATACTACTAGAAGTCAGGGCCTTTGTGAACAAGAGACCAGCCCAGTGAAGAAGAAAACAGTTGATATTCTAAGAAAACATCTAAGAAAGGATGTCTTAACCATTGTAAACCGATTTTCTGTAGTGTCACTATTCCAAGTAAGCAAGGAAGTAAGAGAGTTACAAGTAATCCTTGATTTCCATCCAAGGAGCCTTCAGCTTAGGGAAATTAAAACTTCTTTAAGAAGATAGAACCATCTGTCCAAATAGAGTCAGCTACTTACAGCACAGCCTGGCTCTGCAAGTACGCCTGCTACTGGAGACAAACTGCAACCAATGCTTCTCATTATGGCCAGTTCTCAGAAGAATCCACAGAAACCTTTTGGATATAGTTGCAGAAGCCCCTCTGGAATCACAGCTCAAACCTTCTCTCTGAATCCAACATCTTTGCATGTTATTCAAAATATGGACTTCTTTTTAACAATGCTTGGCTTGATTAGTTCTGCCCATAATGAACATCCTTAAAATTCACCAATTCCTGGCCATGGGTAAAAACAAAACAAAACAAAACAAAAAGGGTATTAAAAAAATCAATTGTACTGAGCTTTGTCAAATTATCTGGCTGTAAGGAAAAGGCAGAGCTGTCCCAGGAAGTCTGCAGCAACCTTCTGGCAGGCAGACTCCCTTTTCCAGTCGCTTGGGCCTCGTCAAGCAGGAGGTGTTGTCTTGTTTCACAACAAAGGTACCTGTTGTCAGGAGGGCCATTTCCTGTCAGCCTCGATAGTAACACGTCTGCCAGGAGCAGATGTCGCTCACTTCCCCGTACAAAGATCAGAGCACTGCCACAGATGGCTCAGCTACACCCTCTCAAGTGTTTCTCCCTCTCCTGCCACTGCAGTTGCACCCCACTAGAACGTTCTGACAGGCCTGATGGTAAAAGACAAGTCAGATGATGTTTCACACACTGTTCCTCCTTAAGGCAGAAAAAGATGAGTTTTGTCTGCAGTCAGGTAGTACTTTATCTGTGCTTCGTTTTGGGCTTTTTAATTTTTTTTTTTTTAACAATAGAGAAATCCAGATATTTTAGTATGGAAAGAAACACATATACATTTTAAACAGGATCAAGAAAGCCGTATCAAGTGTCCTTAAACCAGGCTCAGGTTTTAGTTTGCTCTGGCACCTCAGAGACTACTGAAGAATAATTGAGTTTTTTAAAATTTTTTTCTAACAATAGAGAAATCCAGGTATTTTAGTATGGAAAGAAACACATATACATTTTAAACAGGATCAAGAAAGCTGTATCAAGTGTCCTTAAGCCAGGCTCAGGTTTTAGTTTGCTCTGGCACCTCAGAAACTACTGAAGGGTAATCAACAAGCCTAACTTATTGTCTCTGGCACTCTACTAATTCTTCCAGCTAGAGCCAGAATGTTAAAACTTTCTGAGCACAGGATTTGTGGCTCGAGACATCCTTCACACTGAGATGGATTTTTCAATACATCTATCAAGTGAAATGTTACTTTTCTCTGCAAGTGTACTTTCAACTCATACTGCTTCCAAGGGAGACCAAAGAGGATAATCCATGTAAACTGAACTGGAATTCATGCTCACTGCCTTTAGCTTCCAGCTCTAGATTGCACCAATTAAGTTTATGTTACCCAGTTCACACAAGGCAGAAAAGTGAACACTTGGGCTAATTATGCTTCAGGTGTAACAAATCACTTGACCATGTGTCACCAGAATGAGCAACCTGGTTAAACTTTGGTTTCCAACCAGGTTAAACTGTGCAGGGCCAGGAGTTGTATTTGACCATCACTGTGGGCCCTTTCCAACTCAGGATATTCCATGATTCTGTGATTCTATGAACAACAAAAAGCTGTTTGTACACAAAAGCCTCCCCATCCGTCTGAGCAGGGATTACCAGTAATGAGCCTGTGTCCTTGGCTGTGGTCCCACGAGGTTATAAATTCCTTTAATGCTTTAATCTACTGGTGAAAAAACCCTGGCAGGAGGAGTGGAGGAGAAACAAACAGAATATACCCCAACCAACCATCCTGAGGTACTGAAATGCACCTCTCACCCCACACAAGAAGGAAATACACAATGTTTGCAAATACTACTAAGGCTATACTATATATCCTAACTATGTATTTAACTGAGGGAAGTACAGGTCATTTCTCCACCTGTCCTGCTACAGTTGGTAAAGGCAGCCTATTGGTTTTCCAGATTCCTGGGGGGAAAAAACCCCAACTCAATACTTAAAGATCTGCCCCAAACCACATGGTTGTAAAGTTAGGATCTCTAGGGCACACAGTACAGCTACCACAGAGTATGCAGGAGATCCTGATGGGGCACCAAGAAATACTTCTCCTGAGAATGAGGAAAGCAATTAAAAAAAACAGCTCAAGGACAACAAGCTGCAGGAGCACAAAACTAGAGTGTGATAAATGGGTTACTCTGGTGCTGTATTATGCAGGCTATGCACAAGAGGAGAAGCTGCCTGTGCTTAAGTAGAATTGGGTAGAAGAGCCAAGACTAAAATAAAATTGTCTTAGGGAGTGAATACAATGAACAACATGATGCCAGCATGTACTGGATGATAGCAGGGGAGTTTGGTGGTGCTAAGTCTTCAAAGTCACCTGTACCCAGGCAACCATGTAAGTAACATTATACAAATCAAGACTGCCTGAGTAACAGCACTGAAATAATCCACCAAACTTGAGTGAAACAGTAGTAATGGGACCAGCTAGGAGAAAAAGTAACTGGGGACAGGCTGTCTATTTGAGAAGAGTTTGGACAGAGAAAGTGAAGTGCAAGTGTAGCCCAAAAACCAAATATCCAAAAATAGAAAACAGGAAGATATAAAAACAGGTACAAAACAATTTTTTTTTTTCTGGAGTGTGGACACCTGCAAATGGTGATGAATCCAAGTCCACAGTGATGTTGAAAAGACCCCTACTGGATAACCTGCTGGAACTTCCAACATGTCTTCATCTGAAAAGACCTGGTGTGAGACAGTGGAGAAAGACTTGAAGTGGTGAGAGAGACAGAGTTATAACTCAACAGAAGCTGGATGTGATTCACAGTAATTATAATGATAATTAGTGGCTTTATAGTTGTGTGTGCTTTTAGATTAGTTATCATTTAATTGCTTTATTAGTCTCTTAGCAGTGTATTGCTTAATTTAATATCATCATAATCTCTTAATCCAGGTTATGTCTCAAGCCTGGACCCGGAAGGGGAGAGCCAGGCTTGTAGGGTAATGTATGGCCACCTGCTTTGGCTCAGCAGCCTGAAAGACCAGCTCCATCCTTCAATCAACAGGGACAGCCTTCAACCCACCTCCAGATGGATGCTCAGCCTCACACCCAGCCAAGTAAGTGTCTGTCTCCATCCTCCCACCAAGTCACACCTGTAATTCCAGAGCACTTGTAACAGAATGAGAAAACACTAATCTTGGTGTTCTCAGATTTTCTGTGCTCAGCTCACGACATTTCTGCTTCTCACACTTGGTACAGGAAAATGACAAGCCCACTGGTGTGTTTTGATCTAAGAGAGATTCTGGAATTGTTTCGTGGTGTCACCCCTGTCAGCCTGAGGGAACCACAACAGCACGAACAGATCTTCACCACTGAAGTCATAACTGTGATGGAGGGACTCTTGTACTCCACTGGCCCTCCTCCTTCCCCTGTGCTTTTCTTTTGCAGAACCCTTTTTTTGGTGTAGCTGTATCACTGAATCTCCACCTCTCTGGGACTCTTTGTACCACCCACGAGTTGGGGTCCCCTGAGCAGCCCAAGCAGGAAAGGAGAAATAACTGCTGTGCTGCAGCTGCAGAAAATGCCCTCTGAGGTGGCACGTGCCCCAGTGGTGTGTGTGTGTTTTGTGTTCTCCAGCAGTGTCCCAGTTAATGGCCAAGTATCTCACATACAGACTGCTCTAACAGCAGAGATATGCTGCTTTCAGGCTCATTCTCACAGCAAAAAGGTGTTAGCTCACCAGGCCAGCAGAACTATGAGGAAAACACGAGGAAAATCCTAATCCCTGCAATTTTTCCTTATGTGGAACATTTTATGGCAACTCACCCCTTTGAAATGAAAGGCATTCCATTTTGGCATCTTCTCTCAGGGATAACAGCACAGCTATTATCTCCCCATCATTTGCCCAATTCATCACTCAGAGCATTTCAATTTTGTCTAATTCAGAGGGAGTAAAAACGTACCAAACCAAGAATATCTTCTTCCCTTTTACACTGGAAGAGATGACTCTCCAAAACACTGTGTTTCCTTCCCTCCCACATGCCTAAAAAGCATCTCCTGAAAAGGCTCAATTTATATAATAATATCTGATCATCACTCTCTGAACCAAGAGAAATAACAACTAATATACAACACTGACAATGCAGGAGCCCTCTGTGTCCTACAGGGTATGAAGATCAGTGATATGCCACCATAGAAACAGCAGCTCATGAGATCATCTCCAAGATTAAAGCCTGATTCCAAAAGGATGCTAATCTACCTTCAGTACTGCAGCCATGGAAATCTGCATTTCCTTTCATGTTGCTCAAAAGATCTTGCCAGTTTAGGTAGGATTTTACCAGGACAGATTGCATTTCTGAAACATTACTGCAGGATGTTTTGTACTGGATAGCCCTTAGCTCTGCAGTTTAATATCAGTTATTGTAGCTAAGAATGGTTTAGAGGATGGACAGTAATTTATTTTAAAAATGGACATTTTTACTGTAATGCCAAAGGGAAAGAGAATTTAAGTCTCAGACTGCTTAGCACTGCTTCTATTAAACCCAAGTGAAACTCTGCCTTGTCTGCTACATTTTTAGTAGCAGCAGCAGAGTATCCTGGACCCACTGGTCAACATAAGAGGTTGGGAATTCCCTAAAACATTGCAATCAGCCCTAAACTGAAAATTTTGCCATAGATGTGGACTTCTAAACAACCTCCCCTGAGCTATGCTGGGTCTGCAGGCCTAACAGACCTAAAACTGCATTTCAGTCAATACAGCAACAAAAGAAGTCCTGAAAAAAATAGTGCCTATATAAGAAAGGGCCACTCCATTGAACCACTTTCAGATGTTGTGCTGGTAAAATTGAGATGCTAACTCCCAGCTGGTTATTGTTAAATCCCAGCTGGGACTGTTAAACACCCTGACAATGAAACATCAGCGTATCAAATGGCTGACAAGGAGCTCTTAAGAGATTACTCACAACTGAGCAGTAGCCCACAGTCCTGGGTACTTCTTTTGTGGAGGAAAACCTGTTTCATGGAGAGAGACTTTAATCCACCCACTCTGAAATTGTTCAGTATTGGTCATGAAAGTCGTTATCAGTGCCAATAATTAAACCATGACCTTTAAGGGATAAGTGAGTTTTTATCAACACTAGTGGACTGAAATGAGCTTAAGTGAAGAATTTGTCCTTTCCAGCTGTACATATTGATGGGTCTTCCATCCTTAATGGTTTCCACCTTCAAGCAGGCAGACACAAATGTGTGGATGCAAAGTTTCTCCTAGTGCAGAATTCTTTTTTTTTTTCATTCTGAGTTTTGAGTGGCTGGTTTTCTGCCCTCTTCTGCTCAATGATAAACACATTAGCATTTGAAAAAGAAACAGCTTAGAGAATCCCCTCCATAAGAAAGCTATTGAAAAGCAATTTGTTTACCAGGGAGAAATACTGCTGTCAAACATACAACAGGCAGCCTTGCTTCATGGTTCATTTTTGCATTTGTATTATGGTTATTTTTCCTATTTCTGTTCATCAGCAAATCAGCTTGATAGATTAATTCTT
This sequence comes from Trochalopteron elliotii, assembly GCA_024734555.1. Lineage (NCBI taxonomy): Eukaryota > Metazoa > Chordata > Aves > Passeriformes > Leiothrichidae > Trochalopteron > Trochalopteron elliotii. The sequence goes on along the minus strand of JANPWX010000069.1, from coordinate 2,437,782 downwards.
TTTTGAGAGTCGGTCTTAGTCACTGGAGTCTGTTCACCAAGAACCATCTGTTCCCCAAGATTTCCCTCCCACACACCACAGCAGAATTACGCCTACAACCAGTTTCTTCTATTAGGAAAGAAATGACTGTAACAAGCTGGGTGACATGAGTCCCAGGGGAGACAACACACCAACTTGTAACTTTGTTCATCATTATTACAAAGCAATACCCATTGCTCCAGGACTGACTCTGGAGGGTAAGTGAACCTGTCTATCCCTTCCTTCCCACTCTCTTGCTACAGTACCTGTCCAAGAAGTGGGGATGGGGAATGACTGGATGATAGCCTGACAGCCCTTCTCCCCCTCCCACAGCCTGGGCCCCCATTCCATGGAGTGTGTTTATGTGTGAGTTAGGGGTGATGCTCCTCAAATTCCTTCCTCAGCCTTCAATCTTTTCATGACCATGCAGAAGTCTCCTAATCTTTCAGACTCCGACTCATCCCATCTACCTTACCTAAGTAGGTGCCTGGGAGAGTTTAATCAGATTAAACTGAACTAGCTAACAGATCTATTATGAAGGTATCACCTCACATCAAATCCATGACATCTGCCAAATAACAGCAATGAAGTGGGAGCCTTATCCCAAGTGCAGGACACAGACAGGCAGAAGCTGGACTGTGCCTGTGCCAAGCATTCCAAGACCAGGATCAAGTGCACCTTTGCTTCTGTCACTCAAGCAAGAAGCCAAATTGCCAAATTGCAGTGGAGGACAGAGCAAGTAAATACATGCCTTGTCTTCCACAGGAAAGACTCCCTCCTGGGAAGGACTGAGAAAGAGAATTGCTGGTTTCAGGTTAAAACAGCACTTCCACCTCACCTACACAACATTTTCCCTCAGTCCCTAAAGTGATCTGCTAAACCAACTCCCTAGAAGTGTGCTGCTGGCCTCAGAGAAAATCCCTTTTAACAAAATGTCAATCTTTTCAGAACAGAAATGGCATTTCTTGCCACTTCCTCTTTTCAGTGCTGCAGCTCAGAAGTCCTGGCACCTTCCCAGTGCACGGGCTTGGTAGTGCCTTTGGAGCTGGAATCCATCTAGCCTTGGTGGCAGAACAAAAACTAATGAAAAGAAGGGAAAAGGACTGGTGAGTTAATTAAATGCAGCTCCCGTCAGAGGATGGAAGCACAAAAGCAGGTGTAGGCAGGGAAATTATCCAGGGGCACAAGAACTACCAGGCAGGAGCAGAGCAAAGACGTATTTGATTTGAGCCACCATGTGACAAGAGCTGCAAGAAATGTTTCAAAGAAAGAGGTAATTCAGCAAATTACATCCTCCTAGCCAGGTGCCAGCATGGTTTATAGAAGGAAGGGAGTGGTTTAAGTGTTTCATTTACAACTTTATCTTCTATATATATTGAAATATGTATTTTTAGCCTTAAAAAAGTTTAGTACAGCTTAAAGCCTCATTTCACTGACTAAATATCATACATAATTATGTTAAAAATCTAGCTATTATTTAGTCAAATACTCTTTCCTTCTTCAGTGCTGAATTACTTTCACAGAACGTTGCCTTTCCTGGACACTGAGCTTATCTTACTTGGGGTTTATTTATTTTTAGCACAGATGTCTCTCACCACTCTGGTTTCATGTTCTGCTGATTCCCTTGATGCCAGGGATTTGAACATCTATCAGTACCTGAACAATCTGCAGACAAGCACACAAAGCTGACTGCTTTCCTAGAGAGCACCTGCACTCCAAGGAACTCACTGCTTCCATGGGTGCACATGGAAATCAAACTGAAAGAGGAGGGTCTCTAAGTTGTATCAAGTGACCAGAGAATGACACTGATTAACTGTCCCTCAACCTCCAGATTAGATATTAGGCACAAGGGAGAAAAGGGTAGCTAAAGGTCTCCAGACACATATTTTGGATTTCAAATAGTTTTTTTTACTTAAATATTCCATTAATACCTATTAAATAGTCTTCTTCATCAGTAAGTTCTTTATAAAGAAGAGCCACACAATTTTTCACAGGAAGAAACAGTTACATAGATTTGAAGTGACTTACCCAAGGTCACACAAGTGGAAGGAGAACTGAGCTATTTTAAAGCCCTTCAGGAGGCAATAAACATTCCTTAACCAAGTGCTTCTTTCCTGAGAGCTGCTTTTTGAGGGTCAAATTAACATCAAAATTTTGGCATTAACTCAAAGCCAGATCTATGCTTAAAAAAAAAATACAGCACATGTTTAGGCTCGGGAGTATTATCTCTCTGTAACTGGGTAGTAAGAAATTTCATTTAAGAAAGGCAAGAGTTATTGGGGTGAATAGCAGAAAACTTGGGTAACAGGCTTGTGGAAAATCTGCTATTTTTTGCAGGTTCCATGTGCTCTCCTCTGACATTGCTCATTGCTTTTCAGTCCTGTTCTGGGAGAGCCCCCAGGGAGAAGCAAGGGAAAAGCACATGGGTGAGGCAGAGAAATGCCAGTCCCAGGAGTACCTAAAAACCCTGGGAAAAGATGAGGTCAACTGGAGAATGCCCCTTGCATCCCAGCAGGCTGGGAACATCACTCTTTCTAGCTCCAAGCTTACTAAGAAGAGGATACAAATAACTGCTTTGCTCTCCATGCCTTTCCCACCCACCACAAACTGCTTTTGACATGTTCTAATCATCAGGAGCTGACATTTATCTGGAGGAAAACTCCCCAGAGGTAACAATCCTGATGGGTCTGCAGAGTTGACATGGATAGAAAACACAAAAATTGCCATTTGGTGATCTGGAGGTTTCATCTAAACCAAAGGAAAGCAGTAAAATCTGTCCTCAGAGGACACATCTGAGAGGGACCAAGGAGTGAGTGATGTGTGACCAAAGCAGACACTGGGAAATGGAAAAAACTGATGGATAGCAACTAAGGAAGAAAATCAAAAGAATCCTCTCTGCAATGCACAGATGAGCAGAGAGGCAGCTGTATCAACTCTTGTTTGATGCAGCACAGACCCCAAATCAGTGCTGAAATGGTACATGAAAAACAAATCTGTGACAGAACAAGTCACAGATCTCAAAAGCACCTACTCCAGAGCTTTTCACAGAGTTCATTTTGTGCAGATAGATGGGTAACACACCACTGGATGAGGTTAAATGTACACCACTACTATGAACAGCAGCAGGGAAGCGTTGCCTTGGGATTGCTGGTGCTTGTTTTTTCATGTCCACTTCAGCAGGAGGTTAATTTTTATCACAGACATAAGCAAGGCTTCAGTTCAGCCACACCTTTGGGCCTCCAGCACAAAAAATGTTTGGTGATACAACAGTTGCTCAGTCATCCCCTGCCCTTATTCCAAAGAAGGAATCCATCACGTTCTCTAAAATCTGGATCCTCCCAGGAAAATTAACATTACATTTCATTTTGACAAATTACATACCAGTGCATTTCCTCTGCAACTGATTCTGCCCAGCACAAAGGGTAATTTCACAGCATGTATTTTTGTGTAAAAGTTGGGACTTCTACCTGAATTATTGGCTTTCTCCTGCTGTTACTGGAGAAATGTTTAGCTTTGAATCAAAACCAATGCACAGATTCACAGGAACACAGAAACATATCCCATGTGTGCCTACTTCAGGTTATGCCCTGCAATTTAAAATACACAATGGCACACATGGAGAGTTAATGTCACATACAACTGGTTTCTCAGTTAAATGGAAAATTTAACATGAGAGAATTTGGTTTTCAGCCTGGTTTCCTAGGAAACATTTCCAGCTACTATTGGTGGAGGCTACAGGTTGACTGTCAAGCCCATGATTTCCTTTGTTCCCAGTCCATCAGTTTGATTTCTTTTATCATCTGGTCTTGCCTACTGAAATACATCTAATATAGGGAGAAGGGTTCCTTAATACATGCAAAATAATCAGTATTTCCCAAACAGCCTCCCCAAAAGAGAGACACAAAGTGATTAAAGAAGAATAAATGAAATGAAGCTATTTGAATTAATTTCAAATGTGATACCCAGATTTGTATATGTTTGAGTCTGCACAATGTTGATAAATATCTGCTAGAGATAATCTACAATTTTACTATTTATCCCTAACAAACAGATGGGCTTCTGCATTGCCATTTACAAGAGGATAAACATATTCTGAAAACAAAAATGAAACAAGGAAGAATTTAGGAATATGTGCACAGGTTTTTAACCAAATGTGCCATTACTTAGGTGAGATTTTATAACCCTTTAGAACACCTGCATTTTCTAAAATTAAAGCATTACAGACAACGAGGACTGCAGAAAATCTACTCCCAATGTCACTGCTCTTTGAAGACAAGAGGCAAAACACACTGGAGTGTATCTACAGGAAAGAAAACAAGTCCCAGCCCCACAGACAGGCACTGACCTGGGAGTAGTGCCTTAGTCTGGAACCTTCCTGGCTTTGTTCCTTACCAAAAAGTGTGATTGCTCCAGAGAAAGAGAGGTCAGCTGGGTATTTTCATGCCTGCAGAAATGAAGCCTTGCTTGCAGTGCTTAATGAAGTTATGCAGACTCAAAGATATATTACTGCTTCTGTTTCTACTTCTGCTGTCACTCACACTTCTGCTTGCCCTTTCTTTGTGCCTTGGCAGGGAAAAACACGGGCAGCTGTGGTGGTGCTTCCCTTCTTCTTCCCTGGTGGAAGGAGATTGGAGCCCTCCCTTCTGCCCAGGACATTCACCTGAGCTCAGACTGCAGGATTTTTGCAGCTCTTCTACCTGTTCCAAACCCACTGTAGTGGTAGAAGGCTGCCATGGCTCTTTTTAAGGACACTACTAATAACATCCTTCAGACACTAGAGAAAATTTCTAGGAGTTATTCCCTATTCCATGGAATACCCAGTCTCCCTCCTCAGCTGTTTCAGTCATAAAAAATGGGCGTTTGAGCAGGTATTGTTTTTGTGGGTTTTTTTGTTTTTGTTTTTTTGGGTTTTTTTTGTTTAATAGTCAATATTTCCAGTGTCTTTCCGTCATACTTCACAGGGCTCCTTCAGCTCATGCACCCAGTAAAGAATGATTAAGGCAATCAGGAGCAGAGATTAAAGATTGTGCTTTATCCTAATAACTGGGTGATGACCCAGGCCTAATAACTTCAAAACTGGAGCAAGACCTGCCCTGCTTGCATAGAAAGCACATACACCTATGCTGCCAGGAGCTGAACCTGCCCTTGTGGAATGGCCTCTTTGATTACCACAGAGCAACGCTTACTCCCTGAGTTTTCCCTTTAGACATCCATAATTCTGGATTAAGAGGATAAAGGTGAAACTTTTCCAACCATGTCACTGAAACCAGAATGCCAGAACACCGTAAGAGTTCACCTTTCCCTCTTGAGCTAAACTACCTGGAGGTATTACATTATTATGAAAAAACTGTGGCTGGCACAAGAGCAGTATAATTTTTTGGTACTAATCAACACTGAAATTGTTGGAGAAATAAAATGCTGTCATTTCACTTAAAGCCTGCAGCAAAATTCACCTAGTTGATAGTGAACATTACAAAGGTTCATTTATTTTATGCATTTCAGCTCTCAGCATGACACACCTTCTATCCAGGGATGTGAATGTGTTTGCAGTGTACCTCAGGAGATGGAATATGTCCATCAACAAACTCCACTGTTTATTTATGGTTAATATTTCACAGCAATAAACATTAAATATGTTCCTATTTGGTAAGATAACAATCTAAGGCCAACACCTTCCCTTTTCAGGCTCCCAGTAGGATGATAACCTTTGAAACACATCAGCTGCCTGATGTAAAAACTGAGACTTGCCTCAATCAAACAACTCAATAACTGATCTATATCTTTATGACTACAACTTCTCATTATGGAGATATGGATACCACCTAAAACACTTATTTCAGTAAGACCAGAGCCAATGTGGGGTTAGCTCAACATATCAAGGTACTGATATAAGGAAGCTCTGCTGGGAAGTCCTCCCAGCTGGACAAATCCCAAGCCACAGAGCATTTTTCTGGTTAGTACCCATGGGCTGCATAATATTCCTGCAGTGCACTTCAGCTACAAACTGGAAGAGAGGCATACAGAAAACACAAGAAAAGGAGAATAAATAGTTAATCTCATCTGGGAAAAGGGCAGACTCTCAGGAATAAGAGGTTTGTATTATGCTGAGAGGCAGCAAAGATATACAGAGGGGTATGGAATAAAAGACTTTGCTTCCCAAAGGGAGACAGCCTTTAAGATCACCTGGGTTAGTGAAAGGTGTCCCAGCCATGGCAGAGGGCTGGAATGAGATGAGCTTGAAGGTCCCTTCCAAACCAAACCATTCCATGATGTGAAGATGGGACCCAGCAGATCATTAAACAGATATGAGCAGTAGAGCTGCACACTGGATTTGGGGCACAGTTGACTTGCAAAAGGTGCAGCAAGAATTGCTGATGATTGAGTGATGCTCTGACCAAAACCTTCCCTGGAGATTTCTGGGGTTAGTGGAAAGTGGGGAAATGGGTTGCTAGGCCCCAAGGCAGCAAATCCTCTCTGTCAGAAAGAAATGGAAGAAGTGTGATAGGGGAAGAGCAGAAAGAATGATCATCTTCCAAGCTTCAAAAGGAAGGGCTGAAGGGCAGAATTTTGGAAGGATGACAAAATGATTTACTGCTTCCATGCCCTATGGAAGCTCAAGGTCTCCATGCTGCTAAGAATGGTTACTGTCCTCTCACTCAATGTACTGAGCACATAAAAAATCTGACAGGGAAGAATCTAATTGCCATTCCCTAAAGGCTCAGAGACTCTCTCCATTGATAAAACTCCATCAAAATCACAGAGGCACCACATTAACAATTCTGAATTGCAGCAAACTTGATTTATTCTGTATTCCTTTCCTGTTCAGGCTGCAGTGCAGAGTCCCGACGCCCTCTGGACATCCCAACAGAACCCAGCCCTTTGCCTTTGATCAGTTTGCATTTCTGCTCACCATGAAACAGAAACAAGCAAAATCAGTACTCAGGATTTGTGGAGACATTAGTCTTCTCAAGAGTCAGGTTTAAGGGGTTAAAAATATTAGAATGAGACTCATATCTACATGCCACAACGTATTTCTAGCACATATAAGCCTTCACATACAAGAATTTTCCCTCCCTCTGAAATTCCATGCCTTGATCTCTTGTGCATCCTTTCTTAGTGCAAATCCTTTAAATAGATTACATTTAAAGAACCACTTATTTGATGCTAGGAAGAGATGCTATAGCAATATTTTGGCAGATGTTTATGAAGTGGTTAAAATCTTCCATTTATTCTACACAGATATAAAAAAGGATGGTCATTTACTTTGCTGATTGATATGTAATGGTAAGGACTAGAACTTTAAATTGGTGGAAAGACAATTTAGAACCTGATTGTCCTTTCTTCATCAGAAAAAGCATGAGCCCCATGTAGAGAAAAATCCCTTCCTTGAGGGACCTGTATGGTGACAACATGAAGGAGAGAGATGAATCAAAAAGGATGGAGAAGAAGAGAGTCTTATCTCTCAGTCCTTTGAGCAAGCCTGTATTTTCCCTACTTATCTTTCTGGATACACCCAGTGATGTTACACCTCCTTCTTCAAATTCTTATCTACAACACAGGTTTTCTCTGCAGGCTACTTCTATGTTTCACCACTCTTGATGACATTAATAGTTACATATATATTTATTTATTGTTCTCTGCCCTTTCTGGAAAACAAAACAAAACCCCAAACAAACACCGGCCCCCCAAACAAACCAAACCAAACCAAACTAAATATCCTGAACAAACCAACCAAATAAAACCCCCAAAAACTATCTCAGCTTTTCTGCTGCCTTGACAACAATGAAATAGCAAACCCTATTTTCACAGAGGAAACCCCTGCATGTCTCAGAAAAGGCATGCTGGGGGTTTAGGCCTTACTTCTCAAAAAGATGCATCACTTTCCTGATACCACATACATGGAGAGAATGTGACATGACAGGTGACACTGACATTTTACAGTAAGAAGTTACACGTTCTTAGAAACTTGGGTAACTTGGATAGTGTACCTGGAAAGCTGAGTTGCACCTTAAGCAAGAAGTTTGGTAGAGAAACCAGCTGGCAAAAGCATATTGGAGCAAGCAGCCACATGAATGAGCACATCCTGGGTATCTCTGGCAGCACAATGTGTTAGAACTTCTACCCACAGCATGGGAACAGATTTCACAGCTTAGTATTCTAGGATTAAAAAAAATCACGAGACACAAGCCCCTTGCTTGCTTTCTGCTGACACAGATCAAATAAACCTTGATCCAGGAAAATGCCTAAGTAGGTAATTTATTTAAAGCACATTTGTTGAAATGGGAACTCACTGGCAAAATTTTGTATGAGCTTCTGTCACACTGCATCTGTAAGCTGCACATCTGGTTTATCCCACATTAAAAGAGGGAAAACAGTTTTCATTTATTTGACAGAAGGGGTAACTGATTAATCTAGACATTCAAACAGTTGTCCTGAAGGACAGATATGAGGTTTTGATGTATCTCATATCTTCTCAAGCCCTTCTTCAGCCTTCTCATGGGCCTCCTTTAGGCACTGGAAGGGTTTTGTCCTTCCTAACCTGCTCCCTGGGTGGCTGAAATCCCCCATGAGGACCAGGTGAACGTGAATATTAAGTGCTGTTAATGGCACTGCCTCTGTTGTAAACCCTTTGCTGCCAGCCACTCACTTCACTATCACTAAGTGCAGTAATTCCTGTGACTTAAAACACCCTGCCAGGACATGCTGAGGCAGTTGGAAGAACTTATCTCACTAAGGTTTGTTTAGGGAGTGACCTCTGGAACACAGAAACTTCCTTGTAATGAACACTGCCCAGCAGAGGCAGAAAAAGATGTCTAAAAAGCCTAGGAAAGCTACCAGCACCCAGAAGCTCATAGATCCAGGTCCTGTTTCCCTTTTCCAGCTTTCTACATTAGATATTACTTATGACAGCACTGCCAGTTACCAGTAGAACCTGTGGCACAAAGAATGCACTACAACCTGGAGATTTTTTCTTATTTTAAGGTATTAAACAGGGTAAGGTCCCAGACAAAGGCTTAGGGAATTCTGCTTATAAGTGACCTCTAAGCAAAGCATGAACCATTAAACTCTGAATGTCCAGCCAGGTCTCTTTTCCTCACCTTGCCTGTAACATCCTTATCTGCATGTTGGCAATGTGATGGAGATAATGCTGAGAACTTCACCATTGACAAGGTAAATGATACTCATGGCTTCCCCCTCATCCACAGATTCAATCATTTTATCACAGGACCAGATTGGTCCAGCTAAGTGTACCATGGGTAAATCATAAAATCATGGAAGGGTTTAGGTTAGAAGTGACTTTAAAGATCAGGGATCCACAGGCAGCCTCAGCTTCTCTGGACTACCTGCTCCAGGGCCTCATCACCCTAAAAGCGAAGAATTTCTTTCCAACATCCAATCTAAATCTACTCTGTTTCAGTTTGAAACCACTCCCCCTTGTGCTGTCACTCCAGGCCCTTGTCAATGAAGTCTCTTCATCTTTCTTGCAGGCTCCCTTCAGGTACTGGGAGGCTGCAATTAGGTCACCTCTTTTTCAAATCCACGCTGACCTTCAAGTCACCTCCTTTTCCTTCACATACTCAGAAATGTGTCGAGAAAATTCACACCATGAATTTCTTTCTCAGGGATGGAAGTGAAACTGCCTGGTCTGCAGCTGCCTGAATTGTCCCTCTTGCCCCTTCTAACAAAGGGTGAAGCATCTGCCCTTTTTTCCAGCCATAAGTGTTCTCTTGAATGTAGCAATCCTGAAGGCTTCTGAAATAAATGGAATACATCGTTCTTCATGCTCTCTTTACCCCTCTGGCAAAGAAATTTGCTGCAAAACATACCCACACACAGAGTTCTAGTAAAGTCAGCTTCCTGGAGGATCAAAGCAAGGGCAGCAGCTTGGGAACTGCCCACATCCAAGGGGGAGTGAACCATCAGGGAGACAGCGTGCCTCCAAGGCACGGATACAGCACAACAAGGAACACATCAGCTTTCTGAACAGGGTATTGCCCTTCAGCAAGCAACCTCCCCAAGCAGAAATCTACCCATAAAAATGTTTTTTCCCCTCTTCAACAACACTGAGAATTTTGTCACACTTTGTATGGAAATGCCCTTTCCAGTGCTGAAATTATTTGTGGGTGGATAGTTCAAGGCGGTTAACTCCTCGGGTGTGGGCACACATACAATGCCAGAAGTGGCACAGTTGTATTCACCTGCTCTTCTGAAACATGAGCTTATCACCTGAAGAATGATAAACCCTTTTCTTACCCTCCTGCATCCCTGTTGTGTTCTCACAGCCTGCTTTATACCTGACCACCTCAAATGAGTAAGATACTTCAAAAAAAGGCTTAAAGAGGTCAGACTGAGAGCTGTTACAGGAAGAATCATGAAACTTTTGAGAGGATGTGTAATTATCCATACTTACAGTGTGTATCACAGCAGATTTTGATACATCTTTAATAAATAAAATATTAATATAAACTTCAGACAAGTATAGAGCCCTCTGGACACTCTAATTTTCAAGATGCATTCACTAAAAAAAAAAAAAGAGAACCTAAATAACTTATTCTCGCTTCATCCGAAGGGGAAATTTTCAATGTCATGGATAAAACTGGCAACTGACTAGAAATTTTTGCTGTAATTTAGAGCTCTAGTTCTGCAATTATAAAAATAAAAAAACTGAAACAGTTAAAGAAGTAAATTGTTACTTTGGAAGAGTATTTTGGGGTTTGAGGATTTTCTTTTTCCCCTCTTTTTAGGGCCCTGGGGTTTGAGCTCTATCAAAGCAATCAAGGCAATTCAAGAAAAAAGTCCATTTTGCTTGTCCTTACCCGTATTTTCTTTGCCAAAAAACATGTGGGAGGCATTCTTTCCCCTCCCAACTAGGAAGATACTGACTGTTCACTGTAAAGATTTTATTATACAGATGAAGTACTTGTAGTATTATGCACAACTGTAATCCCAGTAATGCCCAGCCTGGAGCCAGATCCAGGCTTCTGTTTTGCTGAGCTCAGCAGTAGATTGAAGGTTTGAAAACACATTTTAGTGTTTTGCAGATAAAAAACCAAAATAAGAGACCTCTGCTCCTAAACTAAGGTATGAAATCTCACTTTAAGGATAAGATGGCAACACAAGGACACAAACAGCACAACAGACAAAAAAGACCAGAAGAAGGCACAAAATAATGGAGATCAAAAGTACACACACAGTTAGTATCAAAGGTTTGTTTGGTTTTTAAACAAGCCACGAGTCAGTGCTTGTTTTTGTTATTCATATTTGCTATTTCTACTGCAGCAGTGCCCAGAAGTCCCATCTGGACATCCCACGCTCAGTCCCTGCTTTTAAATCTTGATGCAATCAGACACTGACTATCCCAAAGCTTCGTGTATGAGGAGATCACTCTAAATTTTCTCTCTCACCTCAATCATATAAATAATAAGGCACACTTATTATTGGAAAAAAATCACTCAATTCAGACTGTAACAACACAAGGCAAGTTTCTGTTTACTCTTCAGTGGCACCCACTTGAACACAATCTCCCTGAATTTAGGATAAAACAGACTCAAACTGCAGCACAAGACTGATGCACCACTGAAGACACACCAACTTTCTTCAATGAAAACAAGTGAAAGCTTATAGTAACTGAATATATATAGGGTCAAAAATCAGTCTAATGATAATTTTCAACAGAGTGAATAAAGCATGTCTTGATTTTAAAAGTATTTAGCTAGACTAGCAACCCTTTCCCTTTGTCAACTCCAGATCAAACACAATCAGGCCAGAACAGCAGGATCTGGACAACCACCTCCACAGTCCAGAGTGCAGCAGTGAATCACCCCTGTTGCCTGAATTAATAGGGTTTCCCTCTGCAGAGTCACACCAGCTCATCCTGGGAGTCTGGCTGCAGTCAGTTTGTGCTGTTCACAGTCACACCATCGTTCACATTTAACTATGAATGGAAGAGCTGTTTCGCTTCAAGAAGCAAAATTAATTTACAATGCTAATAATACTCTAGCTCCCAGCTCCCTTAAAAAAAACCAAAAAAACACCAAAAGGCCTAATACAAGCCCCCAGAAAATTACCAAAGCCTAATTTTCAGGCTTGGTACAATTCAGACATTTTGATTTGTGTATGCAATGATGCGAGTCAGAACCTCACAGTTTTTTTAAGCAATCTCCCTAATATATTTGGCAGTTCCTGTGGGTCTGGTAAATGTAATAAAAACAGCAGGTTGGATTTGCCAGAGTAAACTGCAGTCAAAGGTGACCTCCAGACAACTTTTAAGCTGTGTGATCCTCTGGAGGATGAATTTTAGGATCAACTGTGGGACACCCAGAAGATCAAAAGCTCTGGATTGTGAATATCAAGATTCACCCCTGTGTCACAAGCAGGAGCTCTCTCAGAGGCCCAAAGAATCAGAGTACTCCCCCTCTTCCACACAGTATTTCAACAACTTTGTTCACCCATGTACTAGCCAGGGATCAGGTTTTGAGAGGGAAGTAAAAACAGAAGTTTAAAGGTTCTGCTCCACTATCTTCAGGATTTCTTCTTAAACTTTTGTGTGTTGTTCACAACAAAATTTATTTCTTTGCAGGGTGTCCCACTCAACCCACTACACAGGGTCTTCTGACAAAACTGGTCTTAGCCTTCATCATTCACTCACAGTCTGCTGCCAGAAAAGAAAATACACTGGTAAGGAGGGCCAGAGTTTAATTTAGGAAAACAGAAAAGCTTCCTTTAAGGAAAAAAATGGAGGAAACAGTTGAGGATAGAATGGAATAAAATCAGACACAAAGGATCAAACATGAGTTTACATTGCGTTGAATGACCAAAGAGCCAATTCAACAGGGCCCTGGCGTTGGAGCTCTATCAAAGCAATCAAGGTAATTCAAGAAAAAAGTCCATTTTGCTTGTCCTTACCCGTATTTTCTTTGCCAAAAAACACGTGGGAGGCATTTTTTCCCTCCCAACTAGGAAGATACTGACTGTTGACTGTAAAGATTTTATTATACAGATGAAGTACTTGTATTATACACAGCTCTTCAGGTGCTGACTGATGGCTCCATTGCCAACCCACTCCAGAAAAAGATGAGCCTGTGCTCTTAACTATGATTTGCAGGCCCTCAGAGGTTGTCTGAGGTCAGCTGTCCTCATTCAGCCCCAACCCCAAACAGAGAACCCACGTCTGCCCATGAGCTGTGGTACACGAGCAGCTCCGTCGGTGTCCAGAGCGGTTCTGAAGTGCAACAGCCCAAAAAGGAATTGTGCCAACTCACACACATCAAGAGCCAAGTCCCAGGCTGCAGCAAAAGACAAACATTGTTTAAAAACATGTTTGCTGAAGGCCTTGTTGGTGAACGGGTCACTTGGCAAAACTGTGAACACAAGGCATGCTGTGCAGCTGCCTAAAAGCTCAGCTCTCCCGTGTGCCTGAGCAAAACCAGGATCCAGGAGAAATCAGTGCCTTACAAAGGATGCCCAACAGGACTTCTCTAATGATGTTGCTCCATGGCCTTGCTGCCAGCAAAAGCTGCTGGGAAATGGCTCTGATTTCTGCTACTGATGTAAAACTCTGAAGCCTGCGTAGGAGAGCTTTTCTCTTCGACACTCTTCGTTCCTTACCCATCCTCTCTGAAAATGCCATGCTGAACTCCTCCATCCCTCTCATGCACACTCTCCCACTTGTCTTTTTCCTTTAGGACATGGAGACAGCAGTGGTGGTGATGCTGAAAGTTTTCTCCTGGCAAGGAGACCTAGAAAGGCACAACTTTCTGAATGGAGAGATCTCTGACTGGCATAAAAGTAAATTTATGTGGATTAGAGAGTCTAATGCTTTCCTTTAGTCACATGAAAAAAATTCCAACATTAGGATACTATTTCCATCTCCAACTTGACACACAAAGCTGAGTTCAGATGCAATCACGTGGGAAAAGAGGTGGGTGAGAGCAGTAGCAATAAAAGCGGACGGTCTGCAGTACCAATAAAACAATTACTTCCTCCATTTGGTAGCTTACAAACCCAGAAACTGTCTAACTTGCTTATGCTCCAAGGCTGGAATCAGACAGTATTGGTTTCCCAGATTTAGAAGAGTGATTAATTGCATTTTCATCTCTGTACCAAACACTTTTCCCTGTGTTTTTATCGCTATCATTCGAAGTTTGAAATACTGGCAGGGAAATGAAACTCATACATGTTAATTATCTAGAACAAAAAGAAAATCCACCAGGATGCCACAGAATTAAAAGAACAACTTGTAAACTACTTATTTGGGCCCATCACCTCTTTGAAATCTACCCTTCACAAGATACTCAACCAAAGCTAAATGAAGGTACCAAGAGAAAATTCTGCTGATTCCAGGAACTGGGCCTTGGCTGCAAACCAGAAAGTATGCAGGCATAAATGCAAATTCAAGCAGTGTTGTGAAGATCCTTTAAAGCTGTGACTCAACTGCAATCTTAGTTTGCTAACTCCCTTATGAGATTCCCTCTTTCTTCCGTATGACACCCTTGCACATTAAAGAAAAAATATTGTGAAGTTACAGGCTCTAAGTGTCCCAAAATATCACTGCTTATGGAGCACTAAAAAATGCATTTCATTTTACAGATGGCAACAAATGCAGCTTAACTGCAAGCTCTATGCCGTTACTGGCAAGAGAAAATCTTATTGTTGATGTTTTTTTAATTGCATCATTCTCAAGGTACTGCCTGTTCATTTGCTTCAAGGGCTTAACTTTTATTTTGTCATTTATCAGCTGGCAGAATCTTCACTGCAAAATCTTCACTAACACACAAATCCCTTGGGACACCCACCACTAAATAAAATAAAAATGGCTAGCTTGAAAGAGAGTGCCCTCATGCATATGTGTGCATTTGTGTCTATGCAAATGTGGATGTGTTAATTGGACTGCAGAGCACAGTTTTGTGCTGTCTGTGTAAAAAGCTTGTCCATAACATTCCTTGGACAAAATGAGGTCTCTGACCATCAGAATTCTCAGACAGCAGCACACTATTAACCACAGTATCTTTACAGATTTAGCAGAAAAACTGAGTATTAATATTTAAACAAGTGCACGTCTCTTGTTAGATATCTTATGTGAAACTGCGAAAATTCTCCTTTGTTTTCAGCTTTTTTTAAACTTTACTGCACAAGCAGCACATGCATTAGCATACAACTGGCTATAGGGATTTTTCTGGAATGCTTCTATTTGAGGTTCTGTATTCTCTCCTGGAGGTGTTGCTGTTTAGATCATGATCTACTTGACATCATGATGTGATTTTAAGGGGAAAAAAACCCAGACAAACAAACAAAAAAAAACCCCACAACCTTCTGAAATCTGATGATTTATTGTGATTCCAGTCCAGGCCACAGAAAAGTTGCATGAAACCAAGAGGTAAAGACAAAAGTGAGAGGCAGCTTTTACAGATTGCTCTGCAGGTGGTGGCTATGTGTGCAGAGTGACAGGAAGACAGAAACCATTAAACCCCTTGCTGTTGCAGCTGAGCAAGTAGGCAGAGAGCTGAGCTGCACAAAAAGATCTTGCTTTACCCTTCATACAAGGCAACTTTCTGTACTCACACCTTGCAAGGATCAAGACTCTGCTGAGCTGGCAGCTGCTGCCAGGCAGGTGGCCCCTGGTTGATGCTGGACTAACCTAATTCATGCTGAGTTTCTCTTTCCAGTGGAAGATGATGAAACTGATGTGTCAGGTTTTGACACCAAAACATTTTTCTTCACAGAATGATGAACATGACTGAAATGAACTGAGAAGCATCTTTGCTTTCAATGACTTACTAATTTCAGAGTAATCCACCTCATTTCTACAGTTTCGTATCATATTGTGTTCTTGTCTTTCATTTAGAACCTTATGTCATTTAAACATTCTTAACTCCTTTGTGATTTACTGTGCAACTTTGTACAACTGGAGGAAACTGAAAACTGCAGTCTATTTTTTTTTAAAGAGCTGACTTTACTACTGTGAATACCCTCAGGAGCAGAAGGACTGGAGACAGTTTGCAAAGATGGAGTATTAGACTGTGACCTCTCCTTGACAGTGATAAAACTGAGGTTTGAATTCTGTACCATCTGGCAGAGCTTGTGACCTGGAGACAAATGGCATCCCCAAGGCTTGTCTGGGTTTCAGCAGCATTGCTTCTTTTAATAAAAGACAACATATCACACCATTAGGTCACAATCCTTCCTAGAGCCTCCAGTACTGCAAATTCTGCTTTTAAGGGGCAAGATCAGCAGGAACCATGCTGAATACCACCACAGAACTGCATCTCTAAGTAACCAGAGACTGATGTTTCAGGGAGAGTATCATGCAGGAGTACAAGGAGAAGCCATGTAACATAAGGGACATACCTTCTTGCAGTTGGAAATACCTTTGGAAGGATCTAGAGCACAAGCAGGAGTGGCTTAGAGAGCTGGGATTGTTTAGCCTGGAGAAAAGAAGGCTCAGGGGGTACCTCATGGCTCTGTACAACTATCTTAAAGGAGGTTTTAACAAAGTAGGGGCCAGTCTCTTCTCCCAGGTAACAAGTGATAGAATGGAAAGAAAATGGTCTCAAGTTGTCTGGGAAGGGTTAGATTGGATATCACAAAAAAAAATTTCACCAAAAGGGTTACCAAGCATTGAAACAGGCTGGGAGTGGTGGAGTCACCATTCCTAGAGGTATTTAAAGGATGTGATGCTTAAGGACATGGTTTAGTGGTGGACTTGGCAGTGCTGAGTTAACAGCTGGACTCCACAACCGTAGGAGTTTCTCCCCAAGATAACTGATTCTATGACTCTGTGATTTTATAACTCATTTGTTCTTCAAACACTCAAAGACAGAAAAAGTACTATTTCAGTCTTGGCCTTGAACACTTTCAGGGACGGGGCACATACAGAATCAGAGAATCAGTTGGGTTGGAAAAGATCTCTGAGATCACTGAGTCCAACCTATGACCTAACACCACCATGTTCCATCAACCCAAAAACCTCATTAACCCTGACCCAAGTACAGGCCCCTCTACAGTGGTCACAGCAGATTTCAGGGATGCTGTTCCTGATGGGAGTGACACTGCACCTGTTTGGCATGGAGAGCTTTTACTGCTTATGGTGATGAGTGAGGGAGCAAAGACAAGGAGACAGTCACAAGAGGTGGGGAAAGATAAATCTGGAATGATTTGCTGAAATTTACAGGGCCTTGCTGGATGTTTGCTGATAAACAGAGCACACTTCACGAGGAAACACTGAAAAGACAGTGGTGTCTGATAGCATTGCCCACCCCAACGTACAGCTCCAGACAAAGCTTTGCAGGGGAGAGAAGTTCTGTCTGTAGCACCCACTGTAACTAGAAGGGTTAACTATGGTTGGTCACAGAAAAAAGCAGCAGCATTTTACAGTCACACCCAATTCCTCATTTTCAGCAGCCTCATTCACAGCCTCCCCATTTTCTCCCTGAATTATCAGAGACATTAGTAAGAGTCCTTTCCACTCCCCACTTTGTCTGATCTTTCTAATTAGAAACACTGAACAAATACATCTGAGAAACAGCCTGGCAGCAGCAAGTAGCCTTGGTTCACTGCATGCAGGGCATGGAAAATGCTCTGTTCTCCCAGGGACAACAGGAAAGCCACAATCAGTGACTCAGCATTAGCCCAGGAACTGCTCTCCAGGGAATCCAAGACAACCCCTCCAAGCATTCCTGCCTATTTCTGTGCACAGAGAGATCAGACAGCAAAAAATGCCCCTTGAAACAATTCCTTACCTGTCTGATAAACACACATCTCCCTTCAACTAAGGATTGTAACAGCCCTGTCAAGCTTTGCCCCATGATCCACATCTCCAGACACATCCAGGCAGCAGCCAGTACTGAAATCTGGTTTTTTTTGTGTAACAGCTGTGCCCTGTGCAAGGCAGACATGGCATTTCATTAAGCACAGGGTAATAGCTTGATTCCCTTAGGGACTTGCTGCTGGAAAATAGAACATCTCCTTTCATAAATAGGCAAGGTCACCATGCTTGTTTTGGATTTGATGCTGAGATAATTGAGTATCTGTTCATTATACATTGAATATTAATGCACTAATGCACCTGCATGTAAAACTAATTTCACTAGACCTAAGGAAAGCAGCCTTATATTAAATTTCAATGCCTATTCAGCTACAGAATGCAGTAAAAGAATTCTGATTTTTGCCCAAACTATTCTCTGTCTTTTTCTTTCTGTGCTGGATTCATAAGTTGAAAAATTCCAAGTAACCAACTGTTGAAAAGCACAAACTAAGTTATTTTGCCTGTTTACATTGCATCACCCTTCTGTAACCCACAGCAGCTCTTGTATTTAACAGAAGGCATCATCCAGCATATTCGATGTACATGCTGTAAACAAGACAGGGCACAAAAGTGACACCTCAGTGTTTAAACCCCTGTAGATATAATGGCAAAAGCCACACAAATTTCACAGAGACACATGCAAAGGGATCAAAATTCTAGGCAAGTTCTTTCAAAATATTTCTAAGTACTACCAAAAATCAGGAGTCCCCAGAGGACCTTACCTGAAGAACCTAAACATTATGCAACTAATTCTAAACCAACCTGCTTCGCTTTGATCTTAATCTTACTTCATCTCAAATATTCGTTTTATCTCTTTGTTTAGAATATTTAGAAGTTGGCAACCTGTACTTCTCTGTTCCTTTGGTTCCTGGAATACTTCCTTTCTGGATGTGCAAACAAGAAAATCCAGAGGACGATACTAGGTCAAAGCTAAATGCAAAAGAAGAAAGAGTTCCTCGCAAAGTGAATGTGTCATGGGTCAGTAGAGAAGATCACACAGGGTAGGTTATGAAAGAAGAAATAAAGTATGTTCTCTTAAACCAAGATACAAGTACTATTCTGCATTAAATCAGCAGTTTGTGGGGAAAAGTAATAATCATTCACTAGAGTTTAGAAATTGTAAAGGTACATGTAAATAGTACAAATAAATAAGAGAAATTATTTTATTCTGAAGTTTCCTGTGCTCTACTCCAATGTATCACATCAGCAATTACCATCAGAAATTTCAAATGTGAACGGTGTCTGAAAATTTGGATCAAAGTTTTGCTGCATTTTTATTCATTTTATACCTCAAGGATTTCTCAAACTGGAGGATGTAAACCACAACTGTAAATGAAAGGGCAGTATCTAGATTGTGATCAACTAGAAAAGATCAGGAAAAAATATTAAGAATGTTTCCTGTCCTCCTCATCTGTCATTAAATTAACATTTAGTGGAATTAACACTTTCATTTCTAGAAAAAAAAATCTCCAAGGGCGTCAACATTTGTACATGGCAAACACCTTTGAGGAGTAGGGCTTCTGCCCTAGGCAAGGATTTTTGAGTAATTTTAAAATGATCAGCATCAGAAAGACACATTCTTGCTTGAGAGGACCTGGATGACTTGTGAGAGTTTTTTTTCTCCCCAAGGCTAACTAACTTAGCAGCCTAACTTAGAGCTCTGCCTTCTTTTTTTCATTTGAAACACATTGGAGCAGGCTGCCAAAAGGTTCAAGGACAGGTTATCAGGTCCTGTTTCCTGTTGGCATGTCTAAAGCTGGTGACACATCCTAGGAAGAAAAATGGGTACATCTACTATAGCTGCAGCAATAAAACAGCTACCAGGGAACCTCACCTAGAGCTAACAACCCCTCCAAGCTGTGCTGCCCAACTGAAGAGATAAGCCAGCAGTATTTATACATAAAATGCAAACAGAGTTTACAGAAGTCTTGCTAAATACCTAGGTTTATCACTTCCTCAAGTGTTTTAAAGCACAAAAGGCAAAACCACACCACATTTGGGATTTTGTTGGTTGGTGATAAAAAACATTATCCACTGTGATGAAAGCTGAGAGTGGACTTGGCAGTGTGAGGTTAAGGGTTGGACTCAAAAGACCTTGAGGGTCTTTTTCAACCTAAATCATTCTAGGGACAGACTTGCAAAAAGCAACCAATGTGATTGTTTCCTTTTATATCACTCACAAATTTTCCTGAATATGAAAACAATCTACCCTCTGTTAAAAACACACCAAAACCAAACAAAATATGTTCTTGGACATACATAAGATTTTCCTAGCTTAATGCCTCAAAACATTAAAAGGAAAAAAGCATGTTTTCTGCTACACCTACTTGTCTCAAAGTCACTTATTTTACCTCTAACTTCTGCAGAAGGAGGAGGATTCTTCCAGTCAAGTCTTGTTCAAACTTTTAGACCAAAACTCCATAAAAATATGTTGACGTTTCTCAGATTAATTCCAAGTAATTCCTTGCCTGCTGGGGCCAGATCTGTCCCTTCCTCTCATTTCACATCAGCTATGTACAAATTCACACTAGCATTAGGCATGAGCTTGAACTCTGGCATTTATCATAGCTGGGGGAGTCTCAGCAAGTTCACAACCTCACCACTGGATTAAGATGCAGAGGATCTTGAGAATCTTGAGAGCCTCAGGCCAAGTCAGTGTCTCCTTACAAATGTTTATATTAAATACAGCAAAGGGTTTTGACATCCTTCTTGCCACTGGAGATTTCCTCACTGGGATGGCAAACTAAACAGGATGAAGACACATGGGTGGAGGTCATGCAAAAAGGGAATTAAAAAGATTACATTGTTACAGTGTAAAATGCTGTGGCACCCATCAAAATCAGACATATAAAGGTTTGTTCATGTACAATTTTTTTGCCTGTTTGTCTTAGACACAGCAAAAATACACAGCTGTTACAGCAGAAGTCAGCATTTTTTTTCTTCATGAATTGAGTAAAACAGAACCCCCTTTGCTTCACCCAGCTAAATGGATTTCAGATTAGATTCCAGAATACACCATATGAACTTACCTTACATTTCAACATGTTGGCCACTCTCTCTTGCATTGACTGTCCAGCCTTTGGCCTGACAAGAATATAAACTGCTTTCACTTCAGGGCTGGAACGTAGGAGTTTTTCCACCAGGACTTTGCCCATGAAACCTGTAGCTCCTGTGATAAGGACAGTCTTTCCATTGTAATAAGCTGAGACTGAAGACATGGTGCTTTCTTGTTCTGTCCCTTCCTGCAGCAGGTACCTGAGAAGATGCAGAAATAAAGCATTTAAAGGCTTCTGGGATAACCTTTTTAGTCACCTATGTCAACTCAAGTTAGTTCAGTCAATGGTAATTTTAAAATTTATATTTTTAAAGAAGCCTTCATTGCGAAAATAAAGCACAAAAATCTGAGAAGCTTAAAAAAAATCAAGCTCAGCCTTATCCTCCATGTGACACCACAGCTGCACACAGAGGTCAAACACAGCTCGTGCTGTCCAAGGCTCCCAGCAGGAGATGCTCACTGCAGTGCAGAAGTGTTTATCTGCTACTGTGGAGTGGCAGCCATGAAGATATGCAGCTATCCCTACAAGACAAAGGAGAAAGAGACTTCCTCACAAACACTGCTGTGTTTTCCACTTCAATTCCACTGTGCCTACGGCATTCCTTGTCAGCCATCACTCATCAACGTGCTCAGTCTTTTCCTGTTGCCTTGGCTTGGAATAACACCATGAAGAAAGCTTCTCTTCAGTGCAGTGACACTGCCCTGCACAACTGCAATACCACGTGCAGGTCACCACCCTTTATGAGCTGTTATGGCCAGAATTCAGCCCAGTTCACTCTAAGGAGTGTGGACGTGATAGGTTCCCCTTTGGAGATGCACTGACATGGACCAGGCTCCCACATGACATGTCCCAGTTAAATATTTTAATTAGATGCAATGGTTTCCAGGCCTGAATGTTCCCAGCCATCCTGATGCAAACTCTTAAGTTGATTAAATGCAAACAAAGCTGGACTGAATCCTCTTAGAAAAGCCCCTCTTCCCCTATTAGCCTAACAGAGGCAAAACAACCATCTTTGAAGTGGGGCAGACCACAGCAAGGACAAAACACACTGCAAGGAAAAGGCTCACCAAATATACCAGGAAATGGTTTGAAAAAACCTACTGAATTTGAAACAAAAAGAAACAAGAATAGCAAAATGCTGTCAATCACATATTCAACAACCAAAACAATGATCTTCAAGTATCCCAGAAAAACTCTTCCTCCAGCAAAAGCTTCAGAGACACAAACTAAGGAGTCAAGTCTAACAAAATATTACTTTTCTTTCCCAGTGCTGCCGGGGACCACAGTACTCAGCATCAAACAAATGAAAATCCCCAAATTTCTTTATCCACGACAAATCATCAGGTGTAGAATCCAGTTTAGAAAGTGGGTCAAGCAGAATAACCTCTCAGGGACACTATTTTACAAACTAATAGCTGTGGGTATTCTGGCTCAGTGGATTTGGTTATTAGCCTACTTTCAGATGTCATCTAGATTATAACTTAGATGAATGCAGAAGGCTCATCTAGGCCTATTAAAAACCTGTTCTTATTAAAGAGCTGGCCACTTGGGAAGTTAAACCAACAGGTTTAAACTACTGGAAAATTAACTTATTTATAAAAAAATGTCACATCTCGTTCTGGTTCAGAAAAACTGACTCATACTGGAAGACAGGAACTTGCAGAGCCTGGAAGCATGTGAAAGGTGGGTAGGACCAGAAGAAAGTAGTAGTTTGGCCAGATGAAGCCAAAAGCCCTCAGAAACTTGGCATGACACATGCCCTGCAATGTAGAAAAATGAAGGAGAGAAGTCCTTAGTCATTAGAGGCCGTACCAATCCCACTGAACAACAGGAAACAAAAAGATAAAATATAAGGACCACTTCCAGCCACTGGATACTTGCTTTGAATTCATATCCAGAAGATCATAACTGCACAAACAATAATGGAACATTTATAGAGTAATTTGCACCAGGAACTTGGAGATTACCAGTGGAGTTACTCTCCTTCCCACACCTCAGGAGTAGAGAGCATTTCCGACCTGCATCACACTAAGCATTGCTGCTTTGCATCAAGAGTTGTAGACAACTGCACAAACAACTGTGAAAGGCTCCAACGTGTGGACATCACTTTATTATGTTGTTTCATTTGGGTTCCCTGCTTCAGCTATCTAAAAAGGGCTTCTTTTTTTTTTTTTGGCCAGATGTTCAATGCCTGCTAGAATTAGTAAAGTAAATAAATCACACTACTTTGAAGTGTCCCTATAATTAACCATGCAGCCATGTTTCATTAAGCATTTCTGACAAGGACTACATGCACCTAACTGACACTTCTTCTCCATCTTGTCTGAGACATTTTGAATGCCTGATTCCAAAAAACCTCAAAAACTTAATCTCCCAAGACATTCTGGTATGATGAAAATGGAAGTACCAAACAGCCACAGAAAAAAAACAAACTTTCAAGGCAATCTGCTGTCACTCTTGATTATTGGCTTATCCTGATAGGATTAAATGAAAAGGGAAGGAAAAGCCCATTCTTTCTATTTTCCATAATAAAGCAGTCCAAGTTAGGCAGCCTAGAGTTAGTAGGGCCAATTTCAGAGTTGGATCTAGTTGCTCAGGGCCTCATCCCCAATAAAAAGTCACAAAGAAGATGATAAGATGGTGTTTGCCTGTTATGGGAGCAGATTCATGTCTCTTTGAAGTACATTTATTTTTCTATTTCCTACGTGAGCTTCAACAGAAATTAGAAAAATCTTGTACCCATCCAATGCCATGCTAATTTTCAGGAAAGAAAATCTGTGAATTTGTTTAATGCACACAAACAGTGTCATGTTTTGAGATCATGACACAAAATACTGCAATTTGGAATGTTCAGACAGATCCCTGAATCTCTACTGTTCAAGCAAATTTAAAGTGGCTTTTACTACGTTCCAAGTTTAAAGGCAGATTCCAGTTTATATTCAGGATTGCTGAAGTATCTTCCTTTCAACTTGGTCTTGAATTTTTCGTTTTGTACACAACTATCTTAGGGTTTTTTATATTTTTAAGAGTGTGATTGCTTTTTCTCTGTTTTTATTGATTTTGCTTGGCCTTTGTAAAGAAAGTACTGAAGAACTCATGGAGATTTTTAGGAACCAGAGGATTTCTGAGGTCAAAGGGTGTGACCCAAGTAATGCCTGCTGACCTGACCCTTTGGAGGTCTACTTCAAACCAAGGAGAATTATATGCATGCCTTTTTGGCTTTTTATACTCAAACTGTTTCCTGCAGAAGGTTATACCTTGGCTTTTCATTTCAAAGAATAAAGAGTCAATACTGAGCACTGACTATTTTCCAGTCAATTAAACTACAAGGGATTAAGTGCCTGGTAGAACTATTTGGTCAGAAATTCCAGTGAGGTGACCCTTAGTGAGGCAGAGAAGGATAAAGGTATTTCACAGGCTGAGGTTCCTGGATCTTCCAAATCTGAGTGGAGGTCACTGTGGAGAAAAGCCCATGCAAGGGCTTCCTGAAGCCCAGTTCAAGTGAGCATATAAAGGCAGCTCAGATGTTTCAGGCACTAATCAGAGCAGGAAAGGAATCACTGATGCCACCTGTATTACTGAGTGCAGCATCTTTGCAGCAGCACAAATCCCTCTGATGCTGACTCATCTCCAGCCAGAGCATAAAAAAACCACAAGCCAGGAATCCCACTGAGCATCTCTGCAGACACAAGTGCAGAAGCTGCTCTGAGGGTACTGCTGCCTCTCACAGTCTCCTCTGGATCAAACAGAAAGGACGAGCTACAGCACTGCATTACAAACAAAGCCATGATCTTGGGCCAAAAAGGACAAGCAAAGGGAAAGGTGGGAATCCTAATCCCACCAATCTGATACTTCCCTCCTGCAAAGGACAACCCTCATAATCCTCAGCTGAACAGCACAGGAGAACCTCCCACTGCCCACAGCAGGTACAACTGAGCCGATATTTAGTAGAACAACTACTCCACTGTCCTCATCTTTGACATACTTCTGTGATGCCAAATCTGCATCCAGACTGCAATGGTGTAATGCAGAGAGTCAGCTGCTATCAGAGCCAGACTGCTGGGATGGGAAATGTGGTCCTGAACCTCACTGAATGCTGCCACTGCCACTGCCCAGGGCAGCCCCACGGCCGCGGGGTGTCATGGAGGGACAGCAAAAGGGAGGATGAGCCACTGAGGTGGACTGGAGGAGGTGACTATTTCAGTATGGTTTGGACCACTGTCCTATTCAAACAGGACAGCAGCCATCTCAGAAGATTATGTGTTGAGATTATCTGTCTTTTCAACTCAACTGCACAAAATGAAAACGAAAACAAAAATTAGTTTTGTGCAAGAGCAAAGGACCATATGCTTATAAATGTACATCCAGATTCAAAAATGGTATCTCTGGCATCTCCTTGTACTTAGACTGGTTATGATGAGCTTCTTCTTACACAGTTTTATGCAGGGATGTAATTTCCATAAACAGGAGGGTTGGCCTGTTCAGGTGAGTCTTTCAGACATCATATTAAATGTAATGGACCAGCTTCAACCAAAATTATGCTTAATGACAAGCAATAGTTTTTGAAAGAAAGCTACAGACAGCAGGAGTCCTTTAAGACAAAATAATTCTTGGCCACTTTCTGAAAATGAATTTTTAATCTTGGGTGAAAACACCAAATCATACATAAAACAGTTTTCTTTAATCAGGATTCTGGAAGAGTTATAACTAACCTGGAACATGCAGGGAAAGAAAAATTCCTCTGTTGCTTCAGAGAGAACTTGTATAGCTGAGGTCGGAAAAAGCAATATAAAGTGGTCACAGACTATTTCTGTCTCAGCAGCTTACTTCTTCAGTCTATTAATTATTTTATGAGTTTCAAATGGACTGAACACTGGGGATGCCTGAACAATACATCTTCATATAATTACTTCCTCTTTTACATTTTGTCCCAGGATGTATTACAGAGACTCTCCAAAGTAGGCAAGTAATTATAACGCATAAAAACAATTATTTCTAATACGTGTTTTTTGCCTGAAAGCACTTATTGCTTGTTTAATCATTAGAAAATAATACACACCATGCATACTAGAAATACCCAAAATAGTGACTCGTTTTACATCATACTGACTTAACTCCTGGCTCCTCAGTAATACCAGGAGAGGGGCACTCAGCTCCTTTGATTTCATTTTCTGGGCCAAACTCAAGACCAGGGAAGTTCCACTGCAATGACTAATGTTTCAACGAGGATTAACGTGAATTAGCTTAGATTTGAGCCCTTGGATTTAAAATATTTCCTGCATTTTCAGTAATAAGCACCAGTGAATCAGAGCAGAAAATGGCTGTAGTTCAACACTGCACACCATTTGTGACAACAGTGCTGCTGACACAAACAAGCAGAAAGTACCAGCAAGGAGCCACTGAAGTTACATAATGCATTTCCAAAGGTCTTTAGGCACAGAAAGATTTGTGTGGCCTGTGAAGTCAGTGAGATTTTACCGATGACAGAAAATGAAACAAAGAAAATGATAAAATGGCTGTTCTACGGAAAAATTAAATGTTCCTCACGGTTTGTTGAACTTCCAGTTATTTAACGTCACCTAACAGCAACAACAAAGATAAACCTCCTCTCATTTAGCTACAGAATTAAAAGGAAAGTCATAATCCACCCTTTGTACAGGCACTATAGAAGCTAATGCAGCATAAAGAAATAAAATCCTGCGATTCAAAGATAGGCACATTTACAGCCAGACTGAACTCCTGATGATAATCCTCTTTGCAAAAGAGATTTTGCTCCAAGCAATTTACACCAAATATAAACGCTGTTGTTAGAAGCCTGAAGGTTAAATCACTTTTCTCCAGCTAATACATTTCAAATTATTTTTTGTTTGCCAACAGTAGCAAATCAAATCCATAACAGCATCCCCAAGTAGCAACACGCAAGGAGAAACTCATTGCTCCTGGAAACCCTTCATGACTTGAAAAACCACACCAGTTTTGCAATCCATTTCAATTTATAGCAGTTAAATCTAAAGAGACAGGGAAGTGTGACAGCATAATTAAGAGCTGGAGACAACGAGCGGCGTGCACAGCCAGATCCTGCAAACTGCTGAATGCTACATGACAAGCAGACAAGACATGGAAACCTCTGGGAATTGTGGCTGCTGGGCCAAAGACCTGCCCCCAGGACAGATGTGGGCAAAAGCTGGAATTTCCAGATTGCTTGAGTATTACCTACAACAGCTTCACAGATGTTCTGACTCTCCCGAGCAGTACAAACTGTTTGACCACCATGAAGAAACAGAGAAAACAGAATGAAACAGAAGAGCCACTGATGCAGCACAACTGAGGCAGGAGGAGCCTCTTGATTTTTCAGTGAAACCTGTTAGTCTTGCTCAGTCTCACTATGTTTTCTCTCCAAGATTAAGGAAAAAAAGCCTGTAAACATTTTGGGGCTGAGACGAGGCAATGGTGTTGAAGACATACCTACGTGTGTCATGTAGGATTTTAAAGAACAAATATTTCTCAGTAGCCCAAATATCAGCGTATTCTGTCTCCACCCTATTTAATTATCCACCTGGTAAGAGCAGCAGCCACCAAAGACTTCAAAGGTGCAGCTTCTGCAGGCTCCTTTCTGCCTCACATAGTCCAGCACATGTATCCACTCCCTTTTTTTTTTTTTAAAGCTAGCTGTTGCAAAGCCATTGAGCAGGTTACAGGATCAAAGCATAGATCAGGACTAGAAGGGAATTTTTGCTTTGCCTCAGCCTAATTAAATGCAGACATCCTACATCAGAGCTTTCCTGCAGGCAATCCTTCCCCTCATCATTCCCCCAGTTCACATTTCACAGCCATTTTCCTCTTGCTGTTTCTCCTAGGATTTCTACAACCAGCAGTCCTCTCCCAAAACCCTAAGCAAAAACCCCTGCCATACCCACTGCACACCAATCACTCTGCACCCCTTCACTGCACAAGGGAGGTCTCAGTGAAGTCAAGAGTTAATTCTGTGTGATAACAGGCTTGTCTGGCACATATATTTTATTTTAGACACCTCAGTTGATAACTTCTTATTAGCACCCAGCAGCTCATGTATTAACCAAGATTTTCTGTCCTTTTCACCTACTCGTCATTTTCCTCCCATCAAAAATAATGGCACCAGCATTTATGACATCTGTGATTTTTATTTTTTTTTCCCCTGAAATGTTTATCAAGCACTGGAATAGGCTTCCCAGGGAAGCTGTGGAGTCACCAACCCTGGAGGTGTTCAAAGATGTGTAGATGTGGCACTTAGGGACGTGGTTAAGTGGTGTTAGAAGCATAGAACCACAGAATGGGTTGGATTGGAAAGGACTTTAAAGATCATCTCATTCCAACCCTCTGCCATGGGCAGGGACATCTTCCACTAGCCCAGGTTGCTCAGAGCCCCATCCAACCTGGCCTGGAACACTTCCAGGGATGGGGCAGCCACAGCTGCTCTGGGAAACCTGTGCCAGGGCCTCACCACCCTCACAGGGAACAATTTCTTCCCAATATCCAATCTAACCCTGCTCTCTGTCAGCCTAAGGCCATTTTCCCTTGTCACTATCTACCTATGTGAAAAGTCCCTCTCCAGGCTTCTTATAGGCCCCCTTCATGTACTGAAAAGCAGCTTTAAGGTCACCCCAGAGCCTTCTCTTCTCTAGGCTGAACCACCCCAACTCCCTCAGCCTTTCCTCACAGCTGAGCTGCTGCATCCCTCCCATCATCTTGGTGCCTGTTCTGGCCTGGCCCCAGCAGCTCCATATCCTTCCTGCACTGGGATCCCAGGGCTGGAGGCAGCTCTGCAGGGTGGGGTGGGTCTCACCTGAGCAGGGCAGAGGGGCAGAACCCCCCTCCCCTCCCCTGCTGCCCACTCTGGGGGCTCAGCCCAGCACAGGGGTGGGGTCACTGCCCACTCCCACACTGCAGAGACACCTTGAGCTCTGCAGACACCAACAACCTCCAGTCTCTCTCCCCAGTGATCTGCAAGGTCTTCTTCAACCTAAATGATTCTGTAGCTGTGCCAGTTTAAGAGTACTCACATACAATTTGAGGGTAACCAGTAGGTGTTTTGGTGGTTTTTTCCAAGCCCCGCTTTTGGAAAAGTCAAACTAGCACAGTTGCTCTGAAGGACAGCAACTGCAGGATTGTTACTTCCCCAGCAATTTTCACATTCCAGCACTCATGGAAAACTATCCCACAGTAGCCCCAAAAAGGACTGGGTGCCTAAAAACTGACTACATTTCTGTAACAAATGGAAATGAAGTGGTGATTGACAGCAGCAGTGTAAATACTTATGTGATCACTGCAACTATGTTCTTCACAAAGGCCCTGTCATGACAGAAAGAAGAATGGTCTTCACTCAAGATTTAGAGTCAACAGCAATATTGATCCAAGTAAATCAATATCACCAATCATTATCTAGTAAGTAAATTTATGCCATGGAATGATGGAGAGACTGCCTTCCTGAGACTGTCTTCCCTTTTTTGACTGTCACTCCCTCCAGTAGTCCTGCCAGATAAATATCTAAGCACAATGCTCCAAAGTCTTAATATAATCAAACAAAACTGCATTTCTATGGTTTTATAAGAAAACAAAAACAAAAAAAACCCCTGCAGAAAACAACAAAAGAAGAAACTGAGGACAATGTCCAGGAACGTGGTCAAAATGATGGCCCTCCTAATGACCATGCTTTAAAAAAAAAATATCTAACCCACACTACCTTTATATTTTTACAACTTTTTCCCATAGCTATATCCACTGGCAGATGTAAATAGAAAATACAATAGAAAATATAATATTTGTATACTCCTGTGCAGATTTATCACCATAAATGTGTATTTTTGTTTGTATTAAGCTTCACAACAAAGTCAAAATAATTAATAATTGGCTGAATAACACAAGCTGAAAGAAAGCAAGACAGCTGTAGGGATTCAAACTTACACACATGTGTTTACCACTCCCAGTTTCTGATGGCCACAGAGTCCACCACTCAGTCTGTCTGGATTCCCCAGAGCACAAAGGCTTTTTCACTGGAGCCTTTTCTTTAGGAATATATGTGTACTTGTGCAGTACATGCACAGAAAACCGTTTTTAGGCTGCAGACAGAAAAATCTGCCAACTGCTTTCTTCCTTGAGCCTCATCCATTTTTGGGTCATCAAGACCACAATGGCAGTGGCTACAGAATACTTCACACTGTGAACTTTTATAAGCTGTAACAGGGCAAATATTCCTTTTCCTCTGTCCCTCCATGATATCTGAACTTGTTCATACCTTCCTTACAAGACAAAGGAAACCACTTATCACCTGAGAAGATCTTGACATGTTGTGAGGGAAATGTCTTGATAGGCTCAGATAACACAGTAGCTGTGGTGACTGCACTAAGAAGCTTAGCAGTCCTCTGACAGCAAGCTAAAATGACATTTTACACTTTAGATCTCAGATCTAACAGAGTGGAAAAAATTACCTGCTGTGTTCAGACACAGATGTAAGGTTAACTAAGTAACTGCAATTATTTTTCTTTCCAATAGGAAGCCAAGCTCAGCAGCCTGAGTAGTTTTATATTGGGATTTCATTAAGAAGTGCAGTCTAGAACCCTACTCTTGTCTTGGCTGGAGCTGAAAGACAAAAATGTTTGAATTATTTTCCACCAAGAAGAGTCTTAAAAGGATGACCAGATGAATATGAGAGTCCGTACCATTAGTTTCATAGCAAAGAATATATATAGACACATATTTTCAAACCCAAAGATTTAAGATACCTGCAGATTGTTTTTTTTTTTTTAATTGAAACCTGAAAGAGAACATTATCAATGGAAAGACCACAGCTTTGCCTTTTCCCTCATCATTGACTCAAACCTCAGGCTAAATACAAATAAAAAGCATTTATTTTTTAAATTTTCCCCACATTTCTCTATCATTCAGGTTTAGAGCATTTGATGGCACCTGGCAAAGCTGTTCTGTCCAGAGCAGGACTGAACCCTTCAGGAGCAGGGAAGAAGCATGACCAAAGCCTATATAATTCCAGGAACTCCACAGGGAATTCTACACTGGTTATTGCACACTGCTAGCTGGCTCGTTCTGCAGCAAGCTGGGAAATCAGCACCTGTGACCAGCTCTCCAGTAATCTCCTGCCACCCCCTGTTTTGTTGAAGACAATTCTGGCTCTACTGGAATCAGAACCATGACAAACTGAGAGATTTGCTGTTGGAGTCCTTGGCACTGCAATGATGAGGCAGCACAAGGCACAGAGACCACAGCAGCCACAGCAGCAGACCTGAGGCAGGTCCAGCCTGGTTGCTGCCTTGTGGTGACTCTCACTCTGCAGATATGATGGACTGACAAACACCTCGTTCCCCCTTTGGAAAAGCAAGAAAGCCCAGAGAGGAGAACCTAGGAGACTGCTTCCTCCTACAAGGATCCAGAGTTGGAGTGCTGGGAAGGGGCAATGGAGACTTGTGGTATCCACTGTGGTATCTGGTACAGGGCTTGTGGGCTTCTGGAGAGAGGGTGAGGAAAAAGCAGCAGTAAAAAAAATAAGATTTTGTATGTATAATGTACAAAAATTATAAAGTGTACAAGTTCTTAAGAAATGAGCCAGTGAGAGACAAAGGCACCTGCCAGATTCTGCCTATTTCTGCCTCCCATTACACCTCACCACTCTGGGTAGACTTTTCGCACTGCTTTTGTCTGACTGCCCCTGTCTGGATGTGCTCCCAACCTCTTTAATCCTTGATCTAGTGCTTCTAGCAAGAGAAACATGGAGTTACATGCACAGCTGATCCCTGCTGCTCCTCCTGAGGCTGTGGGATAGCTCAGGGCCAGAGAATGAAAGCTTAAGAGCTGACGTGCCCAGCGAGACTCCTGGTTTCACCTCAGCCCCTTTCAACAGCAAACATTATCCTAAAGAGTTTGCAGGTTTTTCATTGTTGTTTTTCATTGGGATCTCAAACACAGCACACAGGCCTTCTTCTCTGGAAACTCTTGACAGGGAATACAGAAGCATCCCAACTAAGCCAGAACCTTCACTGGCCACATGAAAGGAAGCCAGGTATTAATGGAAAGCTCTCCAAAGTAGCTGCTAGGATTTTCAGAGTAAAGCACTGTTTGATCAAAGTGGAAAACTGAAGGAAACCCACTGAGCATGGACAGGGTGAACATGTCTTGGAGATACTGCGATTACAAAACGTACCTCTAAAAAAAAGAAAAAGTAAGAGAGCAGCAAAGAGGAGACTCTGTAGGACTCCATGATTAGTATCTGAGTCAGGGTGCTTGTGGAGGACTTTTCATTCAGCTTTTACCAGAAGACACCTCACAGTGAACTGGGAATGCCAATCCAAGAGATCTCCTCACCATGCCACGCCCAGAAATACCCACAGCAGCTTCAAACTTCAAGTAGTTCTGAGATCTCTAAACACACAAAGCCAAACTACTCCTGGGAGATATCCTGGTGATCTGCAACACAGATGAACTGGAAAAGGAGCTCTTCCAGAAAAACAGTTTCTTCAACACCAAGAGCAATAGATGAGAGAAATTAAAAACCACCATGGAAAATTCATCCTTCTCATGGAATTTGCCAACTGGCCTGCTGTGGATAGGGGGCAACACAGTCTGCTAACACAGGTGCTAATGAAAGCAGGCTTTGGTCAAACAGGACATAGCTCACTGGGAAATGGGAAATGGAGCCAGACCCTCTCATTTCGTGGCATCAGACAGCAGCCACTGCCATAATATTTTGTGACAGATTTTAGAGGTGCAGTTTGCAAGAAGGAATCAACAAAATACAGAAACCATGGTGTTATTTGCACTTATATATGTATCAACACTTCTTTTTCTACCCCCATCAGCTCTTCCCTTATCTGAAACTCAGCTACAAGCATGCAGAACTTTCAACTGAGAACATTTTCACAAAATCTTTCACCAGTAACACAGCAATGTTTATCCCTCCCCCCACTGATAAAAATGGTTTTTTTCTAATGCAGTACTTGTATTTGTGCAACCCTTGTTTTATACACCTTAATGAAAGATCTCTGAAATGCCCCGGAGAAACAATGTAAACACGTATTTTATTATTCCCATTATCAGAAACATGGCCATTTAAGGGGCTGGTAATGAATTAACGATGCAGTGCCAACCAAAAACCTTCTTGGTGTTTTAGAGAGTTGTGTTTAATTCCTTGAGATTGTTTAGGTCACACTACAACAGGGATCAGAAGCAACATCCATTTCACAAACGAAAGAGCACAATGGCAAGAAAACCATATATGCTGTAAGATACATTGATTTCATCAAAGTTGTTGTTACAGTATTCCAGTTTCATCATTATTCACCGCATATGCTAAAACTAAGAAATATTTTGTTGTTGTTCTTGTTTTGGTTCTTGGTGAGTTCTGGTTTCCTGATAGATTTTTTTCTGCCATGCAGTTACTCCTCCCACACAAGAGAAAAAAGACAAAACTGTGGATTCACGAGGGAAATGATAATTATACATGGAAGAAGCCAAACCAGAAGATCAAAATGATATCTTTCCAAATTAGATTTTCTCACGAACTGCAAGGAAAATATACCCCTAAAATCTTCTCCATTTCTGTGGAAGACAGGCAGCACAGCCTGCAGATTCCTCTGCCCTGAGTTCTCCAAGAAACACAAACATTTACTCTTCAGATAAAGGGAAAAGAGCAGGAAGAGGCAACTAAAGAGAATTCCCTGGAGTTAGTGAAAGCTGCATTAAGGAACTTTTCCTCTTCACATCAGCAGCTCTAAATAATGAGGCAGCAGAGAGCTCTGCAGCACTGGGAGCCTTTGAAACACACTCCTCTAGAAAGAAGAGACAATAAAATGTCAATAGAAAATGCCCCTTGGCTGGCACACACTGGCACAGTGAAAACTTTTCCTCCTTTTGCACATAAAGGGACCAATTCTTTTCTTCCCCTCTTCTCCAATATTTAGAAGATAAGCTGATGAGAGATGACAAGGCACATTTACAGAAGTTCAAAAAAAACCCCAGCACTGAATAAAACATAAGAGCAGCATCAGAAAAGGATGGTCAGATTGTACCAATGTCATCTAATAGATTCTCTGTGCACTGACATTCAAGCAGGGAATGGAAAGAAGAAATTCAGTGATGATTTGGTTCTCAACATCTGAGAAAAGTCTGAATTAAGTTTAAAGTACTTGAATAATCCTGTTGTAATCAGTGCCAGATTCAAGTTAGTATACAGGTTTGCCTTAATCTTACTTCTCACCCTTAAGAAGCATTCAAAATTTCCATGTTCCTATAGAGAATAAAGGCTTTTCAATTACTTTTTAACATATTTAACAATATCTTAATTATCTGATAAAGAAATATATCCACAAAGTTCATAATGCTGGCTCCCCCACCCCTCAATCTCATCCTAGCATGATCCATTAAAAAAAAAAAAAATCCTTTTTATTTCTAAGAAATTCAACCTGGTCCTATTAAAGTTGACTCAGTTCAAATTTTGAAATAATTTTAAACCTGAAAATGAGGTATGTATGCTGACTTCACAGGCCTCAGGAAGCCCAATCCCATGGAACAATCCACCATCAATCCCTGCAGCCCATCTGGTGGTGCCTCTGCAGGGACTAGAATGTGCACACCCTGAAAACTCACAGGACCTCACAAAGTTAATATATTAGCACACCTTCAGGAACCACAGTGAGGTACAGAAATAAATATGCCTCCTAATTATTCTCTTTTTAAAGCCTTTTCCATTCTTGCACGGACAGGAAATTGCTATGTGCCAAAGTGAAGGTATTTAGGACCCATCTAAAAAGAAGGATTTATCCATAACATTTGTGAAAAAATAACTTACTACTCAATTTTCCTTAATAACTTTTTATTTTTCCAAGAAATTATGCCCTCTTTAACTTTTGTATGACCTCATGATCTTGGAGGCAAAGCCCACAGTTGGAAGACAGAAATATCAAGAGTCACCAGTTCTGAAGCACTACCAAGCTGCTTTGGGGCTTTTAGCTCCATCACACTAAGACATGAAAAGCAGGCACATTCTACCTTAAACCCCTCTGTTCTGTGCATTTTAAACTTTGATATTCAGAACAAGCCACATCTCCCTCTCTTAATCAATTTGTGCCAAGCAGAAATACAAAAGATCTGCACCTTAAGCAGGTCTCTTAGCTCCCTGGATCTCTGCAACCACAGATCAGTCCACCCTTAGCCCAAACCCTGGAGATGCTGTGAAAATAAACATTAAGTGACTCGGTGTAGCAACTAAACTTTTACAAATCCCTGCTTCTCTGAACAGCAGCCAAGAGGCACATGGTCCTCTTGCTGGTGTCACCAACTGAATTATTGTCCACATTCTCCAAGCCTTGTGACATTTGTTGGCTACCCCCCACCTTGGATTTCTTCCTGCTAATCTTAGGTCCAGATAAGAGTACTATTAGGAAGGGCTGATGTGAGGTACACACAGATTGCCAGGCTGGAAAGTTGCTGCCAAAGTACACAGCTCAGCTGGGCAAGGACATAAAAAGTAGTATGTAACCCCATTAGGCTTGCCACAAGAAAGAAAAAAGTTTTATTATTAGCAGCCAAAAACACACACTGACCTTGGCAAAGAGGAGTCTTCAAGGCAGGATACTTCATTCAATACAGACATTTACTAAAATCTGCACACAGATCAGGGCTCCCACTCAACTACACCTCTTAGAAAAGTAGTAGATGTTAGTAGACAGTAGCAGCAACAACATTTTTTCTACAGTTTAACAGCATAAAACAACTTCTCTGTTGTCATGAGAGCAAAGAAAAACAAAGCAGGAGAGGTGTTTCACTCTGCTCAAACTTTTAGTTCTTGAAATCTCTGTAGAAAAAATACTATTTTAGGAAAAACATATTTTCCTCCTCCCCCTCTCCCAACAGTACAAAATAGCCTGAAACTCAGCATATTTGGCTTCCTGAAAATTTTTCCTGGCTGTGTACTCAGAGCCTACAGGGATGCTCTGTTAAAACTGTTGCCAATTCTCTTCCTTGACCCCTTTCCAGCAGGATGAGAAGAGAAAAAAGGTGGCAGTCAGAGAAACAGTGGAACCCAAGGATGCCTGTTTTATCAGAAGGATGTTTGAAACCACAGCAAAGAGTGCACCAAGGTGGCCTTAACTTGCACTGGAAGCCAGTGTAGTTTTTGGGAGATTGCCACCACATCCATTGTAGCTTTTGCCACCACATCCCTCCTCTGTGATTTAATACTGAACACACGCCAAGAAATCTGGATTTTAACTGCATGGCAGAGATGTCCTGCAAGAGAGACAGTCCTTAATGATTAGAAAGGAAAGAAATCATGTCTGGGGATGCAGTATGAGCTTTTTGACAGAAGGAAGTTTAAGCACAGATTCAGGAAGGAAATGGTAGGTGATTTGTGCTGGGAGAAAAAAAAAATCTTGTTTAGATGCTACTTACTTGGGAATTATTCGATCTAGCTGCAACCTCCTAGAAACACAGGATAAAATGGTTCCTGTCAAGACATACAAACTGAGGGGCTGAAGAATACATGCAACAGAGTGATCCTGTGTACCCCAGCTTCAAAGCACATAAAGAGATCAAGTCCAAGGAGACTGGATGATCCGTTTCTTACAAATTAAATCAGGCACTTTTGTAAATTTCCAACCTCTTCCGTATTCAATTTCAGGTTAGACAGTCACAGTGCTTAGCAGGACAGAAAGAACTTAATGTAAATATTTCACAGAACAAGCAGATCATCTTAGAAACAGTGTCAGAAGATGAGAACTATTATCTATGACCTTTAAGTCAAATGATGAACTCAAGGAAGAGTAGAAGAAAGACACCTTTGCACTGCCAGGCTTCCCAGCTGGCTGTGGGATGTCAAGCTTGCCAGGTGCCAAAAACTCCATAAAAGCTATCAGCAGCTCTAATCACCATATCAAACAGTGATGCCCACAGGTAATACTGAAATTCTTAGATCATCTTTACACTACAGAAAAATTTTCTTATAGCAGGTTGATTCCTCTAGATTTAGACTACCTGTAGTTTAACTCCAAGATAGAGCCTAGGCCCATTAATTTACTAAATGTGTACATTCATAAACTTAAATATCAATACTCTTCAGGTCTGACAGCATGCCTAAGACAATCAATGTAGTGTATTCACAGGGGAAACTCATCCCAATCCTCTGCTGCTCTCTTATATGAAACCCAAAATGCACTATGCTTAAACACAGAGGGTTTGGCAGTGGCTTTAAGGTTTTCTAGAAATTCTTGCCTTTAGCAACTCAGACCATATTTTTCTTGTCCCTTTACATGTGTAGGAAGAAATCCTGTGGGATCATGTTGTGAATTAAACAATTACACTGGACTGATTTATGGTGTGGCTTGAGAAAGAGCTGTGTCAGCACTGCTGAGGGTGCTGTGAAGCAGCAGTGGGATGAGGCAGGGGCAGGAAAGAGCAAGAATTTGCAGGTCCTGTATCACTGCCAAAGCTTTCCCACAGTGAAACACTGGCCTCTCAGCAGGAGCATTTCATCCACCTTTTTTCAGCAAGTATTCCATTTTCACTATTTAACAATTGTAACAGTTACAGCAACTTTCCCCAGGATTTGCATGATGCTTCAATTTCAGACTATCTCTCTCTCCTTGTGGATGTTTTGCCAATACTCAGCTAATTCTCCTTCAAAGATTTTCTTTTCTTTCCCCTTATTTATAGAATCGTAACTTAGTTTAGAATGGAAAAGACCTTTAAGTCCAATGTGCAATTTTGTTTTCCAAACCGGGAAACTTATGGTAGGAACAGATCCTCTGTGGCCACAAAGCAAGAAGGAATAAAAGAAACTCCTGATAGAAAAGGGAAAATCCCAGCCCAACATTGAAGAGGAGGTCTAATATCAGTTACAGGGCAAGGATTTAGGAACATGACTCACCTGAAAAAATCAGCTGTTACCAAAGTTTATCTGCAAGCAGTTAAGTTTGGTCCAGCAAGTCAGCAAAACTCTCAGGTAACATGAAAACATTTACTGCATAGTGTGGGGTCAGCTAGCCTCTCCTGTTTGCCATCAGGGAGGTGCTGTGAGGTTTGCAGCAGATGCCATTATGTTATTAGGAAATAAAACAGCTCTAAGGACACACACAATCATTGCACACCATGAACCACACAAAAAGAATTGCAACATCGACAGACAAGTCGACACTATAGCCCAGGTGAGCTTTTTGTTTGACAGCTATTTCTAGAAAACATACCCTGCTCTTTCCACAATGGCTTTGGCATTTTTCATTCTCAGCTGAATTGAAAGGTAAGTCACTTTATCACGGAACAACTCCAGCATAGCTCAGGTTTCAGCCTGCAAGAGCAGAACCACTGTGCACACAGTATAATCTATAAAGACAATTTGACACTCCTTTCCTAATGCCTAAGAAAAACAGCCCCTTTATTCTAGAATTTATTGTAACTTTGTTTTCACTGAAATAGCCTAATATGATGCTTTCATGTTCTTCTCCACATATCAGACCAAACAGATCTCAGGCTGTAAGTCTTCCCTGTGCCCTATCTTAGAGCAAAATCATTCAGTTCAGCAACAAAGCAGAAGAAACACAGGATAAAAATAAAATTTACTTTCTCTCCCTATAGAGAACATACTTAGCTGTATCCAACATATTTTCTTGAAGAGCATTGTAGAGTCCAAGTGAAAAGATGTGTGTTTTACTCATTCAACTTGCCCTCCCACTAACAAAGTACAATACTGACAGAGTCAATACAAGAAAAGCTTGCTGCTGTTACTGTTATGACCTAAAGCCACAACCCTAAGCAAAAGGACTGAGCAGTTTCTAACCTCCTACTGAAATCAGCCTCCCTTGCCATTGCTGCAGGGAGGAAGGTGGATGAGAAGGGCATGAAACACCTTGAAAAGAAGGATCAGTGATCTCTACCCTGTGTCTCTTGTCTGTTGGCATCAGCACAGGGAACCTCCTTGCTCTGAGACCCACAAAAGGACCCATGTTTCCACAGAGGCTTCCAAGATCTGCTGGAATGCTGGACCACCCAAATGCAGTTGAGGATCGAGGGACCAGCCCCAAGCTGCCTGCACTTCATTATTCTCTACCTACTGTAACTTGCATTTCCCTTGCAGGAGTCACTTTAGACCACAGGCTAAAACTAATCAAATATCAGTCTGATTATCTTTGTAGCATGACACTTCAAATGAGCTAATTGGGGTTTCTTTTTCCCCTGTTATTGTGACTCCTAGGGCAGCTGTCTTAGAGACTCTCAATGAACAGAGAAATTTGTGCAAGCTCCTATGGATGGATGCCTTTTCTCCCTAAAAAATTACATCAAGAGCATCCCACTTAAAACCTATTCCACATGAATAAATACCCCTTTCACAGAAGTATTTGTTGCAGAATAACAGCTGATGGCTGTTATACAGCCAATGGATGAAGCACACCTGCTGATCTGGAGATCTTCATGGCAAAGCTGAATTAAACATGAACTTTTATGAAGGGTTGCATAAATGTCCTGCTTTTCTCTCTCATTATAAAACCTACTTGTCATCTCAATAAGCTTCCAGAAACGATGTATTTTACTTTCCTTTTTCTACCTAGAACACCACATGTGTCTTGGTTTTCCTTTGAGAGCACACACCACCTTCCTCCATTTCTTACATACAACATGACAAGGTTCCCCCTTTGTCACAGCCTACAATCCATTATCACTATCAGCTGTGCCTCTGGACAGGCTGTATCTCCCAACAGAGACACCCTCATGCAAAATCCTGGCATGTGCTGTGACCTCCACTCTGCCAGAGCTCTCTGGGTGCAGAGCAGGAGGTGCATCAATATCACTTATCAGGGCAAAATGCTTGGTCAGTGACCCCAGCTCACAGTGATCAATGTAGAGGTCCCTGAATTGCCTTTCCCAGGACTCATTCAAAGTGGTGGGGAAAGACAAAATGTCAAATTGGTCCTTAAAAAAAAAATCACACCAGCCTTTTGAAAACCAAGATTTTTGATAACCCTCCATTCCAGCACAGAAATTAGAATTTATTTTTTTATTCTTATCCAACATAAAATGCTGAAGTTAGGAGAATTCCCTGAGGGAAGGAAACACCAAGTTTTAAATCAGCTCTAGTTATTCCTCCTCCTCATTTCTTCTCAATCAATGCTTGCTATGTCTTCTACTATTAAACAGTTTCTCGTTTATCTTTCCCAGTCAAATCTTTTTGTTTAAGCTGTTCTTCAAAAACTCTCTCTGATTTGCTGACTTATCAGAGCGAGATGAGGCAGGGAATTACAGTCCTCCCTCACAGGGAAGCATCACAATGCCTTTTCCTAAACACATGAAACTTATACTGGGTTCAACTCCATTTCTTACTGCAGCAGCTTGGGGGATTCTCCTGTCTGTTTACCATAGAGCAGCATTTGCCCTTTTCTCAGCCCTCCCCCCTCCTCACTATCATGCCACAAAGGTGGACTTAATTTTATTACCTTCTGTGAGCCCTTAATTTCTTTGGACTGCCTGTGTAGAAAGTAAAAATTGTCTCATAAGATCCATTCTGTCAAAGTGGGGCATCACCACTTATATCAGTTGCAGAATCTGGAGAATCGTAGGGCAGGACATGCTCCAGGCACTGCACAATCACAGAAGGAAAAGTAGTCAGAACTGCAAAGAGATTAAGGTAAAAGTCTTCACCTTGGAAGTAAAAAAAACCCCAACCAACCAACCAACCAAACCTTCAAAAGCTTTTTAAAACCACTCCACGTTTCCCCCAACTTGAAGGTCAAATGAAACTCTCTATTTTTCAAGCTGCTTTAGATCAACTCCACATGGAAGCCTCTGTATTTAAAATATAACATTTTAAACTGTATGTTTTTACACAGTATGTGAAAATACTTGAAATAGGTCTTCTTTTTCTAATTATCACTCTTTTGTTTTTCTCCACTTTGTCTTCTCCTTCCCTTTGTTTATGCACTGTGGCAAATCCCACCCCATACTCCAGTATAACAAAACCTTTGAAAAAATCTGATGAAGTAACAGCTGCTTTTGCCCAGTTTGAGGGGAATAAGTCATTATTTGCAAAAATGACCAACACTGATGCATGGGATGTGAGAAAACCAGGGTTCCATTAGTCAGTTCTTTTTTTTTCTGCTGCTAAATCACTTAAGTCCTGATGTCCATTCACAGGGAATTGGATACAAACTGTAACTTCACTAGAGGAAATTCTCTTCATTTCTGCTACATCTGTGTAGAAAATATAAATTTGTAAGTCTATGCTCTAGGCTTCTCAGGTGCC
The DNA here is from genome assembly GCA_024734555.1 of Trochalopteron elliotii. Taxonomy (NCBI): domain Eukaryota; kingdom Metazoa; phylum Chordata; class Aves; order Passeriformes; family Leiothrichidae; genus Trochalopteron; species Trochalopteron elliotii. The sequence continues at coordinate 2,396,636 of JANPWX010000069.1, read as the reverse complement.
TGTGTCTCATAGAGGAATCTGAGGCAGAAAAGTGTTACCCCTGGTACAGGAAGAAGAAGTGTGGCACTGGATGGGAAGCATCCAATGGGCCTGAATCAATTTGTTGATGTCATTGGAAGTAAAAAATCAGGTATTTTGGGAATGCCATGGACACTGAGAACAGACCCATGGACAATAAAAGTCAAATGTTGAGACCATCTTCAGGATGGGCAAGGAAAAAGAAGCTTCCAGAGGTGGAAGATGAACCATTCTGTATTTCTGTAACTCTGTGTTTCGTATTACTCTGATTGTAACCACATTTCATTGCATTTTTCCACTGAAAAAGATAAGGAAGAAGAACAAACACATAAAAGGGGAAAGAGGAGTTGAAGTTTAGTTTCTTTTCTGGGATGGCATTCAGTTTTACTTGCTGTAAATGGTATGGTGGCCTCTTGCAAATATTTCCAAATACGGGCCTTAAAACCAGCTTTCATTAGCACTAATGAAGATGATGAAAAAAAAATAAAACAAAACTCAATACAAATCATCCTGTAGCTTAGGCAAAAACAACTTAGATATTACAGATAGATATAAATACAGCTAATTTTCCATGTAGCTAATTTTTCCAAGCTAAATAAGGAACTCTATCCAGAAAGAAATAAAAATACTTACAAAACCACTGAGTTTCACAGAGTTATGCAACTTCTCTATAGTTTGGTTGCCTTTTTTTTTTTTTTAGTGTTCTAATCAAACACCTAGATTCTGAGTATGACAATTCCTGGTTTTGAGCAACAGGTTACCATGGAGCCCAGTAATTATTTTGGCCAGAAAGACTTTCCTGAGATGTCTTCCTCTCCTGCCTCAACCTGCTCCCCAGAAAACAATTCCTTTTCATCAAGGAAACACTGCCTGTTTAATGACAACCAAAACCAAATATCTTTATCTTTCCCACATTGGGAAAGCCTCCAAATAGCTACTGAATGACTAAAACCACGGCATGTCCAAGCAGGGAGACTGATTCAGAAAAAAAGGCTTTTTCTCTGCCCTCTGGAAGCCACAGCCTGTGAGCTGGCTTATTCTATTCCTTCTATCCTGGGAACAGATTTTTACATCTTTCTGAAGTGTTGTTTTATCAGAATGAAAACCCTGAATGTAATCTTACTATTGCAATGACATTTCCATGAAGGTTTCTCTGGGAAGCTGGGATGAGCAGTGGCTCTGTTCCATGCACAGCCATGTGCTCTTCCTTCTGGCTGCTGCTGTCACTAAAGGTCAGTAATGTGAACAGCCCAAAACACAAAATAAAAAAAAAAAGACAGCAAAAAAACCAATGGAAAGTGACTCTAACTCTCCTTGTTGGACACTCCTCTTTCTGCCCACTGAAAATACGAGGAGCAAGCAGTATTTGGGCCTCACCTTTGAGGTGTCATATGGAAAAACAGAACAACCACATAATACTACTTTACTATTACTGACACTAGACCCAAAAAGGGCCAAAAAGTGTAAAAGAAAGAGTACAAAGAGTAAGAAAAAAATCAGCACCTAGAGCAGAGAAATGATTAGTGATGAACAAGTGTTTCAGATATCACATAAATTGAAGAATATGTTTAATTGAAGATGTTCTGGTGTGTCAACAAAACAAAAGCAAAAAGGTATCGGTCAGGAAGTTGTTTTTTGAGAGGGCGTCTTGAGAAGTTTTTAAGAGAAAATATCTTCCTGACCACCAAAAGATAAATAAATTCTGTCTTTGTTTTGTGAAATATTTTTGACTTGTCTTGATCATTCTCTGTCTTTCCATGATGCTTGTGCTGCCCTGGGCTTTTTTCTCCTTTTCTGCAGACCTCTTTCCTTCTCCCCTGAGTGCTTTTTCCCTTAACTCTGAAATATTTCATTTTTAAAATAAATATAGAGGAACTGTTGCTTCCCTAGAGCATTCCCAGAGGCAGCTGTAAAGGACTTTCAGTGTAATGCTGCTTCCTGGCCTGACCTGGCCTTTTCTGCTTTTCTTCATTAAGTCAAACCAGAAAAGAAACAACATTTAAAAGCCCTGTAAAGTGGAAAACCTGCATGGCTAAAACTCAGAATTCTTGGATTCTCTGTAAAAGACTGCAGAGAAATGGTACCTTAATACAGCTGCCTGAATAGCTATGCTAGATTTGAATGAATCTACTTTAAAATGTACAAAATGCATCTTTGCTGCTAAGAAAGTTATTTCATATCACCCTGCAGCTTTTGATTTGCACCCTCTGACTTTCCCACATAAAAGCACAGTTAAGGAATAAGGGAAGGTGTGTGCATCTACTTTCAGAATTGTTAAAGGTGCAGGACAGCTGATAGTATTTATTACAATATGCACTGTAATAATTAATTTAACTTCATGAAAGGGCTTTTGGTTCAAGAATGGCCTCTGGTAGACTAGACCCAACTACAACTACAACTCTATTTCTAGTCATTGCACTCTTTCTGGACAACCTTTCACAAAGTCAAATCCGAAAAAGCTTTATGAATTTTACTAACTTCTGCATATTATTCTTTCCTAATCTAAGTCATACATAGCAGTTTCCAGCTCACTGCATCATTGTAAGGTAGAGAAAAAGTGCTGTATTTAATTTAGATTTCTTCACCTAATAAAAGAATAAGGAATTTGATCAAAGGAGACAGAAATCACAAGGAGAAAAAAGAAGCAGAAAAGATCTGCTCTGGTGAATTTCATTCTTCTATAGTGTTCATTCAGTGCCTAGTAATTCAGGCTGGAATGTGGATGCACCTGGGTTTGAGTGCACTCCCTCTGACATAAAAGCAACACTGTAAAGCACGAAACTTCTAACAAATCATATGCAAAACAATTTTAGTTACTGCCTAGCTATGAGAAAAACCTTGTTCTTAGGTGCTCAGATAGAGAAACTGAGAACAGCTGTTGGAGTTGCCGAAGATGCTGAGCAATTGTTGAGTGAAGCTGTTATGGCAATTGACAAAATCACACTGCATCCTGCAGGCTTGGAGCTGTGGCAGAAGGTTTAGGTTGGATATCAGGGAAAAGTTCTTCCTCCAGAGAATGTTGGGCACTGAACAGGCTCCCCAGGGAATGGTCACTGCCCCAAGGCTGCCAGAGCTCCAGGAGAGTTTGGACAATGCTCTCAAGGATGCACAGGGTGGGATTGCTGAAATGTCTGTACAGGGCCAGGAGCTGGACTGGATGGTCCTTCTGGGTCCCTCCCAACTCCAGATATTCTAAAATTCTATGGTTCTAAGGAGGGATTCCAGAGAAAACTGAAGGAGGAACAATCTGGAGTGAGAAGCAGAGGACAAGGCATTGTTGACTGAGCAGTTTAACACACCAGCTGTGTCCTGCAGGGACAGGACTCTGTGAACAGAGTGTGCAGAAGGCCACGTGGAGAGGAGAGGAGAGGAAAGGAAAGGAGAGGGTGACTACAAGTGCAGCCAGAGCTCACTGAGGACTGAGAGCAGCATGTGGGTTAAGGGAGGACAAGTAAAGGCAACTGACCTCTGAGGAGTCTCCAGAAAAGAAAAGGTTTTTTTTTCTGTGCGCTTGAAATACTGATTTTCTGACTGTACCAGAATGATCAGTTAAAGAGCTTGTCCTGCAAAGTTAACAACCTCAAAGGATATCATTAAGCATTCAGCCTCTAAGCGTGTTAGATCTCTTCAGAGGCAGGAAAATGGAACAGGGTGATAGTATGACTCATGACTTTCTACTATTAGGTATGACAATCCTGTAGCTGTAGAGACTGAGACTTGCATAACCTCCTTCTTCCAACTCCAAAACTGAAACAGCCAAAACTGCCAGTGCAGCTGCACACACTGTAAACTGGTTCTTCCATTCTTTCCCCAAAACCACTGTTAGTTTAGAAAGGTAACAGAAATCACTGTTGAAGTGATGCATCCTACACTTCATCACTGTCTGAAACAGGATTTCCTCACCTCTCCTGGTGAACACGCCACAGACACAATTATGCCTAAAGCCATCTAAAGAAACCCCTTCTCTGCAGCTCTTCCTATCCAAGGCTCTTGGTACTCCCAGAGAGCTGCTACACAAATGGATTTCATCTAACTTAAGAGTGGCAGAAGAAAAATCTGTAGGTCTTAAACATAACATTAAAGCACAGTGACATCAGTGATGTCTCCTTCAAACCACTGACACAGCATCAAATCTGTTCTCAGGCTGCCTCTCTCTTCAGTGAGGGATGATAGGGTGAATTTGCCTGAGCGTTGGGAAGGGAAGTTTGCTGTGCTGTGCAGAATTAAGCACTGGTACTGCAGTAAGACCAGGGAAGGGGCAGGAAGCATGGAAGGGTGAGGAACACAGGATACATGCTGGAGACACACAGAACAGACAGAAACTAAGTGGTTAACAGCATTCACCAGGAAACTCAGTAAGACTGAAAAGCCTGACATTTATTGCCAGTAAAGCTGCTCTGGAGGCAGGCCTAGGAACACTTGTCAGTCAATCAGTCCAACTAATCCAAGCCTAGACTTAAGAGTTCTTCTAATTCACAGGTCAGAAAGGCATCTAGATAGAAATGGAATTTGCTGGATAACCACTGGCAGAACATGCAGAAGCCTCAGGTTGTCTTCACATGCACTGAGACTTCTTCTCTGTCATCAAGTATATACTAAAAATACTGGTTTTAATCTTTTGGCGCTGTCAGGGGAACGTTTTTTCTTTAAGGCCAGGTCCGTTTATGGTTTTATATGGGAACAGTTAAGTAGGGAGCTCTTTGAAAACCCTGATACAATATAAATATTTAATCCTTAAGTAAATCCACTGGACCTTGCTCCTCTGTTCTCAAGCTTAGAATCTATCAAAGTCAGCAACAGAAATTACAAAGTTCTGTTGTAATTCCTAAGAAAACAAAGGAACTCTTCCACAGGCCAGAGGTTTAGCAAGCACATTTGAAGACAGCAATACACACTCACATGAGCAGAAGTTACACCCACACACAGACACTGGTGGGATGCAGGGGATGAGAACTGGAGTCAGAATTCACTGCAAAGGTTTGGGTGGCAGCAAAATGTTTGAGTCAGTGAGGTATTTCTTTTACAACTACTTTCAGACACACAAATAAAGTCAGCTTTTAATGGAATACTTCAAATGCTGGAAAGCTTAAAAACTAACTTCTTTCATAACGGTGTAATATTTACCATTTCAATGTCTCCAAACATCACTACAAAGTAAAATGCTCATTACTTCATTAAATTGATCTTCTTGCTGTGTCTAGAAAGGGATAGAAATAGGATAAAATCCTATGACAGGCCTGTCACTTTTAATTATTTCATAGCTGGGTGCTTTTTGTATTTCTCATTGATTAAATTAGAACAACGGTAAAAGTAACTTTATGAAGTTTTCCATTCTCAAAATTATTGATCTCTCTGACATGCAAGTCAGAGCTATTAAACACAATGATCTGGTTGTACTCTCCATTCAGAGGAGCTTTGCAAACTTGTTTGTGCAAAGGAACATCTGTTCAGGCAGGGCAGCTTTCCAAATTTGCTCATCTATCTGGCTGCCATAACAGCTACGCTGCCATCCGTCACCTGCCACCAAAGCTGCAAATGACCAGGAAGTTCATGAGGGAAAATAGCTCTTATCTTACAGCCACTCGTGGATAATTCCCAACTGTAACTGCAAATATTAGCAATGCTTCCTTTCCCAGTCCTCTCCCGAGATTAACAGACGGTAAAAGACACAAAACCTGAAAAATCCTGGCTCATAGGTGAAAGACTGCTCCTGCCAGTAGAATCCAGGATTCAGGCCCTCTCTCCAAGCCACCTGACCCTCCTGCCACCATCAGAAAAACCTCCTCGTTTTTTCACAACAGCCTGGGAAAAAAAAAGGTGTGGATTTGCCTGTTTTCAATTGCAACAGTCATCTAATTGGGACAGGACTCGGAATCTTTGTTGCCCAAGACATCTTATGTGGCACAGAAGGTGTTACCTCCTTCTCTTCATCAAGAGAAGGAGGTGACCGAAACAGGGTATCCCTTAAAACATGGGAAGCTGGACAGAGCAAAGCAGATCCAACCAATATGGTCAACATATATTCTCCTCTTTATTCAGTCTAAAATGGCAAGTTATATACACTTCAAAATAGTTTACAATTACAAATATTTTCTCATTGGCATACAGCATAAGGAAAAATGCAAACAGACATTGTTTATCTCATTCTTAAGGTGGCTAAAGTGTTCACACTACACACTATACCTATTAATACCTATAAAAACCACTGTCCTACAATAATACCTTAACATAATTTCTAACTGTGCCACAGGCTTCACAGGCCTAGATCTGGGGCCCAGGCTGGGGTAGCTCAAACCTCAATTCAAATATAAATCATGCCCTTGCTCTCTGAGAAATTCTGGTACAGGTGACACCTTCATCTCCCCTCCTTGCTCCAGGGGCCTTCCCTCCGTGCACGTCTTTGACTCTTCCTGTCAGAGCACACACTTGTTTTGCCGAGCACCAGCTGGGCTCTTCAGAAATCTGATGTCACCAAAAGGGACTGAATTGCTGGCATTCTCTGCCATGAATCTCTGCAGCCCCCTCCACAGAAGGGCAAGGCAAGTCCTGTGTCACTGCACGGGAGTGACCATCGTGTCGACTACTGGGGTCACTGGCCAGATTTAAAATCTTTCACACAAACACAAATTAATTCAATGTATCCCCTTGGTGATGGCAGCCTTGTCTCCTCTGACTGGACATCTTCTCCTTCTCTCTCAACTATTAGGCCTTTTTTACCTGCTTCAGCTCAAAACGTGGTGGGATGTGGAGCAGAAGCAGCAAAAAGCACCCAGGAGTCCTGGGTGACTGCAGAGATAAGAAGGAAAGCACAAAGCTCTCTGGCAGTGAACAATGAATATTCTAAAATATTTCTAGACTACAGGAAGAAAGGAAAAAAGAGAGATGAAAGCTGACCTTGCTTCCTCAACTGAATCAGCAGATTGCAGCTAGAGAGGAGGAGGGGCATGTTTGTTCTCCAAACAATAAAACACAACAAGCACACATCATTCTACAACTACCATTCTTAACAGCACTCTTCACACAATGCTCTTCTGTCACACATTAAAACCAGATCCTTTGTTTTAACTAATAAAAAACCAAAACACCAGTGTAAGAAAACAACAAACCAACCCGAAAAAACAATCCCTTCTTCCCACAACAAAACAAAAGCACCCGAAGGCAATCCCAACATTGTCAGTGCTCTGAAGACATGATACACTCACCAAAGCAAAACAGACAGAGATGTGTTTACCAAACCCTTTCATTTGTAGCATCCAAACCACCAGCCAAGGCAAGAACATCCTGAAATGACCCTGAAGCAGCAGAGGACTGCAGGGATAACCTGGTCTAGCTGTGATCAAGCTGCTTCCAGCACCAGGAGTGCTAAAATCCCCTCCAGACAGCACTGCTCCTCAGTTAATTAACACTGCTCATTTAACCCACATGCCAGCTGACACTCTGGATGTCCCTTTGAAGCTCTCAGCTCACACCGTGCCAGACTAAGGTGCAGCACAGACACAACCTCTCAGCCCTCTCATTTTAACATCTCCATCTCCAGCAATCTCCCTGCACAAGGGAAAGGGAGCACCTCAGCCAGCAGAAATACCAGGCTTGGGGCAAACTCATCCTGCTGCTTGCCCCAAGCCCAGCAGAGCAGTGGATTTGAATGCTGGGGCAGTCATTTTGGATCTGCATGAAGAAGCAGCCCAGGTGGCAAGCAAACAGATGTGAGTTGAAAGAGAGAACACGAATACGAACATGTGCCACACTTAGGGCTGCAAAAGACTTAGAGCTGTGGGCAGTACCTTCCTATTTTGATCATTTTACAATCAAGGAAATGGGTCTTTGCAACACAGAGACAATTCCTCTTCCTCACCAGGAAGACTCTCAATTTTTAATAAGTCAAACCATATTTTGACTCGATTAAGCTTTCAAATCAGAATTCATGCCTCAGCAATTTCCTGCCCCTACCTGCTGACTGTCAGCTTGCCCCATTCACCAGCAACACCAAAGAGCAGAGTTCTGTAAAGACAACTTAAAAAAACCCACTAACACACACCAAAAAAACACCCCAAAACTTGCCAGATTCTGCCAGGAACTTGTAAAGCCAATAAGGGGATGAGGGTGGATGGGGAGGAGGACGGGGAGAGGAGATGGTGGATGTTTCCTCCTCTTTGCATTGTCAGAACAGATTTTGTCAGCAACTGAGAGAAAGTTTCAATAACAAAACTTATTTTTGCTTTGTCACAACTTAATTTGAACCCATGTTCTGATGAGGAAGTGTGTGACTACAGGAGTAAATTCTGCCTACTGGAAGTCTTACCACATGGGTACCATGGCAATGAGACAGGAACATAAGATTCTCCTAAGGAAAACAAATGCAGCTCGGTTAGGAGAAATGCAGCCAGGAGAAAAGATCAAATCCATAGCATCAATATTATAAGAAATTGCCAAACAACTGAGTTTTACTCAGTGCTGGTACATAAAAGGGTTTTGACAAACCTGTCATTTCCTTTCTCCAAGTCTATGATATTTTTAGATAAATCTATTAGAATTTTGGTGGTTTTTCTCATAACAAAATGAAAGGTAAAAGGTTTGTTTCATTTCTGCAATATACATTTAGGGGGAGTTTTCCTATGCTAAAGGTTCCATTCCAGTTGGCAGCAGTGTGAGCAGTGTTAATGTGTGAAGCCTAAGATAAAGTCTACTGTCTCAGGAAGGGCATGGTGACAAGAGGCAGTAAAGCTTGTCATTACAGGTCAGCCCTCATCCTGAGCTCTGTCCCCAGCGTGATCCACCTGGAAACAAGTATCTCAGATACTGTGTCTCATCTAGATGGATAGGATCTGATTTTGGCTACAGAGACTGAAGTGCTTTGTACCCACTGCAAACTGATACTTCACCAAAACTGACACAGGACCTTCTTCCTAGATTGGTTCCTTTAACAGGAACCAGTGCTCTCCTGACAAGAGAGCAGGAGGAATCCCAAGCAAAAGTGAGAGGGAGATGAAGTTTGGCAAGAAGAAAGGGTGTAGGAGCAGGAAGGCATCTGATGCACACCATAATGAAACATCAGTGAGGTGCAGGAAAGGAGACATATGCTCCCATTCCCAGCTGGCTGACAAACGTGTTTCCAACCCTGAGGCTTAGGGCTGTTTCAAAAGCAGCTGGCTGGCAATATAGGAAGTTCTCCTAAGGTGAGGAGAGTTTTTCCAGGACTGACCAAAGAATAGAACTCATGCTCCTTATTACCTGCTGGGAAGAGCCAGGTCTACAGGCTTGATTTAATGCAAAACCTGGGTGATGTGTTTACTAGAGCAGCGTGCATTGTCCTGGTGTGCAAGGAAGACAGCCCAACACTTGATGCTACCACAAGACTTGGTGTCTGCTCCTTGAGCAGAAATTGAGAGGCAAACCAGAGAAAATCTTAGTCACAATTCCACTTGCAAAGCCACTGCAGATAAGCAACTGAATTGTCACTGCTGTGTCTCCAAAACGAACAGATATTCTCAAAACTATGTTCATTACATGTCACAGGTTTACTAACAGATATTCTCAAAACTATGTTCATTATATGTCATAGGTTTAGTACTTAAGGGTGATAAGCAGACATTCAAAAGGATGGAGAACCACAACTGTTTTATTTCAAAATTCAAAAAGTTAAACAGCTTTTCTTTAAGTATTATCACTTTGATTTATCACTTGGGGAAAGGTGGGCTAAGAACCTGGACAGTTTCCCTCCTCAAATTCACAGGCCAGTAATTTTTTCCTCTCTGATTTTTCAGATAGCACTGAATTCTAACAGCAAATAATCTTATCCAACAACTGCAACTTCACCTGTGTAATCCACCCAGAGACGGTTTGTTTTCTTTGATGTCTCAAAATACTGTAGAAAACCAACTAATCCTTGCTTAGGAAAGGAGAACAGAAAGAGAACTTGTAGAAGGAGGTTCTTTTTGTTCTGCCCAGCTCCCACCTGCACCCGGAGACAAAATTCAGAAGCAGAACTGGGGAAGTATGGGGGACAGAAATGTTTCCAGCCATCCACATCTGAGCTGCAATGTGCTCCCCTCCGCCTCCTCATTGCCAGATGGGTGTGAAAAATCAAAATGTGGAGTAACTGCTTGGGTTCTAGCTTCTCCCTCCCAATCCACAAAGGAATGCAGCCTCTTCATTTATCTCCAGGCTTCTCTTACCTGCCAGTGCATGTGTTGTGGTGTAGCAAGGTGGAGGACACTTAAGAGATGTGCTATTATCTGCAATCTCTGCAAAATGCTATCAAGAGCAGGACTCTCCCTTTCTGTATCTCCTGTGTTAATTAAACATTCCTTTAATCAATGGAAAAATCAGAAACTATACTACTGCTTGTGCTATTTTCGCTTATTGGAATAGCAAACTTATGTTACATATGTGCCTTCAACTCTAGTTTAAGACTGCAGAGACTCTAAAGAGGTAGCAATTTTAACCATAATTTAAAAAACCCTCTTGACTCCAAGAATCTTACTCTTAAGTATCATTAATATAGACTCAGTGACATTTCCTATTGGACATAAACAGCCAGAGAAAAGAAGGACAAGACTCCCCTCCACTGGAACAAGATCAAGTATTACAGGTACCCATCTACGGACACACATTTTGCCTTTTACAGCCCATGACTGCACATGCCACAGAGGAAACTCATTTTTCATGTATCTTTCACTGACAGGGCTGTTGAAAGATGAACTGTCTGCCCCCAGTTGTTATATTATTCAAATTCTCTTAGCCTCCTACCAGAAAAGGCTGGGAGAAGTGGGATTGCTCAGCCTGGAGAAGAGAAGGCTTTGGGGTGACCTCACTGGAGCCTTCTGGTACCTGAAAGAGCCAACAGGAAAGATGGGGAGAGACTATTGACAAGTGCCTGGACTGACAGACAAGGGGGAACAGCTTCAAAATGTCAGAAAGTAGGTTTAGATCAGATAGCAAGAAAAAATTCTTCCCTGTGGGGATGGTGAGGCCCTGAACAGTTTATCAAGGGAAGCTGAGGCTGTCCCCTCCCTGGAAATGTTCAAGGCCAGGTTGGTGGGGCTTGGAGAACCTGCGTGGAACTACTGGAAGGTGTCCCTGCCACAGGCAGGGAACTGGAACAAGATGATCTTTAAGGCCTCTTCCAAACAAAATCATTCTATGATTCTGTGATTCCATATCCAGTATGTGGGAAGCATCTGCTGAGCAAAGCAGATGGCTGGCTAGAGACCCTTAGAATAATACCACAGCTCTCCCAATAGTGTTTTCCTCACCTGGCATACAGGACCCCACAACCTAGATTTGGTAACAAGAGCAGCATTTCCCAGGAGGCTGCAGGAAGAAGGGGCTGCTGGAAGCTGGTTCCCTGGTTGCATTGCTTCTCCATTCCATCACACCTTCAACAAAAACATGGCTGAATCTTCCATATTACATGGGCAAAGGACTGATTGTGACACTGCCCTCAAAAGCCCCAGAGAGGCACAAAGGGTACTCCAGAGCTCACCTGCAGTTCATGTAACTTGTTTGGTCTGCACTTATCTTGCTATCTTTGTTACATCCTCCAGTGTTTCACAGGCACCCCAAATTATGTTAGGAACTTTGCCTTATCATGGGTGTGTGCTGCTGCGCCCACAGGATGTGGAGAGACAGAAAGGCAATTTTTTTTCCCAAGCAATCCCAAGGTGGACTGAATCTCTGCATCAACAGTTTAGAGTGCACTGCCCAGTGAAGACATCCTTGTCGTGCTGGTGTGCAAGGATGAGCAGTTTCTTTCCAACACCTACATCTAGATCACTTTCTCCCTTCATGGAAAAGCAGGTCCCTGCATCACACAAGGATTCTGGCTCCTATTCAAGAGCTGCCTTATCTCAAGGAACAGCTGGCACTTTCACCTACTCAAGCAGGCCCCTGTACTGCAGAATTCACTTGGCAAAAGGAAGGCACTGTAAGCAACCAGTCCATCAAAGCTGCAGATTCCCATTTTAAGGCTGATACAATGGCTGTGATGATAGCAGCTGATAAAGCAACAGAGGGGTAAGACCATGCCAGAGCAACCAATGATTCTAATGGAAGTGTGGAAGATGGTAAGATGAAGTGTTTATCACTTTGTTATTGCTGTTGCCTGATATCAGGAGGAAAATAAAGGTGGGAGAATGTATACAGGTATCTGATACAAGATGCACAGCCCTTCCCACTTTACAGCCCCTACAAACCTCATTTTTAATTACAGTCTTGCTACTAGATTGATCAGGTTGGAGAGAAAGAAGAAAAAGAGCCAGCAGGCAGAGGTTTTTATACTAACACATACCTACCAATATTTTACGAAAAAAGGGCAAAGAAAACAATGGGAAAGATGTCAGCTAAGTGTCATTTATGTTTGTTAAACATAAATATGCTTTTTCTCCATCAGGACCTATAACTTGTAGCCCTTTCTTGGAAGAGAGAGAAACAACTTACAGCTCCAACTTTGGTGCTACTAATTTTTTCAGTGACTTAAGAAGTTCCCCTTGGTATTCCTACAGTTTTGTATTCTGTAGGCATTTGGGCTTCAAATGGAGATAACTGCGAATCAAGTAATTTCCTCTGTGTGATTTAACACTGCAATTTCTTTATAGTACATCTGTAGGAGTGAAACTATCTCTTCCAGGGGTGAAAAGGTGTGATTCTCAGTCTAAGAAGCCATACAAATCTAAAAAACAAGGAGGTGACATCATGACTGGCAGAAAACAACAAGCTGGTTTTTATCAGAGAAACAGTGGTTTTCATTCTGTTAATGCATTTGAGAACGTTTACCTGCTTGGTACAGAAAACTACAGAAAATCCTGTTTTCCAATTCACATCACTAAACTGCAGCCAAGGGCCCAGAACTCATTATTTAAGTCTACATCAGTATGAAGCAGTGAAACAGTTCTTGACCAGAAACCCCCAACTGTTTAAAATAGTACCTGGAAGGAAGGAAGTTTTGAAAGTGAAAGTATGCATATCTGGAAGAAAATATATTCCAATTAGTTCTACTTAACACATTATGGCAGGAACAATAACTTATGCATGGCAGTTCTGTAATTAATTATGTGCACCTATCTGACAAACCCAGTGTGACAAGTATCACACGAGCTTTTGTATAATAAGCTACCTGGGAAAAAAAAACACCCTCTAAATATCATGTATGTATTTGTAATCTTCTTTTGCTGATAGGAAAACATGCATGGAAATGAAAAATCTATTTTAATATTTACTATTCAAAAATTTAAAAAGAGGCTCAAGCTAGCAATCTACAATGTATCATCTTCTGCTTATTTTACGATATTGGAGTGGAGGGGGAAGCAAAGGAAAACTTTCTGTAGATCTCATTTATGGAAAACATGGCATTACATAAAAAGTCAATCACAGCAGGATTCCTTCCATTTCTCAGATACACTGAAATGCTTCTAGGAAACCATATTAAGAGTTATGTTTAAGAAAGATTTATGACTTCTTAAGAACTTCTAATTAAGCTTCCCACCCTTCCATGGTATTTCTATGAAATATCTTTAAACAGCATTGAGCAAATGCCTCCAGCTATCCCTGTCAGGCTGCCTTTTAGTTTTCATCCTTCCAGCTACTGTGGAAAAGGAACTTAGTTTATCTCCCAAGTTTAAAAAGCCCTCATTCCTTTTCCCTTCCCACAGGTAGAGAGGGGATGGAAACAGGGAAATTCTTACCATCTCCAGCAAGTGGATTTGCTAGGTGCACATACTGCAGGTGAATGACAATAAAACTCCAGGTTAGTAGCATTTGACCTGCCAAATCAGTGGATTTGAAGCAAGGAGAGCTAGGAATGGAGCAGCTTCTCAGTTTTCTCCGCTGGAAATCATTCTTTGCATAGTTTACAGTAATGATGTTTTCAGCCTGACACTATCAAATTAGCAGGCAACAAACACTGGTTTCCTGCCACTGATCCAGGTCCCTGACTGTGGCCACAGACACAGAGACTCCTGGGGGGGGTCTATCAATCACTGCCAAAATCTGAAGGTACAAGGGACAGAGAGAGAGAGATAAAGGCAATACATTGGAATTTCCAGAAAGATACTGTAATTTCCACAAATCTAAAAAGATTCAGAAACACTGCTTATGCCAATTCCACCAATTTACTGCTTGGGAAAGGGAGGGACTCATACTGTGCACCACACCAGGTGCTGGAACTGGAAGGCAGGGTCCTGAGCTGAAGATTTTATAGATGCTGGTACCTTCTGCTGTTTTTCATGTCATCCTACCTTGGGGCAGTATGAAACACATAAACAGTCAGTAAACGGAGTAGATGACAAGTCTTGGAACTTATCTGAATTTTCCGTGTCTTTGCCCTTAGGTTTGATGCTGTAATTCAAGATTGCTCTCATGTTACCACGCCTACACACTCTTATCTAAACCTAGCCTCACCCCTTGAAGCTTTCACTCCAGCATTGATTAATAAATAAAAAAGAAAATACTCTAATTTTTCTGTATTGGTAGATACACAGCTTCAAGAAAAATACAAGATCAAGCAGAGTTCAAGAGGAAAGAAGAGCCCCCAGAAAGCCAAACAAACAGCTATCATTAAACACAGTTATCTTTTTAGGTTCTCTGAGAGAGGGGTCATAACAACCTTGATGTATTAGCACCACTGAGACACAAGATGAAGTCCCTGTGGTGTTCCTGTTGCCACATGGGATCTCCTTCTCTTTGAGCCTGTCATGCTGGAATGCTGCATACACATTAAGAACTATTGCTCTTCACCAGAAAGGCAAAATACCATGTCTGCTAGAAGCCAAGGCAGTTATTACTGCATAATGCTTTGTTATAAACAAACAAACAAACAAACAAACAAACAAAGGATAAGAAGATATTCCTTCTCTTCTTTCCTTTTCCTTTCTGTGGTGAAAATTCTTCAAAAGAAGTCATTCTTCAAAAGAAAGCATTCTTGTTCATCTTTTCTTATGCTTACCAGTATAAACAAGAAAATCCCTTAGAAAATAAGTAAGATGTTTCAGGAAACACATGACATACCAAAAATATGAACAAACCCAAATGAAAAAATGTGTATACATCTTTTCTAGTTTATTCACCTCTGACTTTGCAGCAAGTACGTTTCCATCCCTGAGACCTGCTAGAGGGCAGAACATGTGGGACGATAATGGGACAATTAAAGTTTTGTCAGGATTTTTAAAAAGAGAGACAAAGTAGTATGAGTGAAAGAAGACAAAAGTAGTAAGTCAGCCTGAACACAGAGTCGTGATTGCACTGTGGTTAAGAGGTACATTTATCACTAATTCCAAAGATCATTAATTTTAACAACTGTTCAACTGAGCCAAAACCCTTTAGAGTTAAAAAAAAGGGTTAGTGCCTTGGCAGGGATGTAAAAAATCCCACCTTCCATCCTCTTACAGGTGTTAAACAAATTAGGAAAGAGGTGTTTGTCTTATATGCAGGGCACATATACATTGTATGGTCATAAACTCACAGAATGGTTTGGGTTGGAAGAGACCTTAAAGGCCATCTCATTCCAACCCTCTGGCATGGGCAGGGACACCTTCCACTAGCCCAGCTTGCTCAGAGCCCCATCCAACCTGGCCTGGGACACTGCCAGGGATGGGGCAGCCACAGCTGCTCTGGCAAACCTGTGCCAGGGCCTCACCACCTCACAGGGAACAATTTCTTCCCAATATCCAATCTAACCCTACTCTGTGTCAGTGTGAAGCCATTCCCCCTTGTCCTGTCACTCCAGGCCCTTGCCAAGAATCTCTCTCCATCCCTCCTGTGGGTTCCCTTCAGGTACTTCAAGGCCACAGTGAGGTCACCCCAAAGCCTTCTCCTCTCCAGGCTGAACAATCCCAATTCCCTCAGTCTTTCCTCCCAGCAGAGCTGCTCCATCCCTCTGGTCACTGTGGTCCCTCCTCTGGACTCACATGAACAGGTCCGTGTCCCTCCTGTGTTGGGGACCCCAGATTCTCTATTCAAGTTTGCAGCACTATTGTGCTCTTGTATGTGTATGGTCAGTAATTCCTAAGGACTTCCTTAATTATTTGTAATTAATATTTTTATCATTATCGGTATTCAAAGATACTACTGTATATTCACAGCAAGATGTAAGGAACACCCAGCAGCCCTTGGCTGCAGTGCCCTTCCAGGAACACTAACAAGCTCCAGGAGCAAAACAACCCCCACAACCCTTTTAAATAATTTGAAAAAGGTCTGCAATAACCAAAAAACTTTCCTAATTTATGCCAAAACCTGTCATTTTAGCTTTTGACACCATGCCCATCCCATGAAAAAACCACTTTAATCTTAAATACACAGCTCCAAGATCTTCAAAAATGACCCGCACAGCTCTCTGCTCCAGGGAACAGCTCCTCCTCCCAGGAACAGAGGCTCCCAGGGTTTTATCCCTTTCCCTCTCCATGACAAACACCCTATTGTCCTGGGCCAGGCACTGCCCACAGAGCAGCAGTGTTCGGGCACTGAGGATCCTTCGGAGGCAGGCAGAAATATGCCAGAGGACAACACTTGCAAAAGTTGTTTTATTGGAATTTTTCCAACTAGATCTGATTATTAGATCCCATTCTGCCATATATGTAAATGGATTGGCTGAAGCTGTAATACACAGTGCCTGGCCAAGTGTCAAAACAGTTTCAAAGGCACGATTTTGAGTAACAGTGACAAGGTGGTTGTTTTGATTCTCCCTGGCACTTACGGGGAGCAGGTCTTGGTCAGATGAAATGCATGACAAAAAAATTATCCAATGTTCATAAATTCAGAAACAGTTCAGAGTTAAAAATCAGAAAGACAGCATGACAAACCAAGTTAATATATTCTCAAGCCAGCCTGAAAACTGACTTTCCCGAGGAATTTTTCCTTCTGCGCAGTTTCACTCAGAATTAGCAAAATACAAATTCCTAACTTTTCCATCTCTATTCTGAGCCTGACTTGTGAAATGAATTTTGAACAGTAGCTTTAAAAAACTTTTGAGTTGTCTGAAAGGAAGCCTGTTAGAGAAATGACTATGTTCCATAATGTTATTAGGTTTTAGCTGCTCTCATGAATCAAAGAAATGATACCAGGAGTGCTCGGCTCCAAAGCCAGTTAGGAATTATGGAGATGGTGCTGCCCTTTCCAATCTTCAAATGCACATTTATCAGGTCTTGTGGGCCTTTTACAGCCTAGTGAAGCTTTAATTCTAAAAGATACAGACATACAGCTTAGTGGAAGTGGCATCTTCAGTCTCTGTTTTCTTATCTTCTCAAAAACAGCTTTGAGAGTTAAGCACATGGATTTTGCAGAGTGCTGCACTCTCATCCCCCACTTTTATCAGCTGTTCAGCCCTGAATAGCAGTTGGGTATTCACTGTGTCAGCAGCACTGCCCTCCAGGAGCTGCATCCCCAGCCAAACCTCAAAAGAAAGAATCACTTTTTGGCACAGGCAGCTCCTCACAAGCTGCTCCACCTCCTGCCAACCACTTTGGGTCAAGGCTCAGCTTCCAGCACTCAGCCACAGGAGATGCCACCAACAGGGGCACAACTGAGGCTCTCGACCCACCCAGTTCCTCTCATCTCAGAGCAGCATCCAGAAATAGCTGGAGAGATCTGCAGTGGTTTAGGAGAAGAGCCACTTGTGCTCTGTTAGGATTTTTAGGGCAGAACTGGAATGCATCTTCTGACAGGGAGAACTTCTGCCTCGGAGGGAAATGCTCAGTGGGAGCTGGTTTCTTTTAACACCATTCCACAATGTGGTCTGTGGCACCTGAGGTTTAGCTGCTCCACAAGCATGGAGCAGAAATTCCTCTTGGTTGTCAAGTATTTGACTCAGATCACACTGAAGCACATCTGGCATGACTGGGATAAAAGAGGTTTTACTTTAATGTACTGTTTAGCATGGGGAAAAAAAAAACAAAACCTATGAACAATCAAAGTGCCAACCACATCCAAAACTAGATTTAATTGCAAATTAGCAATTGCAAACTAGCAAAATTAAGCTGTTCCAAAATATTTAATGCAGCCAGAAAAAAGAGAGTAGATGCAACGGTTCACCAGAGACTCCCCAAGATACATAATTTTGTAATTAATGACAGTTTCCTGTGCTTTGGGGTGCAATGTGTATCACCCATCCTGGAATGAAATACAGGTTTTGTTTTGTGGTTTTATTTAAGCAAACTGTTGACCACAAATAGAGGAAAAGAAGTTATGCATTTATATGTCAGCAAAATTAATGGTTTTCTAAGAAATCTTTCAAATCTCCCAACTACCAAATCAAGTCCCATAAAGTAATTCAAGCATGCTACAGGCTATACCCTACACAACAACATGCCATTTCTTAGAGTAAAACCAAACCAAACCAGAAAAACCTCATTATCAGGTTATATAACTCTGTTTCCATTGGAAGATCCCCTCAGAAGCACAAGGGTGAGCAGGAGCAAGCTTCTCTCAGGAAAGCTGGTGAAGGCCTTGGAGCACGAAGTGCAAGGATTGTTCCAAGTGCATCATGAAGTTGTAAGTTCAGCACTAATAAAAGCTCACACAAGTAGAAGATGAAGAAACAAGGCAATTCACATGGGGATAAAGCCCTTGGTGGTCTGTGTTTTGAGTAGTACTGAATTCCCACAGCTGCAGCAAAACTGCAGCACCCCTCAGCCAGCTCGGCCATACCTTCTTCCTCCTTTAATTATTTCTGGACAGACTGCAATAATCTGTAAGAGAGCTGATGTTATACACAGCTGCTGTAAATGCTCCTTAACTGTCAGGATGGCTTTTCACTTCAAGTACTGTTTTCTGAACTCATTTATCTAAAAAGAAACAGCGAAACTTAATTTCTCACATCTAGAATTCATGCTAGAACATAATTTTTTAAGCTTTCTATGTGCATAAAGAGTTTTTTTTTAAAACACATTAGAGAAATGAATCTGTTGTTAAGAAACCTCTTCAAAACAATTCCAGAGAAATTTTGTAACACTCATTTTTGGAACATACTCTGCTTGCTTGACTACATTTCATAAATTATAAATGGGTTTAATTTTATTGGCCTCATCTGAAACATCATTGTTAAGAGTTTCATAATGAATGAGCTCGTAAGAGAATTACAAGGACATAATGCATGCCATAACATAGTGAAGAATAAGACAGGCTGACCTCATTAAATCCATGAATTTGGAAAGTGCTCCTGGTCAGGACAGCATCTGAAGCACTTCTTTCAACTGGACACAAATTATAATGTTCTAAAAGGTTACCACTTCAAAGAGATTTAGGACTATATGCACCTGTTTAGATAACAGGACTTTAGCTGAATAAGACACAAAATATTCAAAAGCCCAAGATGCTTAAATGCAAAATATTAATTAATAAAATACAACACTCTAACTCTTATGATAATTCACACCTTAAGTGAACTTTGATTCTTTGCACTTCATTATTGGACACAGACTGTAAGTACCTGCACAAGTCTGCATAAAAAGAGCAGACACTCATTGGGTTGTTGTTGTTGTTATGCATGCCACACTTCCTTTCCCTTCCTGATGATGAACACCCATCTGCTTTCACTTAGAGGAAACTTGTCAGACAGCAAAATTAAGATGTTCCAAAATATTTAATTTCACTTGGCCTGTGGCAAATAGTCAAAAGAAAGATTACAGCGCTACATGCCCGTCCAAATTTGCAACTAAAAACCATTACACTCCATCATACTTTTAATGAAAATTAAAATGCAAGTGAACTGTTTTGTAAATCAAAATGCTACATATTAGATGTGGAAGTCCTTGGAACAGAGACAATAAACACTCCCTACTCAAGAGAGCAAAAACCAACAAAACAAACCCCTTAGGAGATGCTTATGTATTGGACTGCTAGATCTTAATTCAAAGTTCACCATGACTGCGTTGAAACACATCATTCCAGGAGCTGTAACATTAATTAAGATTAAATCACCAGCAGCTAAATGGTGTTTATAGATAATAAAACTGCACAATGCCCACAATCCCACACACAAAGCCACATAAAGCCACATTCTGGTTTGAAATGGTAACTACCCAGACCAAATCTCCTAAAAGGTGTTTAGACATATACCACTAAAATCTGAAGTTTACAGATGATTGCCACGTGAGGCTGGGGAAAAACTTGTTTTATTTCCCTTTCCATCTTCAGCAACATTACAAGAGAAGCTCAAAATGAAAACTGAGGAAAACAAGGGGTTGTAAGACAACTGATAAATTAAAATTCTCGCTCACGCATGAGCCTGTTGGTTCTCTTCTTACCCCTTTCTACTTCTAAAATACAAGCACCCAAAGTCTAGGGAGCAAAAGAGCATTTGACTGCATATCACCAAAATTTGGTATTCTGGTAAAAGCTTTGAGAGGACAACGCAAAGCACACTGTGCCCAAAGGAAACAAGGTGCTTAAACGTCCCTAAACCAAACAAACAGGAAAGATGAAAATGAAAATTACACAGAGTTCAGCCAGACCTTGTCAGGATCTTTTTGGGTGAGCTGTAATTGTATTTCACATCAAGAAGAACAGAGAAGATTAAAACAGTTACATTTTCTGACAAGTTTTGTACCCACTGCACAACAATTTTTGCAATAAGTAAACTCCTATGTGATTTTAGTGGCTTCTTCCTTCAACTAAGTAAAACAAACACTGCCCTGCTTGTAAGCAAATTAAATTGACAGCTTATGTATGGAGAAAGTTGAATCTAGAAGAACCAGCAGACATCATCCAACACATCATATATTGGTTTTAGCTGTAGCTACATCAGTTACAGACTATGCCCATATTACAGAATTTCTATCCTTAGCAATACCAGAGCAACATTTGCAGTAACATTTTTGTTGAGCAGTCAGCTCCTGGACTCCCTGATTACATGTGAATTTTGCTCTTCTAGCCTCAATTACTGCAGTGAGAAGACTGAAGCTCAGGAATTCAAACAGATTTGCTCATTTGTCCGATTGTTTTCTCACTCGGTGCTTTCTCATGTTTTTTGAGGACATGAATTATGTCTCCTGAATAGCCAAGCCTGGCAAAACTAGTGCCATTTGAGGATAAGAGAATCTAAGGAGAATCATCCCTGAAGCTAAATCAAAATGTCTGTGAGTCAGGCACAGAGGAAGGGTTCCAAGGTTACACACTCCCAACTCATCTGCTCAGTTTATAGGCTTCATTAAACAAAACTGAATTTACAGCAGGCAAATTCAAAAAGAGAAGTGACAGTTCACTGTGCAGTTGTATTTACACAGCATTTCGTAACACTTTTTAGCAAGAAAATGAAGCATTTTCAACAACTTAAAAAAAAGCCCTAAACTAATACAGTCAACAAGCTTCACACCTGAATGAAAACCATTTACTTGAGTCATTTAATAAACTTACATTCAGCATGATAATGCACTTCCCTTTCAGTCTGCACCATACAGGAACTAATACCCTCTGGCCTTTGGAGGATACACAAGGCAGTTTTGAGGCATTAGATCTACCCAAGTAACTACCATGTAGGACAGTACACTCCCTTTACTGAGCCTTTGAATTATTCTGGTTCATAAAATGATGCTGAATGCCTTCACAATTAGGAGATTTAGTAAGTAACACAGAAAACCAAAGAAAGCTTTACCTTCAAACTTGGCCAAACTGTGTTTCTGCAGTTTGTTGCACTTGCAGCATGCAGACTGACTCCATCCCATGGCAGGAGGCCACAGAAATGCAAACTACTGCTCCGGTAATGCCTTGTGGTTAGGGGTTTTGCTGTTGCTTAGCAGTTATGAAAACAATCCACTTGACAAGGTCAGAATTCATGACCAAGAAGTGTGGCAAGCAAAGCAAAACATATATAGAGCCCTATCTTCTGAAGTACCAGCTAAGGCCTTAAAAAGAAATTATATGTAGTCATGACATTAAGGTTGCAAATAATGTATTGTCTAGTAGGAAATCAAAACAAACCCTGGCACTTTTTTGTTCCCCCTAAGTTATCCCACACTGACGCACAAAGAAGAGATTTCTGCTGGTTACTAAGTTCTCTAGTTTACTTAAACACCTTTTTTAACCAGGAGAAAAGTAAACCAAAAATCTTCAGTGACCATAAACCAATGCACATCACTCACTCTGATGAAATTCCATCGCAGATTGAATCAATAATAGTAATAATAAAAATAATTATCTAAAAATAACATCAAAATATTAAATTACACCATCCAGGTTATTCCAGCACCAACTGGCAAAGACAGAGTCTGCACTAGCAGAGTGGAAAGAAGTGATAGCTCAGGGTCTTGAGGGCCATGTCCAACATCTCACACATAGGCTTGGCTGGGAGGCAAAACCTGGCTTGCAGCACAGTCCCATATAATACTGCCTCTCCAACTCTACCAATCCACCATCAGCAGCAGCCTGGAGCCAGAGAGAAACCATCCACAAAGACAGAATTTTAGAGAAGAGAGGCCAATGAACTGAGTCTCACATGTGAAGCACGAGACTCAACAGGCCTCTGTCAGAAGTGGTTCACAGCCTTTGGGACCCACATTCGCACATGAGAAGTTTTGCCTACAAATGCCATGTTATACTTTGTTATCTCATGGTGGTGTTCACATAAAATTTCCATTAGGAACATTCCAAACTCAGAACAGACTGTACACTCATCATGTGTATAAAGTTTATGCTGATTCCTAGGTTAAGTAGCTTGTAACCAGCTTAACTGCAAGATTTAGAAGCACTGGTGTGTTTCCAATAACTCTCAGGTGGCCACATGGTGATGACACTAGTCACACATCAACCAGCTTTGCTTTAAACATGTTTAGGCTCAAAAAATCATTTGTGCAATGTGATGCTCCCTGATGATAAAGCTTTAGCCATATGCTTCACTCCCTCTCCTCTCCAGTGACACAAGTGCTTTTATCTCTACATCTTTTATGGCATGACAACAATCTCCTCATTCCTTTTTGTTTAGGGCACCAAGCACACAGAGAGAGTTATTACCAGGGCTCTTCTGCAGGGGCAGTTTCAGGAGAGGGGAAATTAAGTTACAGCCTGATGTAGTTATGAGTCTGTTCTCAGAACTCACTGAAAAATAAAGAGAAGGGGTGGGATGATATTAACACCATGTACTTTTGGTACATGGGGCTCAAAACCACTTCTCAACTACTCTATGGAGACAAAGCCCTTCAGTAAACTGTATTTATATCACACCTCAAGAGCCCTGAATCTCTCAAATAAAATCCAGTTTAAAGTCTGAGCACAAAGTGGAATTTAAAATGAACAAGCCACTTACTACAAGACAAACAGAACCGAGAAATCCAGGTAAAGCTACAATTTATTTCAAAGCTGCAAACTCACCTCGGAATTCCCAGCTGGGCTGCTCAGAGAAGAAAGAGCAGATCATACCCAAGAAATTAAAACTGATGTTATGCTTTTGTTTTCATAACAATGACCCCTCAGCTTCTTGAGCAAAATGCGATTACACATAACTGATTGCACTCTTACCTTAGCTGCTGTCACTCTGTAGTTCTTAAGTTCATTTCATAAATGCTCTTGCATAATGTATGGGCTTTAACCAACATCAGGTTTGTATATTCTAATTCCTACGTGCATGTGGGTTTATACATGTAGTCTAACAATGAGATTTGCTGACTGCAGTCACACAGTTCACTTCCAGGCAGCACACCCAAGGAGACAGGCAGTGACCTTCCCATCCTGTCTTCTTAGCTACTTCTTGTGCATACCCTTACTTCTGATTGCTGCTCCTAATTCTGGACTGAAAACAGAAATACAAATATAGGCATATTCCTATTACATGAAGAATGTGATTTACCTAAGAAATGTTTACCAGGAACATTTTCTCTTTGAAAGTTATTTTCAAGATGCTCCACACGTAAACAATTTCCTTTTTTTCGTATGCCTCCTCTGAGATCTATACAAGGTCGTAATTAACCCCCAATATATCCAGCAAAGGCAGAGACATTCCTAACAAGAACATTCCCAGTAAAACTACCACAGCAAACACTGATGCTTAAATTTAACTACAAAAAACATATTGAATCCAGAGACTTAAAAACTGTGTTCACATCTAAAAACAACTTACTGAAAAACTGAATTCCTAAAAATAAAATTATTTTGTTGTAATGAAAATTGATGCTTGGTGGAGGATGAATAGGAAAAGCAGGTATTTACTTCATTTGACATTAGGAGTTCATTGCTAAATACAGATATAATTTACTAGATATAAGATCAATGGCAACTTTTGTAATTACAGTCATGGCTTGGAGGGAAATGTTGCTATAGCAATACCAACCATAAGAAGGAAATCCGCATGTACTCAGAGCAGCATTTCTACATTGCATTATTTTTATAGCAAAGCCATTTAGCACAGGAGAGTGCACTAAATCAAGAGTAACACCAATTTTAATCACACAGACACAGTCTGGAAAAGTATTTCACAGAAATATCCTGAATGAGGAAATGATGACCACACATCAAGAAAGGTTTTGTTCAGTTTAGTACTCTCCTTCAGTTTACGCCAATTAAAGTCAAGAATTTAAATCCAGGCTTTCCTAGGCCAATTTCTCCTGGATTCAGAACACAAAACATTTAGGGGTTGGTTGGGTGTTTCCCCCTGTTCTCTACATAATCCCAAGCAACCTACATGAGATCTGATCCTCCTTAAACTGGCTTGACTTAGGTCTGCAGGGTTACTTGGCTCAGGCAGTAAGTGAAAGAAATAAAACTGGTTTGGGACTGAAATCAGCCCTGAAGTGAATACAGGCAGATTTGCATGTTCCTACCCCTGATGCAGCTGGCATCAGTGTTTATCTGAGAGTCAGGTGAAACACAAAGGATGACCAACATACCATTGCAACACCTTTTCCTGGCCAGCCTCAGGGGAGAGAATTCCCACCCACAGGTTTCTGGCAATGGGACTTGGGCTGTGGGTTTGGGGAACCAGGACTTTGGGTGTTTCTTTCTATCTTGTCAAAAGCTGACCCCATTCTGTCTGTCTCCACTCCCACCCTGGATTACTGATAATGTCATGCTCCTAATTATCCTGGCTTTCAGCTGACTATTTTTTCAACTTTCCACGAGTTGCCCTCTTCAATTAAATCTTGCAGCACTCACAATCAATCACAGTCGGATTTAAAAAAAGGATCAACTCAACTGAAAACAATCATCAACACCGATCGCTGAAAACAGATCTATTATCAATCTGACAGCTGATTTGCTCACATCTTTCTCTCTCACTTTTGACAAATTTTGTTTTAAAAACAGATTTCTAGAGTTCTACAGTTCCTAGAACACCTACAAAGAGAGAAGTAATGACCACAATAGATGCAATGCTCGATAAATAATTCAAATTAAATAATTCCGATGAAATAAAAATTACATGGCTTCCTATGTTCATGTGAACATTGTGGTGTTTATCCCCAAGGCATGTCAAAAGAGCAGAAAATTTTAAAGTGGACAGGCAATATAAACCCACATCTCATGCAGAGTTAAGGACTCCTAATACATGGATATATTTCAAGCTGACAGTAAGGAGGAAAACTTTATAGAAGTACTTCCACTGTCCACCATTTCAGATTCACCCTCATGGACACAGGAGTGTCCCAGCTGTAGGAAATTTTTTCTCTGCATTGCTCAGCCCTGATGTCCTGGGCAGAATCACAGAAAAACACAAAAAACCCTGCTGTGATTCTTTGTAGATCAGCAGTTCGATTCTGGGCTTGGAGAAGGATTCTCATCAGTGGTAGGTAAGGTCTGCCACAGCCTGGTCCAGCTGAGCCTCAAAAACACCCCAGGAAAGATTCCATCACCTCTCTGAGTGACATGTTAAAACTTCTGTGCTACTCAGTGGTGAATAATATTTCCTAATGGCCAGTCTGAGCTGCAATTCTCCTTACTTTTACAATCTGCCTCAAACAGGAGTTCCTCTCCAGAGTCATAAGAATTTGTCTTCAAGAAGCTACAGGTTTCTATAAGATGGCCCCTTTGCCTCTTTTTTTGGCCAGACTAAAACAGCCTAAGGATCCTAATCTCTCTTCATTACTTATGGTTTCCATGGCTCAGAATCACCTTAGTAATCCCCTCTCAATTTTCTAAACATTGTGCTTTTCATTTGAGGCACCTCAGGACTGACTGAAGAAACAGAGTACTCAGCAATTCTGAGGACAATTACTCCCCCTGATCTGCTGACCATGGAGACCACTATGCTGTTTGTCTTATTTGCAATGAAAATGCATCACTAACTCATTTCAGACTTGGCAGTAATCATCATATCCCACAGCTTTCCCACAAATGTTCTGTTCAGCCAGCTGCTTCCCAGACTGGGTTGCTGCAAGGAGTTGATCTGCACAGGCACAGAACTTCATGTTTATTCTCACTGAACTTCAAGAGCTTCCTGTTAGCCAAATCTCAGGCTTACCAAAACTCACCTGAATTGAATTTCTACCACTTGATGCACTGAACTCTCTCTTGTGCCAATTTAATGTGATCTATAACTTTTCTCTGGGTGTATTCCATCTCACTATCTAAGTAATTAACAGAGAGGTGACATCACTGGCCCAATCCCCCACAGACCACTTGTTATTAGTCTCCAGTGAGCCATGGAAGACTACATTTTGAACTCCAACATCCACGCAAATTTCAATTAATCTAACAATCCACATACTTCCTCAGTGAGAGATGATAACAAACACTGGAGTCAGCAAGTCACAGGATGGTTTGAGTTGGAAGGCCCTCAAAGATCAGCCAGTTCCAAACCCCCTGCCATGGGCAGAGATACCTTCCACTAGACCAGGTTGTTAAAAGTTCCATCCCTGGGATGGGGCATCCACAACTTCTCTGGGCAACCTGTGCCAGTGCCTCAGCACCCTCACAGCAAAGAATTTATCCACCAATATGCCCACAGCTATGTATTTGGTCATTTAATTACAAAAGGCATTCAAGTTCATCAAATACTTCTTGCGCCAGGTGCATTTGGGTCAACTATTCTTGATTATCTTCTCATTCTTCTCACATTTGGAAACAAATTCCCTGGAGACATGATACATAATATTTCTAGGGGTTGCAGAAGGCTGATTAGCCCTGAACTACCTTTCTTTCTCTTCTAAAAAAGATGGGTGTAATAAATAAAGCCTTTCCCTGATTGTCAGGAACCTCTCTGATATATTTTCATAGAGAATTGCAACTGCAGAATTGCAGTTACATCACCTATGTCTTTCAGCATCCTAGCATCAATCCCAACCAGCCTGACAGATTTGAACATAGCCAGCTTTTTAAAATAGTTCCAAGTAGTAAAATATTCTGTTTCCTGTTCTGCATTGCTTATTCGAGTTCTCCTACACAATCTTTGCTTTTGTACAACACTGCATTTGGAACAAGAATGTATTATGCTTCTTGCTTGGTGGGACAAATTGTAAGACAGGCCACCTCTTGCCCGTGCACTCAATCCCACATGGCTTGGGCTCTGAGGACACAGCGTTTATCCCCATCCTTCTGAAACAGGAAAGGACTCTACCCTCAAGCTCCATGAGCAGCTATCTACCAAAACGTGCTTCTCACAATTAGTCAGTGATATTAAAAAGAAGAGAACGCAAACATTCAGAGCACTGGCCTCAAAATACTGATTAAAGGAGAAGAACAGAGAGCCAGGAAATACCCACAGCACAGAGAAAACTTTCAACCCTTCCCTTAATAGTATCTCCAAAGCAACTGAAGGAATGAAGAAAAATAGTAACTCATCTTTCCGACACATGACCTTAAACTTAATAGGACTAAAATTACCACAATCCACATGGATTCTGCTAGGGTGTGGTTCCTTCAGGGGAACAGCAGAGATCCAGTGAGACTCCCCCTCACTGACACTAAAGAAGCTCACTGTTATCTTGACAGATCTGCCAGGTTACCTTCCTGAATGCTCAGTGCAAGACTGCTATCTACCTTTTCCTCTGACTTTACCAGGGACCTGCTGCAGACTAGTTGCTACTTGTTTCGGAGCTGAGAGACAGGAGGACCCAAATGCTGTCTAATGGCAGCATTTACAGAGGTCTTCAGACAAAGCCCACTGTGTGGCTGCCAATTCTCAGCATCCAGAACAAAAGAAGGGAAGCCATTTCCACCGTATGCAGTTTTTGAAGACTGCTCCCTACTCCGTGTGTTTAGACAATGCACACACTCTGTTACAGAATCCCAGGATGGGTCAGGTTGGAAGGGACCAAGGTGGGTCAACTGGTCCCACCTCCCTGCTCCAGCAGGGCCATCCCAGAGCACAGGATTGTGCCCAGCTGGTTCTGGAATATCCCCAGTGAGGAGACTCCACAGCCTCTCTGGACAATCTGTTCAGGGCCCTGCCCAGGGAAGAAGTTGTGCCTCATGTCCAGCTGGAACCTCCTGGGCCTCAGTTCCTGCCCGTTGCTCTGGTGCCATTGCTGGGCCCCACGGAGCAGAGCCTGGGCCCTGCCCTGAGCCCTCCCTGCTCACAGGGACACACAGGGATCAGGGCCCCTCTCAGCTGGGGCTCCTCTCCAGGCTGGACAGCCCCAGCTCCCTCAGCCTTTCCCTGTCAGAGATGCTCCAGGCCCTAAATCATCTCTGCAGCCTCGGCTGGCCCCGCTGCAGGAGCTCCCTGTCCCTCCTGTGCTGAGGAGCCCAGAGCTGGACACAGCTCTCCAGATGTGCCCCACAGGGCTGGGCAGAGTTAATCAATCTCACGTTCTTTGTTAACAGTGAAGTGGGAAACGCAAGTGCAAAGACAGCACTGCCTTGCTCCTCTTCATTCAGCCTGTGTCATGGCTGGCAGATCTCTGTATCTGATTTCAAATCTACCACATTTACCTGACTTTCACCTACTTTGTACCAATTATTATCACTCCTGTGCTTTGCTATGTTCCCTTTGCTTTCCAGTCCTAATGCCACACTCTCACAAAGAAAATGCACATCTCCAATGAGAGTGTGAATGAACACGGAGTGCAGACTTAAGAGGACCACTAAAACCAGCATTTTCTGGCAGAGAACACTCTTGAGAGGACAGAGACCACACTACCTGTGGCCCAGCATAACTTGTTCTTGTAGCATGCAGTTCTGGTGGAGAAATACTAGTAGAACTTCCACATTTCTGCTAAAACATCAGGACACATGGTCCCCTCCCAACAGTACACAAGACATTTATTGGCAATATATACAGAAATTATTTTATCAATGAAAAAAAACACTAAAAAAAAAAAGAGTTCTACAGTTGTAGGCTTACAGCCTATGAATAGGAAGACAATGAAAACTGAAAATTGATATCTTTTACCCTAACAGTGCACTCACATCAGAATTTCATTTTTAAAGGAATGAAGGTAAATTTCCATAAAGTATGAAAAACATAGCATTTTAAAAAGCTAAGGCAATGAAGTATGACCTTTTCATCATGGAATTAGTTATCTTTACTGTACTTTCCTGGCCTTAATATTCCTGAACTTTCAAAACAATTATCAAATAGATGCAAAATCTCTATTAGTGCAAGTGGAACTTTCTTGTTGGCTAAGATTTTTGCATAGCACAGTACAGAATAAAAACCCATCTACCTATGGGACACTCCAGTGAAAAGTCTGTAAATGATTTAAAGGAAGCTGCTGCTAGCAATTATGAGCACTTCAGATAAAAAGCATCTACAGGATATTTTGGGCACTATACTTTGCTTGGAAAGGACATTAAGATTGCACATAGCAGGTAGGATTTTTGAAGACTGAAAGACGAAAAAAAAAGAGAAAAAATAAGTGCAAGGAAGTGCCCATTTTATTTTATAAATGAGTCAGCAGTACTGGGTGACATTTTTACAAAGCTGCATGGAGCAAAGCACCAAATGCTGCCAGTGCTACTCTAGAGTGATAATATAAACAATACACTGAAAATTATGTCTAGAATAAAAATCCATATGAGGACTTGCATGCATTTCACAAAACCAAATCCTACTGTTTTAATGAATTCCAACAATCAGATGTAATAAAAAATTCAGCTTACTCTTACCAAGGAGACAAGGTACAAGTCTCCTACTCTGTATCTAGGAATGTTATGAGACCTACTTCTAGAATTCCACTTTTTATTTAAGGGCTCACAGTCACAATCACATTAGTCACGCTCAGTGTAGGCGTATGTAGAAACTAAGAGAACTACTCTCCTTGAAGGCACCCTGTCATTTAATGAAAGACTTGCAGTATTGTGACTGTTTTAACATTTTGAACACATGAACCTCAGATCAGAAACAAGTTCCTGTGAAAGGCTCCAGATCACCTCACTTCATCTCCCAGAACAAGACTTACCTAGGCTGCCAGGGAAATTAACTGTTAGTGACAAGCAGAGGAGTTGGGTTTTGATAAATGCAGATTATGTCACTTCAGTAGGCAAGAACTTCCCCATCTTCAAGGATGCAATCTATGGTCAGTAATAGAATCTTTGGCATTGCATATTATTTTTCTTTTTTTCAACAAGCTTATCTAATTTTTAAGGTTAAATACCAACAGCTAGATGTGCCAACCTTTAAGACTGGAAGTTTAAAATCACATTGAATGTCAAGAGCAAAGCCACCTGTCTCCCTGTGTATATCAGCACCCTGGGCTGGGGGAATTCTGGCCTTCCAGAAAAGGTGACAAACGTGTTCACTATTAATGGAACTTCAGCCCATTGATGATTCACCCTGCAGAGGGGCAACTACTGAAATAAAAATACTCATTACTTGAAAACCAATGCTGCAGCAAATGTAGCACTGACAGACAAAAGTTTCCAAGAAGAACCTGAGAATCAAGGCACACACTCCCCGTCCAAGTGGAATAATATGAGCAGCTAATGCATCTGTAGGCTGTGATCGACTTGCTGTCAGAGCACAGTTTAGTTTTGCAGATGTGGCTGGTTCAACAGTATTACTGTGTTGGCAGAGTCCAGAGATTTCATCTTTAAAATATGGGTGGGTTGTCATCACCTCATCTTGGAAGCACACAGTTGCACCTTCTCCTCGATCTGCTTGCTGGAACAACTCTTTGGGGAAAAGTTTATCAGCTGTAAGCAACACCTTATCAGTTCTTGAAAAACCCTGAGCCAGCCAAAGCAACAGGCTTTCCCCTCGGTGGAAAATTCAGCATTCCCAATGGCAGGAAAACAATCTCAGCTCTATATGGGCCAATACAAACATCCAGCAGGAAAAATGCTGGGCCAAAACACCTGAGGGCCCCGTGCATGGAGCATTCCAGTAGAAGGAACTGGTACTTCTCCACAGATGAGCTGATTGGGACCCTGTGGCAAACAGCAGAATGCCAGATTTGAGACAGGTGCCTATAAAGCATGGATTTGAGTGTAAATACAGACAGCTTTAGAACATGGTGGGGATGGGTTCCATTCTACTCTGAGCCAAAGAGATTAATACACAGCTAGGAGACACCACAGAGGAATGAGGGGTTGGGAATAGGCCAAAACAAAGGTGAAGGGATCCACCTCTGGCAGGAAATGAGTCTCTGTGGACACAGCCTGAGCTCTCTCAGCTTAGCAAAGTGACAGCAGAACAAGGCAAAGGAACAAACCACAGTGCCTGGGAAAGGACACAGAGGTTAGGAAATGGGGGAAACAAAAAAATATTAACTGCATTTCCTATGCAGTTAATCCAGCATTTCCTATCAAATCACTATGTTGTTTAGGGTACCCTGAAACCTTAAATTTAAATATAGCAGAAACCCACTGGCTGCTTTGAGGATGCACAGGACAAGGTAGTAGCCATTAAACATAAATGTAAGAATGAAGAAAAATTACAACCATAGCTAGACACTATTATGGCAAATGTTGCTGGTTATCTGCAGAACCACAAAGATTTTCCACTGAGCTGGCAAGTTTGAGCACTGCATCTAGGTGCAACATTTGATGGTTACTTTGGTACACACAGCAGAGCATGGCATGAACACCCTGGTACCCCCAGGCTCCTCACCCTCTCCTCTCTGCAAGTGTCATCAACTTTATTTCAGATGCAAAGAAAGGCACAAAGAAGTGCAGAGGGGATCACTGACATTTTGTTCCATACTAGGAATACCTTGCTCTGGAGTATCTAATGAAGATAAGCAGCAATGAGGACTCAGAGGAGGCCACTGGTAGAAACCAGTGCCATTCAATGTCTGTAACATCTTGACCTGGGATTTCACTTCTTCCTGCAGCAGGGCTCCACAGGGAAGTAGAAGCAGAACCACATCAAAGCAATAATGTACATTACTGGAGAAAGGATCACAGGGCATGTAAAGAGCTAGGCTGAGAAGTTCCAGTGGCAGTCACAGGAATAAAGGAGGATCTACTGCACACACTGCATGGCTGTCAGAGCTTGTGGATGCAGAAACACATCTTTTATCACAAAAGCAAGCAGGTTGTTTCTTTGCAGTCTGCAGGGTCAAAAGCAGAGCAGCAAGGATGCAGTTATATGAGCTGAGAGTTAACTAAGGGTGTAATTCTGCCTGTCACATTCAATTTAGGAATCTGAATACATTTCACATGAGTTTGGGTGTCTTATTAATGGCCTGGGGACCAACAGCCTCAGCCTCTTCAAAATTTTTTTGTCCAACAAAGGAGTTGGGTCCTTTACAGCAATGACATTTAATTCAATAGCCAAAGGAAATCTAGAAGCAGTCCTGGACTGTGATGTTCCCCTTGACTTAGAGCTAGAAGCAATGAATAAACTGATGTCAGTATATGCAATAGTTTAGCTAAGGGCTCCTTCTGTAACAAAATTTCACCCTCAAAATTATTCTTAAAATTAGGTTTAAACACAATCATGCCATGCACTTCAGACCAACAGATAACAAAAATAAAAGAGCTTTGTGAGCATGTACTACATCAGAAAGTGCTTTATGTCAGGGAGGCAAGTCTTTTTATCTCTCTCCTCTCCCTCACAACAGAGCACTTCTGAAACTCTTCCATTATATACCCATAGCTCAAGCATGGAACTGGAGAAGAAACCTCTTCATTTCTGTACTTACAGAGAAAGATTTTTAATACTAATGCCCAACAAGACCACATGTTAGTGAATAAGCAGTGACAGGTGGTAAAAGCAGATGGTTTCGAGAAGATTTGTGGCAGCCCTGGCTCCACCATCCTAGAAGCTCCACAGGGTACTGGCAGAAGAAGTGGTTCCTTTCCTTACTCCAGAAAAGCAGCAGCTGATCTCACTGGTTGTCACAAAGGCAGGAAAGGACAGGCAAAACTCACTCATATTCTTCATCTCATCTCCAAACTGCTTTTGCCTCTCTGCAGAAGCCCAGCTAAATGCAAGATGTCACTCTAGGCTGAGCAGCTGCGTGCCCATCCAACATGAGGCACAAACCACCCCTGTGTTTGCTGGTCCCAGCCAGGACAAAAGTGGGCAGGACTCCTGGGTTTGGCAGTCACTCACCACAGACCACAACTGCTTTGCTCCTGACCACATCAGAGGATGGTAGCTAAGAGAGAGCCTCATGGCACGCTCCAGTGCTGAACCCCAGCACACACACTGCCCGCAGGCCAAGGCTCTGCTCCAAGCACCAGCACCTCTTTCTGAAGGCCCTAGTGATGGTGAAAGGAGCATCTCAGATGCTGCAACCCTGCACAGCCAAACTTTGACAAATGGGGAATAACTTCACACCAATTAATCACAGAGTGATACTGCAATGGGAGCAAAGCTCACAGAGCACAGCTATTCACATTACAGCTCAAACACAGACAAAATGGGCAAAAAAACATTACTTCATGTGTAAACGACAGCAAAACATATTTCCAGTGAGTGTTGTGTGTTTGGCCAAAGCAATGCTGACTGCTACAGATGCAACCTTCTCCAAGTTAGTGCTATTTATGCTCAGGGAACAAGGATCCACTAATGACGAAGAGACAGCACCAGCGTCACGCTGTCGTTTTGGGCAGGCTGCCTCAGCTGGAGCACAGCACCAGCTCCAGTCAGCTGTAACTCTCCTCTGAGCTATCACTGCACACCTATAAAGATGACTCAGACAATTTCTTATTCTGCCAATGAATCATTACATGGAGCCACCTCTGGCTACTATGAGAGCCACCTGTAACCATCTCCACCATTAACTCCAACAGTGCACCCGTACCAAAGATCCTTTTAGAATACTGCTCTGTTAATACCCACACATTTTGTGAGTAAATCAAGAATCTCTTTTTCAGTATTTACTAAAGTGCAGGGTAGGAACTACACTCCTGAAAAGGCCTGGTACTTTTCCTACACAGCATCTCCATTTTTTAGATTTTCCTCAGGAACAGGAGTGATTGGCTCATTATCAACGTAACGCTTATTCTTGTTTTACATTTCTTTAAACAACACAACTGCATAGCTTCCCAAGAACCTTTTTCTTCTTGTTGATCTACTCCACTGTTTATAAAACTGCAGTCAATTAACCTTTACTTAATTTCGCCAACAGTACCAAGGTAGTTTCTGAAGGAATATTCTAGGGAGGGTTGTAACGCTACTGTGTAATTATATTCAGCAGCCCCCAAATAAGAAAAGGCCTTTTTGAGCCATCTACAGCAAAATAAATCCCCCTTCTTTACATTAAATCAGGGAACCTTTCTTTCCTACAAACAATTAGCTTTATGGCTTCTTTCAGGAAGATAAAACAGAAAACAAACAAACAAACCAAAAAAAGGAGCTGTCAGTCCAGCCAGTCCCAATTTCATACAGCACTGCAGAAACAGAACTGAAAACTGAGTCTGCTGCAAAGGCAAACACAAGCCGTTCAAAACTGGAATCAAAACCTTGTGCCTGTTTCCAGAGAACACCCCATGGTAAAATTGCCTCTTACCTTTGGACACAATAAAACATGGATCTGGGCTTGGACAAAGGCAAGGCCCAAAAATGGCTTTAGAAATTACATTTTAAGCATCCGAGTTTGTGACCAGTCCCGCCATTCTTGAATACATTAATCAGTCACCAAGTTCTGTATTTTTTTCTGTTAACCCCACAAGACAACCACCTGCTACTCAAAGCAGGTATGGAAGATGGATACTGGCATAGAGAGTTAAAAATTAATTGAAGTATGAGGAAAACCTATTATAACCATGTTTTATGGGCACAGCTGCACCCCAGTTACATTGTGGAAGTAGAAAAATTAACTGGGAAGGAGAAAACTTTGGAGTCAAACACAATAGGGTATTTTTGAGGGGCAAGATGCCTTTTTCTGTGAGCATGGGTGGAAGAACAGAGCCCCATGCAATTTCCAGCCACTTGAAACTGCCTAAGCAGAGGTGCACACAAAGAGAAACACATTCAAGCAACTCTTGCAAAACACAGCTAACATAGGCTTAGAACGGAACACAGTTATAACTGAATTACAGGTAATTTTGCCAAACCTTCAATATGCCTCATGCTTTAACAACAAATGTAGGCACAGATTTGAGGGAAAAAAGGTTTTCAGTAATTATCAACAGAACATTAATTACATGCCGACTATTATTATTTCACTATGTAAAGACCTAGTTGGCTGTAATTTTAATGCTGCATGTCACTCAAAGACAGCTCCATTTTCTAAAGAAAGCCTTAAAGCACTGTGAAAATAAGAATTAAAAAAAACTTACAAAAAACGCCACAGACAAAATGTCTGCCTCAGATGGCATTAAAAAATGGTAAATACAGGCTTACCATTCAAAAACTGAACGGAAAAGAACTGTAATAAAAGAAAAAGCATCTGCCTCAGTTGTATCTTGAAGGACATAAAGTTTCCTCTTTGACTCAGTTCATCAGACCCTCGAAGGGTATGCCTACACAGCCGACTGGAGACAGGCAGGCACCTCTCCTCCCTCTCCAAACTGGCCAGATAGGAGCCAAATTAAATCTGGAGGCCGTGCAGAAGCATCAGCACAGCACCAAGCGAGCTGAACGTCCCCTCTGCTGCGAGGAGGGGCAGCCCGCTCTTCCCCCGAGCGCACCATCCCCATCTCCGCCGATCCCTCGGCGTGCTTTAAGGCAGGCGTTGAGTCAGACCCAGGAATTCATCCAACTGAAAAGCAGGCCAAGAACAACAAGGAGAGCAGATTTGCATTTGGCCGGGAGTAACAGTCCCATCCCGAGCGGGGAGGGCGGGAATGCGTAGCCAGAGGTGCGGAGGGCGGGCAGGATTGACCCCCTGGTCAGGCAGGAACCCACATTCAGGGAGCAAGGTTTGGGGAGATCCACATGGGCACGGGTGAAGAGCTCCCAAACCACGACTGCCTTGGTGAAATAAGCTGCCTGAGCCAGGGAAGGGAACGTCCTCCAGATTATCCTTATTTCCAGACACATCTGGTGATGCCTGACTCTTTCCATGACCCACTCCTAGTAACTTAGATAGTTTTAAGCTCGCTGGACAATATTCAAATTTCCATTCCTTAAGCCTCGTTTGTGGACTCAGGACTCTTAGGGAAACAGAACGTTATCATTTTTCATAGTGATAATGCAAAATAATTCACCTATAGGACGATGCTAACATTATACCCTGCAGCTGTTATTCCCAATATTTTCTTCCAAACACAGCAAAACCAAAAAACATAGTAAGGTAAGTGACAGTCCCCAGACGAGTCATGTACCCATCAGCACAGTTTTCTCCACCCCACTGAGTTGCTCACATGATCTGTCGCTTGTACAGGTCAAAATAACTTGCTATTAGGAAAAAAAACCTGGCAAGTTCTTCAGAACTAGGAGCTTTCTGTGTGAAATCTGTGGAAAAAAAAAATTGTTTTCCAATGATTGTCTAATTCTGCAGGCTGCTCCTCTGGAGCAAGGATCTACACTCTGCCACAGGACTTCAAATCATCAGTATCCAGAAGATTTCTGAAGACAATGAGCACTTGTTCGTCTTCTCTACTGCACCATGCAGACAAATGAGTTTCTGTGCCTTTGGTCCTACTGCCAACAGTCCCTGTCACAATCCTTCTGCCCTGTCATCATCCATGTTCTCTCTGCCAGCACTCCCACACTTTCCCAACTCACCCACTTCCCCAAGATTCAGGTTTGTCAGATCTGAACTGACTCTGGGGAAAGTGCAAGAAGCTTATCAGTCAAAGCTGCTTCCTGTAAAAGGGCCACCAACTTTGTGCCTCTGTTAACAGGCCATTTCCTATTTTCTAGCAGTTGATTTTTGGTTGGTTTTTTTTTTTTTTTTCCCTCAGCTGACCTGCTATGGGTTCTATTTACTCAGCCTTTTCCCACAGGGTCTTCAAGATGTTTTAAAACTACATTTCCCCACCACTAACTTAAACAAGCCTTGACAGAGATTAGACTTGAATCCTGAATTGGAAGAACTAAGAATTTGCAGCTTTATTGCAATATCAGATGCATCCTCAAACATACTCTAAATATAGCAGAAGGCTGGCCT